>CM039096.1:15683168-16283168 GCA_022113865.1 Chimonanthus praecox | reverse complement strand
CAGACCTAAGCCATTCAGAAATCAACACTTCTAATTGTCTGATGAAGTTTAAAGAAACATAAGTGAAAGATCGAAAATAACTGAGAAGAAGACATAATAGAGAGCGACGGAAAATAATTTTTTTTATTAAAACCCAAGGCCTCTATTTATAGCCTTTAGAAAGAACACATAGAGCTCCCAGCAGTTGGATCCAAGGGGTGAGGTGGATGGCTGGGGTTGATTGCTTCAACCAGTTTTTGTCCCTATTTTTTTTTTTAAATCCAAAATCCTTTTTTAAAACTTTGTCATGAAGTTACGTAAATCCGAATATTTTCGAAATTCTCTTTCCAAAATCTAACACCGCAGACGCGTTCAGAACACGTGAAATACTTAGGTTTGAAAATCACATAATCGTTTCAATGTAAAAAACCCGTCGATCCGACCAAAAACAATATTTTTAGGAAATCGACGGTCCACATTTTTAGAAGTTGACGTCTGGATTGGGTGTCTAAAACATTGATCTGAAAACGCAACATAGTTAGATAAAATACGGATTAAACGTATGATTTTTGGTTCACGAGGTATATAAAAATAGAGGTTTTTCAAAATGGGTCATTTCGTGACTTCTAAAATTCAGTGTCTGGAAAATCTTCTGAAAAATCTGAGCAACCCACTGAGTTCGGTACTCAAAAACATAGCGTGTATGTGAGTTCAAACTCTAATATCATCAAAAGAGTGGGTTTTTACACTGGAATAGTTTTAAAAGCATGATTCATTATTTTTCATATGAGACATGATATTTATCAAATGACTATTTTTCCCTTCCAACTTCAGCAAGTCCAATTATTGGGCTAACAAGCTTAGACCGGGTCAAACATGAGCTTCTTGGAAAGCTCACTCAGCATTCTACAAAGTCAACCGATCACAAAACAGATTTAACGGTTCAAAAGACAAATATTAAACTTAATCAAGGGTTGGGGTCTCACACATCTCAAAGGACACGTGGTAGCTCTAGAGAATTCTCATTTGCAAGTGGCATGTGAAGCATGAGAGGAAAGGAGGTGGAGATGCAAGTGGATCAAAGTGGGTGAAGCATGACTAGGTGTCAAATTTCGCCTCCTTACTTTATTTGTTTAGTTTATTTTTATCTGTTAATCCTAGTCATTCAATAAACTTTCAAGGGTATGTGTAGGGTTGAGATGGAATGGTCTAAATAAGGCCACATTCTATCTTAAGCATGTGTTTTTTTTAGAGTTTCTTGGAAAGAAATTCCCTCCCTTGGTGTGGTCGACCAAGGCAATGGTAGTTTAGTCTTTTGCCAATTTTTTATCTAAATGTCAGTCTATGTAATTCGAATTAGACACGTTGGAATAAAATTAAAGTTTGTTTTGAGAGAGGATCTCTCTTGTGACTCTATAGAGTTGTGTTTGAAGGTTAGACAGGGCTCCAATTTTCGCCCATAGCAAGTAAGTACCAGTCTTTTCTTAATTCAATTAGTTCTTTGGTTTTCTCAAAGATCAGAGTGTGCCATGATTGAATTTATCATTGTTCTCTTTGAATAATGCTTCCACTATTCTTAATCACACTCAATTAAAAGAGGTATAATCTAAAGAATTCCATAGACTAATTCGAATTTTTGGAAAACTTGTGCAATCAGTTTAAATATTGTTTCAGCAATTCCTTACCAAGGCAAAATCCTTTGAAACCACAAGCCTACTGGCGAGTTCTCACTGAATTCGACCGTAGGCCTACATCATGCTCGGTTAGAGTCTTAGATTGGTGAAGACTCAGGTAGAGTCTTGTGAAGACTCGGGTAGAGTCAATGCTGAGTAAAGACTCGAGTAGAGTCTTATTGTGGTGACTCAAGTTAGTCAAGATGAGTGAGCAACTCAGGTGAGTTGTTTTGGTGAGAACTTGGTGATACTTAAGTCTATAAACCCAAGTGGGTCATTTGATCAAATTAGTGAAGTTAGTCAGATATCCTAAAGTCAGGAGAGTCTGCAAGTGGACGTAGGTCATGGGACTGGACCACCATAAATCTTTGCGTTGTTGTGATCTTGTTTGTGTGGATTTGCTTGTTTATTTATTTTCCTTAACACTTGATCATCATCATCATAATAATCGTTACATGCTTCAACCGAAACTTTGTCCGTGCATACTTGATCAAGTAGCAAGACTACTAGCAGGTTCACACTTAATTCAACCCTAAGCCTGCATCAGTTGGTCATCAGAGCTTCGAATTTTTTCTAATTCCAATCGGAACAAGAATCTTGGGAAATCAACTTTGTTTAAAAATTTATTTTATTTCTCATTCATTCACACACGTTTGATTCAAGTTTGTATTATTGTTTCGAAAATATTTCTGGACTTTAAATTTTATCTGAACATTGTTGCTATGAGCCGGTGTATTTGAATTTTGAAAATTCAGCATAGTCTCTGCAGTAACGTTGTGTTACCAAACTTCCTGCTATCACTTGGAAACTCTATAAATTCTTAAATTTTTACAGCAGATAGGTCTTTTTGAGAGGATTCTAGAAATATTTTATTTGGCTCAAACAGAGATTCCTAACCCGAGATATTGCAGTTTCATCGGACTGTTACAAACTGTCCTTCTGAGAGCAGACAGGGAATCACCTATGGAATGAAGACAGTATTTGATCTATCAAACTAGGCTAAAAAATTCTCAAATTTTTATAGTGGTTAGATCTTTTTGTGAGTTTCACAATCATATATAAGTTTGCATTATTCTGAGGTTCCATCATTCAGATATTTCTAATTTAACGGACTGATATCTAAAGTGAAGAACAATTTGCATATTTATTTTTGATCTCTGTTGTCGTCAGTACTTTTGTGATCAATTCAAATTCAAAAATTCTCAAATCTTGAGGGTATTTAGATCTTCTTCTCTACTTTCTGTAAATAAAAAGATATGTCCAAACTGAGTCCTTTAGCTCCAATTACGATTTTTTTGTCATAGTACGCAAAAGAAGACTGAGCAGAAATAGGGATTGTAGTTACTGTTATTTTGTTGAGTTGCAGTATTTATTTAAGATATCATTCGAACTCAGAAAAATCTTATTTTTTTACAGTGGCTGAATTTATCAGTTATCTACCAACAGTTAAAATTTCGTATTTGTTGGACTTCTGTAACTTTAGTTGAGGAATTAGTCATGACAACGTGCAGAATTTACATAGCAAAATGCTTGTTGGTCGATTTGAGCACCTGGTAACTGTATACTTAAATTTAATTTTCAGCAACTTGACAGTATTTGTGGCAACAAACTCTTCATTACATTCTGATTATTTTGTGTGAATTTCTTTAAAAATTATCATTGTTATACTTGTTGTTTGCAGCAAACACTTTCCAAGTTTTAGGCTCTCTTGCTCATTTGTGGACTTCTATGAAACACGGTTACAATACCAGGCAAACATTGGCCAATAATGGTGACGTCTCCTAATAACAACCCTCTACTAGGTCAGACCAGTAACCACTTCAGGGTGATAGACAAACGAATATGGTTGACCTACGGGAGACATTTGCAGCTTTGGCACAACATGTGGTCACGATGCAGGCTACCGAAAATGACTAGGTGGCTACTTTGCATAACTCTGTGCAACAACTTGTCCATGACAGACGACGATCATCCTCCTCCAGATGATCTCACAGTTCTCGTTGCAAAGCACATTCTGAATCTGGTGGTAGCAATGACGATCATCAGAATGAAGATGGAAGACAATACTTCCAATGCCCAAGAGATGTCGAGCCTATTTCCATTAGAATGGATATTCCAGAGTTCTTCGGAAACCTATCCACTGAGATATTTCTTGATTGGTTAGAGACCGTAGAAAATATGTTTGATTGTGGGGATGTACCAGAAAATTAACGGGTCAAACATGTTGTAATGAAATTGAGGGGTAGTGCTTTGTCAAGGTACAAATCAGTGAGGCTTGAAAGAAATAATCAAGGAAAGGGCCTCATCCAATCCTTGGGTAAATTGAAAAAGCTTGTGTAATACCTTTCTGCCAACCAATCATGTACAAACCCCATTTTCTAAGTTGCAAAAACATAGACAAAGAAGCAGGTCTGTTGCAGAATATATAGAAGAATTCAATCTCCTGATTACCTGCAACAATTTAAATGAGTCTGAGCAGGTTGTTGTCCAAAGGTACATTGAAGGACTTCGCCCTTGCATCAGTGATCCTATGGTTGGCTTAGAATTTACTCATATGTTTGTTGCTTAGCAAAAGGCTCTCAAGTTTGAACAGAATGAAGGTCACAGAACCCATACCACCCTAGTACCAAGCAGGTCCGCCAACCTAAGTCTTCACCAGGGGGTTCATTATCTAAACCTGCTCAAAAATCAATTCCTTACCTTTCACCTGCAAAACGGATGCAGAAATTAGAGATCAAGTGCTTCAAGTGCAATGGGTTAGGACATGTGGCTTTTGAATGTCCAAATCCCATGTGGCCTTAGTCCGAGATGAAGATCCAGAGGATCTTGTACAGATTGAAGATGTAGATGAAGTGAAAACTTACAGTGGAGAAGACGTAATTTATGGCGACAATGACGATCAGAACTTCATCATTTAGTGGGTTCTCATATCTCCGAAGGAACAACTGGAAAATCATTGGCTCCACACTAATATTTTCAAAACTAAATGTACTATCATGGGTATATTGTGTAATCTTATTATTGATAGTGGATCTAGTTGTGATGTTGTGGCCAATGAGGTGGTAGCGAGCCTCAAGCTCAAACCACGGAGGCATAGAAAGCCCTACCAAATTTCCTAGTTCAAATTAGGGAATGTTGTCAGGGTCGAAGAAGAATGCCTTATTCCCTTTTCTATTAGCAGGTACAGGGATGACGTATGGTGCAACGTGGTCGCAATCGATGCTTGTCATGTGTTATTGGTTCGTCCATGTCAATTTGACAGGAAGATCAAGTTTGATGGTGTCAAGAACTTGTATACTCTTTTCAAAGACGGCACCAAATACAAGTTGGGCCCAGTCACTCCCCACCCTCCGCCGACCTGACGTGGCATGATTGCAACCTGTTGTTATCAAGGACTACAACTATCCAATGGGTCTTACATCATAAATCCGTAGTTATATTTTTTTTTCAATTAAATAACCATCAACAACGTTTATAGCCAACGACTTCTTCATGCCCACATACGGCTAAGCTATATGAAAATCTAAACATTCTACATGGCTAAAGGATTAAACAACCTAGTACATGAACAAATCTAATCTCACAAGTTTCCTCACAAACCCAAGTCCATAACAAAATATAATTCTCAAATTTCTCAATACTTGAACTTATTGTGCAAGTCTCACAAACCAAACAACTAAATAAAATAATGCACATCATATGAGTCTCATACTAACATAACTAAACCACAAAAAAATATCAAAGTGCACAATCTTATAAGCAAAAAAATCTAAATTGCTTCTCCATAGCTCTTGTTCATTGGTTTGATTTTAATTAAGGCCTAAATCCATGGGATTCCCTGCACTTCAATCCCAGTGAAGAAAGCAGTAACACATACATAGAAACATGATACCTTTATTTTTCATAACATAACATTTTCACTAGATAATAAAATAAATATCATAATCATTTAATATCCATGCTCTTATGCAAATGCAATGCTCAATGCAATGCAACTGCACTATCCACACCCACTATTACTTGGTGTTCATCCCGAAAATCAAAGAAAACACAACCTTCCACAGTAATGGCCATCTCGTCGAAGTGAGGAAAACACAAACTACCACCAAATAATGGTCTTCACGATTTGTGGATCTGGATCTAGAAGGCGAAGATGGGATGGTGAGGACAAATGATTATTCGGGTCTCTTTTCGGTTAAATCTTTGATTGAGCTTGCCTGTCATTATGATCTTGGATCTTTCGGGTTGCAGCACCTTGTTTGGAGAAGCCTAGCTCCTCCAAGGGTTCAGTTGTTTACTTCGTGTTGTGCTAAAAGTAAAATCTTAACAATGATGGAGCTTAGGAGAAGAGGTTTGTTGGGTTTGGATAGTGATACCAAGTGTCCCCTTTGTGTTGAAGCTGATGAAACCATCGACCATCTCCTTGTCTCTTGCCCCATTTCTTGGAGCCTTTGGAGTGGTTTTCTGAAGCTTATGGGGGTTACTTGGGTTAGCTCTGGAACTTGGGAGGGTCTCATGGAGTCGTGGTTTATCCACCTCATGAGGAATAGGAGGAAGCTAGCTTGGGTTTCGATTCCGGTGGTAGTTCGTGGGATATCTGGAAGGAGATGAATTCTAGGACCTTTGAGGGGTAATCATTGGAAGTTAATGATATTTTTCGAAAAGAAAAATTGCTCATGTGTACGTGGTGCTCTCATAAGGAGTTTATGGATCTTAGAGTTGGGGATCTGTTTCAGGCTTGGGATGGTTGTTTGAAGCCCAATCCATGGATGAGGAAAAAATAGGTTGGGTGGCCCCCATCCTCGAGGGACCTTAAAGTTTAATGTGGATGGGGCTAATAGGGGCAAGCCTGGTCCAGCAGGAATCGGGGGTGTTCTTAGGGATCATTTGGGAACGTGTGGTGTTTTCGGAAGCAGTGGGGACCAAGGAATCTAATGAGACGGAACTTCTTAGTATCCGGAGAGCCTTGTCCTTAGGAGTGAGCTTAGGGGGAGCTAAATTAGATGTTGAAATTGATTCTTCCAACATAGTTAAATGGGCTAGGCGTGAGAAGCGTCCTCCTTGGAGGTTAATCTCACTAGTCAGGGAAATAAAAGGTTTAGCTGCAAGCCGAGAGGTGGTCTTTTCACAAATTAATTGTCCGGCTAATGGCTTTGCTTATTTTTTCCGCTAAAAATGGGGTTGATGGGCCTAGTCGGTGTGTCATTAATGTATTGGGAGGGTAGTTGATCTTTTGTTGGTTTGGTGTTTTATTGTTAATTACCTTTTCTGTTTGTTGTTTGGCCTAACTCTCTTAGGCCCCCTTTAGTTGTTTTTCCCTTTTTTCCTCTTTGTATCTCTCTTTTTCTAATGAAATTTCTTCTTTATCGCTCAAAAAATATATATGCTTCATGATTTGTCACAGAAAAAACAACCTACCACCAGTGTGGCCATCCCGCCAAGCGAGGAAAACACAAGCTACCACCGTCAGGGTCATCATGACAAATCACGGAACCCGTCTCCTATACCCATACCCATGAATATGAGAATGCCATACTCAACTCCATGCCTATTAGGCATTGTTCTCTACTATCATTCCAATATGCCATAAAACATGCCAAATTATCCATAATGATGCTTATAGAATTATAGAATTATTCTAAGCATATCATAAGACATCCATGCACCATAACCAGATATCTTATCACCATAGCATGCATATATCCATAATGGAACAATAATCCACATAACGTAATTGCAAAATAATACTTAGATTAATGCTAATAAACTATTTATTATTCATAACATGCCAAATCAATTTCGTAGACTCCAATTAATTCATCATAATGATCAATTACATCTAACACAGTACAACACAGATCACCAAGGGTCCATTCGACCATCACTAAGAGAATATGAATATTGGACCTTTCAACAATTTTAATATTGAATTTCAAAAATCTAGGCGTACTGAGTCTCCTTACGGCCAATAGAACATTTAGTTAAAATTCCCCTTACACTATTTTGCGTATTGCACCAGATTACAACCATTATTCTAATAGTCACTCAGTCTATTTTTTCAGATCCAACAATTATATTCCACACACATCACCCAAATTGCAACATTTTTCATTGCACAACAAATGAATAAAAGATCATTAATTCAAATCATGTAGTGAATTGTTTCCCTCACCAAATTCGCGTGAGTGTACTAGTAATACGAGAAATTCACAAGTCCTTCAATGGTCAAACACAAAACTTGCTACAACATGATTTTTAAAGCAAATTCAAATAAAACTCTATTTTAATTTGATTTTTAAAAATCTAAAACTACCTTAAAATGACCAACCGATTAAACCAAAATTCTAAAATATGGTATAAGGTTTCTAAGGATTTACAAATACTCTATTACTGGTCTAAAGTCTCTGATCTAACAAATGGTCACAACTTAGTCTAAGACACAAAGGCTGCGTTTGGATGAAGGGTAATTTTACAGGCCCCTCACTTGGGGTCACCCTTAAGCTTGTGGTCACCATTGAATATGCCAAACTTCAATGGGGTATTCAAAAAAGGTGATGAGAGGGGTGATTTTTTTGAATTTTACCCTCACATGGGGTAATTTTTTCGTTACCAAACAAGGGTAAGGAGGGTGACCTCCCTTACACCACCACCCCCCCCCCAACAAATCCAAACACAGCCAAGGTGAAGAAACTAGAATTTAAGTCTAAGAAATTTCAATTTAAACTATACAAATTTCATGATATTGCAGAATTTTTTGAGAATGGCACGAATTTTATCAGAGTCTCATATTTTTATAGTACATAGGTCTCTGAATGAGGATTCCAGAAATATTTCATTTGTCCTAATCAGAGTTTCCTAGGCCAAGTTATGGCGATTTTACTCAAACTATAACAAATTGAAAAAAAAGAAAACACAATTTGTCATTTACGACGCTTGTACAGATTTCAGACGACTTTTGTCATATCTAAATAGATCAAACAATTCCCATATTTTAACAGCAACTATGTCTCTTCGTTGGTTTGATAATGAGGACAAATTTTGCATCGTTCTGATATCGATAGATCAAGTTATGGTCAATTTAATCCAACAGTTACACATTGCTCAATGGTTCACAATCTATGAACAAATTTCGACTTGCAGAATTTATTTGGCCCATAAAATCAAGTTTAAATACTCTCAAAATTTTACTGAATACACATCTTCTTGTTATGTAAGAACCTGATCCTTGATTAAGCTGACATGTCATTACTGTGCGAAATCAAAGCACTATTGAAAAGGGGGAAAAGTCAAAAAATTCGACCCGTCGGTGGAATCGACATATAGGTGAGACATAAAGTTCAAAATAAAAAGGGGTCACTTTTTGCAAAAGTGACAACCTTTTGAATTCATTGTCTCCCCTCCCATGAAGGTCTGTGTTCCCTCCTTCTCCTCCCGTGCCCTAGACCAGTCGATAGGAGCTCTCGGGGTGATTTCCAGCCGAAAAATCATGGGGCTTTCATTCCTCAAGCCTCTATAAACCCGAAAATCACCAATCTTTTTATTATCATAGATCGAGTAAAGCTCAAGTTTCATCTCATCTTTAGGACCTCCTCTAGGAAAAACCATGCCTGCAAAAAGATGGCAACTCAGTCATGTACCAAAATTACTATCGAACGAGGAGAATCCAGCCGTGCCAGTCGATGGGCCAAAATGACCAATAGGTCAGCTTCTCATTTTTGCCCTGGGTCGAGCTCTAAAAATCATGTCCAGGACGAACAGGAAACTGAAGCAGAGGTGGGAGAAGAACCTATTTTTGACAAAGAAGTCATTTTCATCGAAAATCAATAAGAAGAAAGGGGAGAAGAAATAGAAGAGGGGAATGGTCATTGAACTAGTCATGAAGACCATGCTGATATTTCTGACGACAGCAGTGAGGAGGACAATCGTCGGTCTGAAGATCTTAGGGGAGATTCTGATGAGGAAAGAGACTATGAATATCCTTATCAAATGAATGACATTCTGAAGAACAAACTCTTCAGACTAGAACTAAGGATTGATTGCCATGAGAGATCCCTGGATAGGTTGTTGCTGCTACCTCATTCTCTGACTGAGTTCCAGATACTCCATCTCCTCCTCCTCCTGCACCCCCTCAGGATGGCTCTGCTTAAGATAGTTTTTAGAAAAACTATACTTTTGGTATTTTGTCTAAGCACCCATAGTAAACCACCCCCCCCCCCCCCCCAGCAAAAACCATATGTACTCAATACACATTTTGTCAAATGCAATGATATGATTTGATTTAGCATGATATGTGTATTGGTGAGTATGTATGCCATTTATCTCTTATGTATGATTTACTAACATGTAGGTTTAAATGAGTTGGTTTTGTATTGGCATGTTAGGGACATAAGGGTTTGAACTATGATGCTATACATATCCTTGGAGTATGGGGGAGTACAAAATATGTGCTAATTAGATGATGTCACTGGTCATGACAGCTTGTGGAGGAAGGAGAATGCAAGCTTGAAAGCTTGAAGAAAAATCAACTTATGGGCAACTAAGTTTGTGGGGAGCAGAGAAGAAAAAAGCTAAGAAAAATTGTGGGAGAAAACCAAAAGAAGCTAGGAACATTAGCTTAACCCAGAAGCTTGATGCACGAAAAGTGTGCACTAATCCATGGGGTGAACCATGTGTGAGATTTGATCTCAGTTAAAGCACCAATACACGAAGCATGGGGGAGTTCTTGATCTTGATGCTTGCCCACTAATCGTTTGTCAATTGAATGACAAAATGGGGGAGAAAATAGTAGAAGCTACATAAAAACCAATTAGGAGAATAAATTGGTGGAAGGAAGATCCAACTCGAGGAGATTGGGGGTCTAGCAATTCACTGGTGTATGGGGGAGAAATCTTATTTAGTCTATGGATGTTTATGGTTTAGGCTAACCCATCTAACGATTCTCTAGTGTTCCTTCCTTTTGTGCTTAAACAGGAAAATGAAGCAAGCTGAGTAAGAATATGAAGATCATAGTCTTGTTAATCCATTTTAATATACATGTAATTGATGTAATGTTTTGTATTCAAATGTGTTGTAATAAAGGGTGGGCTTGTAAATGGATTAGCTTCTAGGTTTTGTCATGTAATTAACAAAGGGGGAGATTGTTAGTGCCCTGGCTTGACCGAGTCCCTGTTTGTCAATTACATGACTCGGGTAGAAGCACTTGCCAATAAGCTTGAAGACTCAAGATGATCAAAGAAGAAAATCATGCTCCACCAAGCTCAAAGATCGTCGTAATGGCAATCACAAGAACAGATATATGGCCATAGATGACCCTAGGTGGAACCCACACCGAAAGGACTACTAGGCTTAGTTGCATATGTTGGTATTAAACATAAAATGCCTAGAGAGGAAGCTGAACAGTGAATTGGAAATGAACTTGGAAACATGAATTATGTTCACTGTCAGCACGACCAGTCTATCTCACCTACCCCTCGGTGTAGTCAAGATCGACCCATCGTGGTCAAAGATTGGTCGGCCAGATTGACATTGGTTTTGGAAATTAGAACTGTCATTCTGGAAATGCCTCTAACCGAGAGTCTCGTATGCACCAACCCCTCGGTGATGAACTTGAACGACCCCTCGTGGTCAACGACTCGTCTGTATAAAACTTATAAGTTTCGGATTAGGAACTTATAAGGGCTCTCGATAAAACAGACATATCAGCAATCAAAGACCGATCGAGAGATACAGGACCGACCCCTCGGCGAAGGGCGACATGTCATTCTGGGTAATAGGTTTCCTAAGGGAAACTACTGTCAAGCATGTTTTTGCACCAAAACGAGCCTCTCCTATGGACCGACCCATCGGTGCCATAAGTGTCAACCCATCGGCGACAACGAAATGTCGGCCATAAAGTCATTATGCCGTTGGGGTGCATTTAATGCGCAACGGTCGGGTGGTTGGAACACCGACCCATCGGTGCCACCGACCTGTCGGTCCTTGACAGTCAATATGACTGTTAAAACTCCTCTATAAATATGAGTGTTGGGTGATCATTTTACTATCTTCCTTGAGCTTGAAAGAGTTAAACACTCTAAGGAATGATCAACAATCTTGATAGAAAGATCATAAACAACCAATCTTTGGATTGTATTTGTAAGTGAGAAAGAGAAGAGTAGAGAAATATCATAAACAACCAATCTTCGGATTGAATTTGCAAGTGAGAAAGTTAAAAACTAAGAATGCTTTGGTTAAGCCAAATTTCCTTGTCATCCACAAGATTGTGATTGCAACACGACGACTGCAAGAAGAAGCGTCGACACAACTTGGCTGGGATCTTCAAGAAGCACACATCAGCAAGAAAGAGCTTTAAGGCAAGTGTTTCTTAGTTTTTAATTTTCTTTTTAAAAACATGTAACCCGAAAGTGGATTAAAGGGAGGTACCCTAGAACCAATATAAAAAACTCTAGAGCGTTGTCTCTGGCATAGTGGTAGGTGGAATTCCTAGCCAAGTGAGTGATGTCGAATTCCTACTCTAATTGTGAGGGTGTAAGTCCCCACATAGTGAATTTGGAGATAGATCAAGGTTGACCGAGTCCTAACAGTGGATATAGGTTGGCGAACCGAACGACTATATATCTTGTGTTGTTGTGTTTGTGGTGTTAGAGCCAAATTCGTGTGTTGATTGTTTTAATCACATTTGCTAACACACACACTTTTGATTGTTGTTTTTGTGATGGAAATATTTGTTTGTATGATATGTACTTGTAAAAGGATAGATATATGGTACATGTTTGAGTCCACATGTAAAGAGCATATGTGATATTTACTTCTGTGCCTAACTATTGATCCAGCCCAGTTAGGAGTTATTAAGGAGTATAAAAAAAAAACTAGTAGCATTCTGGGCCCACCTTCAGGTCGGGGCGTTACATCTCATCATCTCATCCATTCATCCATCTTAGCTTTCAATCCTAACTGTTCATATCATTGCATACATCTAAACCCTAAATTGCACAACAAAATTAGCCCGAGCCATGCCTTGTCCTACAATTTCTCATTCATTTTCTTTCTCTCCAAGTTTGCTTGCACACTAAGCCACCATCTAGAAAAATTCGTGTACACCATAGAGAAGCCCTAGGTTTTCAATCTTTAATCCCATCATTTCATCCATTAACTTAAACCCAGATTCAATCCCAGCCATCTATCCTTTTCGTGAGCCTATAAATACCCCATTCAACCATAGCCAAACTCGAATTTGACTTATAGCTCAAGAGGACCAAAGGCTGAGGTGAAAAGATCAAGAGACAAAAAGACAGGAGGTCCCACACTATTTTACAAGTGAGAGATGTAAATTTAAGTCTCCATTTTGTTTTCTTGCTCTCAATTTTATGTGTGCCTGTACTTGAATTTTTCCATGAAATAAAAAAGAGATGTGCTGTTAGAATATTGGAAAGTCCGATTATTCAAATTTCTTTTTATACTCTCTTTTGATTTTAATTTTGTATTCTTTTTTTTATTAAAGTACTTAGGTTATAAGTGTTAAATCTAAGAACTAGAATTTAATTAGATTAAAGATTATGAATTTTAATTAAATGGTGTAAATTGATATTTGAATTCTAAGCGTGAATTTCAGATCTAGATCTTTTATTTGTTTATTTATTTTGGGCGATCAGAGAAGAATTCCACAACCACCTTTAAATTATGTATTTTTATATTCTGTCATTTATTTTATTTGCAAATATTTCCTGTCTTTAAATATGTTAAATCATTTGTTGTATGTTGTATTATTTAAATTCTTTAATTTGTTTATCATGTATTTTAATACTCTTGTATTTCATTTTATATATTCAAACCACTCCTTCAAGATGTATTAACTAGTTTGAAATTTAATTTAATTAAACTTTAAGTTTGCTTTCTTGAACTTAGGTGTGAGATTATCCATAAATTCTACATTAACCCATTAACTTAATTAGATTTAATTAGTGTTCTAACTTTTGGATTTAAATCTTAACCTAGAGATTTTATTAACTTAGAATTAAATTTATGAAAGTAGGATTGATTTTTATGATTTGATTTATTTAAAATCTCTATTTTCTACAAAACATAACAATTCAAGCACTAGATTCCAAACATATATACTTTGATGCATATATTTTGCTTGTTCTCTGTGGGATCGACCTCAAACTCATAACGTTGTACTATAAATGCTTCGTACGCTTGCGAGATTACAAACTTAAAATTTTCACATCAACAAGTTTTTGGCGCCGTTTCCGGGGAACAATTCAAAGTATATGTTTTTTGAGATCTTATGTCTTGAAATTTTACAGTTTTTAGAAAATACTTTTATTTTTTGGGATATTCTAATTTAGGCAACTATATAAAATTGGAAAGTTTTATTTTTAAAAACTCTAATTTTGGAAGATACTTAAAATTAAAATTTTCTTCAAAATAAGAGAGATTTTTAAAAAATTCTAATTGTAGAAATTGTGCTAAACTTAGATACTTGTTAAATTAAAAAGTTTCTGTTTATGTAGAAAATTTCTTATTTTTATAGAAAATTTCTATTTTTGGAAAATTGATAGATTCAACTAAGTTTCTTCTTTTAACATATTTCTAATCTCATAAATATAATCTATTTGAATAAACTTTTAATTTTGGAAATAAATCTAATTTTGGAAGGTTTTAAAATTTTTGTCTATGGAAAGTTTTAAAATTATCTAATTTTGGAAACATTCTATTTTAATAAAATTAACTGATTTTGGAGAAATCTAATTTTGGGAAATTTCTATTTTTGGAAAGTTTTTAATTGCAGATCATCATTTAAATTTGAATTAAGTAATGGCATTAATCTGGAAATTTATTTTTAATCTCACATTACTTTAGGAGACTTAATTAAGTTTAATTATTTTAATCTCTCTTTAGTTGTAGTTTATGATCTTGCATTTAGCTAGTTCATGCATTCTTGAGTTAGAATATTCACTTAGCTTCGTGTGTTTTATTTTTCAGGAGTTTTGAAAATCGCGAGTCAAAGTTGATGGAATTTACGCGCATTGTCTAAGGTAAGTGCCTGACTATTTTGTTTTTTTACTTTTATCTTTCTCATGCATTCATATAGCTTTTACTAGGTTGTTTGCATAAAAAAATTGCATATGTACTTTGATCATGCATTTAGGTTGCTAGTTTCATGCATTTATTGTAGTTTGTTTGCTTATTGTTTTGCATATTTGCTTGAATCTTGCATTATTAGATTTAAGTTGCATTCACATAAAAAAAAGGTTAGTAATAAAATGGTTCATGCACTTTAAAATAAAATCAATTTAGGAACCATAGGCTAGTCTTTAGGGTTTGTCATGCTCATTAGGACAATCTTTCATTCAATTTATTTTAAATAACCAATATTAGTTTCTCTTCAATCATGGTATCTAGGATTAATTCTGTTACCAAGGTGTAAACAACCTAAAAAATAAATGGAATATAAGCAGATTGCCAAGTGCTCCTCCACTTATCTGGTAACTTACTTGGCCATGGTTGTGGTTAAACTCTTAATTGGAGATTTAGAATTGTTGGAGAAAATATTAGGATCCAGTTTAGAGTCTTAGGTTAGTATAGGTTTTTATTTTTTGTTTTAGGTCATTTATTTTGCTTGAACTTGTTTGTTATTGTTTGGTCTTGAGTGAATATGAGTACTTGGAGGCGTGATTCAACTAAGCGATTAGTTAGAGTTAGAGTTAGGCCATCGATCTATTTCAGATAACAGTAGGGTTAATGGAGTCATGTTGGTTTCATCAAATCCCGAGAGTTGCATACAAAGTAAAGACAGTCTAGCTAGGATAGGTGACAAATTGAGTGTTAATGTAAAAATTGAGGAAGAGACTATCAAGCCTAATGATCCATGGACTTTCTTCATGCCAAAAGGAAAAAAATTTAATGAAAATAAATACTTAGCCTATGATGTCTTGTACTCACTTAAACACATTCACCACCACCATTTGCTGAACAGATTGGAACTCACTCAAAAAGGTCTAGGTTGTATAAAGTGTGCAAAAATAATATAGTTTGCATCCATTACAAGATTCTTATAGTCGAGAGTCAGTCTAGCATTTATTGTGAGTTAGTTGTGAGTGAACCCTTTTTACGTCTGAACCCTAATTAACACTGTTCCAAAAAAAATCTAATTTGCCCCTGATCACTATGGGTTAAGGAACATTGAGGACAATGTCAAATTTAAGTTTGGGGATATCAAGGGGTTACACTAGTTGAGTCCAATAAATAAAAAATTTGTGTCAAAAAAAAAATTTAGGGAGAAAGTAAGTTCGAAAGAACCGCGACCCCTATTAAAAGAGTCGAGGGAAAAGTAAGTTTACAAACAAAAACTAAGACTGCCTTTCACCAAAAAAAAAAGTCTTGTGTTTTTGAGTCAATGTTAGTGAGTTTAAAAGAAAAAACAGATTTTTCAATCAAGGGAAGAGTAAGTGAAGACTGAGACTACTCCTTGGGAGAAAACAAAAAAAAAGTTTTGTTGAGTCTAAGTTATTTTTCAGCATTAATATTTAAATAAAAAAATTTATATCATACTTTTTTGAGAGGATTTTTATAGGATTTATATTCGGAACAAATTTTACACAACCATATTTAAATTAGTTGGAAAAAGAAAAATTTCCACAAGTCTATTAATTAACGGAGGAATACTAGTGGAGACTTAACCCAGTGAACTTTAGAGCCTTTCAATTTTTCTGAGGGATTTAAGTCAATCAATGTTTTCGTTCTTAAGCCCATCAAGTCGTTGTGGATCTCATTATTTTCAAGTTTGGTCATATTACTAAGAACGCCATCAAATTTGAGTTAGTACACTTAAAATTTTTTGGAATTTATTTAAAACAAGGAAATCACTATATGAAACTTATGATATGATTTAGGTCATTTTTGGATCATTTGAGCCTTCATGCCTACCTATGATTGGTCATTTATCCCGATAGTTCCCAATTCAGCCTTATTGAAAAATCAGTATGTTTTATTGTTTAGCCATGTTTACCGTACCCAACTCCGGTTATGGAGTCTAAGCTTCATTGAAATATCTATGACCTGTTCTAATAGCTCAAAAAATGTTAGAGATGACAAATATTGGGATGCTACTCTAAAAAAGGGAACATCCAGACATCAAAAGAATGAAATGAAAAAATAAAAGAAAAGAATAAAAAAATGAATATTTTGAAAAGTGCTAGAAAAAAAAATAGAGAAAGAAATATCCTGTCTTACATCTTGAAGACCTCTTACTTTTCTGTTTCAAAATATTTATTTTTAGAGCCTTATTATCCTTCTTTGATATGACCCTATCCCAAGCCACATTTTGTCCTATAGGAAGTCATTGATCTTAAGTTGAAATATGATATTTCATGTGGAAAATAAAGGAAGGAAAAACGACGGTGTATGACTCAACGTTCTCAGGAAAGTGACATTTATTCATGAGATCTAATTATTTTCTTTAATCTGTGCTGTCTTTCTAATACATATGTGAGAAATTTTGATTTTGAATACATAAACTCTGCTCACATATACCTTTGAGAGAAAATAATCCAAACCTCTGAGTGTTAGTCTTTCTGAGAGATATCTAGTGAGGTTTGAAGTCAAAGCGCATTTTCTGAAAGTGGTTACGAAACTTGTGTTTATTTGGAAAAAGAAAACTATTTTAATATTGGCTAAGCACACATTACACTCTGGGTATAAATTTTGTAAAATAAATTTTAGAATCGTATGATGTCTAAATTTTTAATGGACTTGTTTTTGCCGAATCTGAAACTAAGACTAGACAATTTTGATGTTTGTGGGTATCATCGCTACAAGCCCTCACAATACTATAACTCATCCACTAGGGGTAACCTAGGGGTTTAAAGGCTAAATGCAACCGAGAGTACCAGCGGAAGTGGTGTAGTTTTAGATTTAGCCTAGGAATAAAATTTTAGGTTTAGTTTAGTAATAGGTTAAGTTTAGGATTTTTGGATTAGATTAGGATTGTTTTTAATTTTTAGTTTTAGGTTTGCTCGAAGACTAGCAAAGTCAAAGTTTGGGGGTATTTGTTAAGTCTAGAAAAATTACAAGTTTACCACTGATATTAAGATTAGTTAGCCTTGGTTTTATGTATATAAGACACATTTAATGGTTTATTTTAGTTTTGTAGGTAAATTCAAGGAAATACAGGAAATCATCACAAATCAGTGGATAATTGCCGGAAGAGAGCTTAAAATGGAAGATTTGAAATTTTATAATTTAATCATGCCACTTTATGGTTTTCAATTGTAAATTCATTAATCTGGATCCATTTATGAGAGTCTGGATTAAGTCAATATTTTAAATTTTAAGTGGTTGATTAATTATTAATTTACGAAAAGAGATTCTTCAATTAAAGAGGGCAAGAGTTTGAAATCCACTTTAAATGGGTCAAGCTTTGCTCCAAATGCCAGACACTGGGCTAGGCGAAGCACTCCATGCGCATTCTCAAATGGGGGCAAGGCCAAAGTGAATCCAAGTCCAGCAAGCCCAAGCCCACATACTCCAGTCCAAGTCCAAGCCCAATTCAAGATTCAATGCTCCAGGTTCATATTCGAATTTTGCAACCCTAAGCCCAAATCCACCTAAGTCTAAATCCACATTGTAACGCCCCGTACCGCTACGGGCGCGTTATCTCCGAAATATCTCAAAACATCACAAAAGAAGAGATATTGGGTACATTTTTTTTGAACAGGGCAACTACATCTCGCTCAACAACTGACAAGTAGGGTTGCAACTCGGGTCGGGCGGGTTGGGTTCCTTAAAACCCAACCCGACCCGAGTTGATATATATAAACCCGACCCAACCCGAGCCGAATTCTTAACCCAAACTTCACAACCCGACCCGACCCGAATTCTAACCCGAATCAACACAAATTCTGAGTCGACCCTCATTCTAAACCCATTTTAGCTTAATTTTAGCCGGGTAGGGTCGGGTTGAGTCGGGTCACGTTAACTTGTAAAATCCTCAACCCGACCCGTCTAAAATTTCATGCAGGTTTTTATCTTCTCAACCCGAACCGACCCTCTGACCTCAAAATTCTTGACCCGACCCGCATGATTTCTTGGGTCGGGTCATGTGGGTCGGGCCAAAACCCGACCCGAGTTGCAACCTTACTAACAAGGTTCAACATACCAATAAAGCATGAAACAAACATAGACTATTCCAACACAGTTATACATCATCCGAAAACAAACAACATACAAAAAAGGGGGCCATATAAAAGAAGCCTCTCAATTAAGAACAACATGATTATAAAATGTCTAACCACTACTCCTCTACGGACATCTGCTCAAGGGTCTCGCCTGGTCCCTTCGCAATCAGGGTATCTGAGAGGTAAGGGGGTGAGAGAACCAGCCCAGTGAGGAGATAATACATATGACATGTCAGCAATATAGGTAGATATCATATGCATGAATGCAAGAATATCATAACGAAAAGGGTGCTCATATGCATGAGATCCAACTACACCACGAACCAATAATTCACTTACTAGTCCGCAACATCATCTCGGTGGCCCACATTTGGTCCTTCAACAAACTCTTGAAGAGTAAGAGGTAAGCTAACTAGTCCAGGAAAAGGAATGACCATATCATACGTCAGTCACATAAATACATATATCACATGCATAGGAAAATAATGGACAAGAGTACTCAACTACACAATTAACCAATGGTCCCACCTACTAATTTGAGACATCATATCCATAGCTCACAACTGTCCTCCAACAATCCCGATCTCCCTACCAATATAGACCGGAGAACGCATGATACACAACCGCCTCAACCACCGGAATGCAACGAAGAAACCCACATCCCCTATGGGGGTCTTGACCACCGAAGCATAACGGGGAAGCCAATCTCAATGGAAGGCACCTCAACCGTTGGGACGCATCGAGGAAACCCGCATCTCCTATGGGGGGTCTCGACCGCTGGAGCGTGATGGGGAAGTCCTCCCAACAACTAAACCCATCACATCATCATAAACATATACTCATGCAAACAACCCCCCAACGCACGCACATGATATCATGATCATGAACAACAATAAGACTATGTTCTGATTCAACTAACTCAAAATCAGCAACATATGTCATCATGCGAGTCAAAAGCTTATAATGGGATATTTAGTCACAAATGTTTATGTTCCACATGATTCCAATAACATCTAGTGAATAAACACTCAAAGTATCACCAACAATTTTCCAAGTATCATATTCAATTCCAATTATCCAATTAAAGTTCTGTACAAAGTATATAGTTGACAAGAGCACCCCCGAGCGGACCCTCTGTCACATACTTATTATAGCAATTTTCCCTTACAGAGTGGCTAAATAAATAGAGGGTTACACCCGGTCACACCATGTCCGGAGATAACAGTTTAATATATGTAAGTGCATGCTAAAACAGTGATAAGTCCCCTCACAGTTCGTGGAGTTGAAAATTCGAAGAGAGCAAGCAGCTTGATGGGTTCAAGGGAGCTCAATCTGTTGAAACAATGAAGGATGAATAAGTAAAAAGGTAAAACGAAGCCGAACGAAAAATGGGCCAAGTCTGGCTGGGCCAGATTAAGGACTGGGCCTAAGGCTACGCGTAAAAACCGGGCCAGAAACTGGGCCTGATGGTTGGGCCTACCTGAACTGGGCTGGGCCAGATCCAAACCAATCAGTCGAGTCGGGTCTGGGCCAGTGGGCCTGACCGCAGGGCCAGTCACAGCTGGAGCCCAAAAGATGGGTTAAACTCAGGAGTCCAACTGAGTCGACTCCGAAACTTGACTGAGCCGACTCAGTTGTCCGGTTGAGTTGAAAATGGGAAAGGGAAAAGGGAAAAATAGGAAAATTGGAGGAAAAACTAGGAAAATTGTGGAAAGTCCAAGAAAAATCGAGGTAAACAAAGGAAAATCGAGGGAAAATTAAAGGGAAACGAATGGGAAAAACTTAGTGAAAATTGGAGGAAGCCAAAGAGGGAAGGAGGAGGAAAAATGGGGAAAAACACACACCTGGAACCGATGGGGGCAGAAATCCGATGGCTAAAGGCGGAAGTTAAACGTTTGGAGATGGAAACAAGGCCAGAAAGTCAGCTGCTAGGGTCGGGCTCGATCGGAGAGCGAGAAAGAGAAGAAAGATGAGAAGAAGAAGAAAAAGAAAAATAAGTCGAGAGAGAGAGAGAGAGAGAGAAGAGAGAGAGAGAGAGAGAGAGAGAAGTAAGGTGGTGGCGGCGGCTTAGGGTTTGGCTAGGGAGAGAAAAGAGACAAGGAAAAGGGGTGCGGCACCGTAGCTAGAATGCTACAATGTTGCGGGAAAGGCCTTAAGGGAAAAGGGGGGTTAGGGTTTGGGGTAGTTTATGTCAGATATGAAAATAGAGACAAATATATTCTCTCAATGTGTTGGGGAGAGAGACCCTAATTCACTGTATATATAGGAAAATATGAATTACAAATAAGGAAGAAATTAATTACAATGTAACCCCAATATTGTAAATGGGGAAAGTTCTATTCTAAGAATGTATAACAGCTCATTCGACACTCCCCCTCAAGTTGGAGCATATATGTCGTCTATGTCCAACTTGCTAAGTGAGCTGTGAAAAACTCTGCCTGTAATTGCTTTGGTGAGAACATCTGCAAGTTGATCTTCGGATTTAACGAATGGTACCTCAATGATTTTCTCCTCGAATTTCTCCTTGATGAAATGTCTGTCAATTTCAACATGCTTGGTTCTATCATGTTGCACTGGATTATGTGCAATGTCTATTGCGGCCTTGTTATCACAGTGCAGTTGCATGGCACGTTGGGGTTTGAATCTTAATTCACCCAACAACTCCTTTATCCATAGTAGCTCACATATTCCGTGCACCATACCCCTATATTCTGCTTCAGCACTTGATCTTGAGACCACTTTCTGCTTCTTACTTCGCCAAGAGACCAGATTGCCTCCCACAAAGGTAAAGTATCCAGAAGTAGATCGCCTATCAGTAACAGAACCAGCCCAGTCTGCATCAGTGTAACCCTCAACATCTAGGTGACCATGTCGTGAGAACATCAAACCTTTTCCAGGAGCTGACTTCAAGTATCTCAGAATTCGGGTTACAGCCTCCATGTGGGCTTCACTTGGTACATGCATGAACTGACTCACCACACTTACTGCATATGATATGTCAGGTCTGGTGTGAGCTAAGTAGATTAACTTACCCACAAAGCGTTGATATCTTTCTTTGTTGGTGGGTACCTGATCAGGATATTCACCAAGCTGGTGATTCAACTCTATTAGAGTATCTGCTGGCTTGCTGGCTAACATTCCAGTTTCAGTCAAGATGTCAAGAATGTATTTCCGTTGCGATAGAAATATTCCTTGTTTTGAGCGAGCCACTTCAATTCCTAAGAAATACTTTAGAGCACCAAGATTTTTCATTTCAAACTCACTTTCCAAATGGCGCTGTAATGCTGCCTTTTCCTCTAGGTCATTCCCTGTAACTACCATGTCATCAACATACACAATAAGGGCAGTGACCTTACCTTTCTTATGTTTCAGGAAAAGAGTATGATCTGAGTTACTTTACTTGTAGCCGAAATTCTTCATTAATTTGTTGAACCTACCAAACCATGCTCTGGGTGATTGTTTCAATCCATAAAGAGAGTTTCTCAGTTTACACACCATGTTAATCTGACTGAACCCCATCTTACATCCTGGAGGGGGGTCCATATAAACTTCTTCTTCTAGGTCGCCATGTAGGAATGCATTTTTTACATCAAACTGGTGTAATGGCCAGTCAAGGTTTGCTGTAAGGGAAAGGAGCACTCGAATTGTGTTGATCTTGGCTACAGGAGCAAAGGTCTCCCCATAGTCAATCCCATAAGTTTGAGTGTAGCCTTTCGCCACTAGTCTTGCTTTGTATCGTTCAATGGTGCCATCTGCCTTGAACTTTACTGTATATATCCATCTGCAACCTACTGTTTTCTTCCCTTTAGGAAGGGTAGTCATCTCCCAGGTGGAATTTTTCTAGAGGGCCTCCATTTCTTCATTCATTGCTTGGGTCCACTTAGGATGAGTTAGAGATTCCTGCACATTACTTGGAATAGATAAAGTGGATAATTGACAAACAAATGATACACATGACGGAGACAACCTATGTAGAGACACATGATTAGCAATAGGGTATTTAACCTTTGTTTTAGGGTCAGGATCATATTGTTGTCTAGGGATACCTCTAGTCGTACGAGGGAGTAACTGATAACCTGCATTTCCTGTATGACTCGACTCAGGTAAAGTGATTGAGTTTGAGGGTTCAGGTACCTGTGTCGGATCTTCAGGACGATCTTCAGGACCTGATTGGATGAGAGGTGGTGGTACTGTAGGAGGGAAATGATCTGAATGAGTCTCTTGCTCTTGTTGCATCACTGTAGTTGGTGGGTCAGTAGTCATCACCACATCCTCAGGTGGTGGCTGATGCTGGTCTGACACAGTCTATGAAACGTGCCAGATCTGATTCTGAGTACCTTCTGCAAATATAGAGCGCTCCCCCTGCAGGGGATGCTCAGAATCTCCCCCTGAGTAATAGAATTCACTCTCGTGAAAAATAACATCTGCTGTAACGTGCAAAGTCTGAGTAGGGGGATGGAAACACTTATAACCCTTCTGAGTGGCAGCATACCCCACAAAGACACAACGTAGGGCACATGGATCAAGTTTACCACGCTGGTGCAGATAGACCTGAACATAAGCAACGCAGCCAAAGACACGTGGTTCGAGATTTGGTGTGGACGGTAGGGTGAGGAAAGTGGTCAGTGTTTGGAATGGAGTCTGATACTGAAGGGTACTGGATGGTGTTCTATTGATGAGATAAGCAGCCGAACAAAGAGCCTCCCCCCAAAAATGATGGGGCATATGGGCCTCAAATAAAGAGGCACGAACAACTTCAAGAATATGATGGTTCTTACGTTCTGCGACACCATTCTGCTGTGGCGTATAGGCACATGTGGTTTGATGAACAATACCATGAGAGCTCAAAAAATGACGGAGGTCATTGTTGACGAACTCGCCGCCATTGTCAGACCGAAGAGTTATGATCTTCTTATCAAACTGAGTAGCAACATATTGATGAAATTGTTTGAATTTCATAGGGACGTCGCTTTTCTGCTTTATGGGGAAAACCCATGTCATCCTGGTGCAATCATCTATAAATGTCACAAACCACTTAAAACCACTAATTGTAGAAACTCGTGACGGTCCCCAAACATCAGAATGGACAAGCATAAAAGGCATAAAACTTTTATTCAATCTTAATGGATAAGAAATGCGATGATTTTTTGCCAAAATACAAGTGTCACAATGAAAGTCTGATTCAGCAAAATTGGAAAACAAATCTGGAAATAAAAGTTTTAGATAACCAAAAGAAGCATGCCCTAATCGTCTATGCCACAACCAAATTGTTTTCATCCGGACGGACTCGTCTCCTCGAACATGATGTGCTTGACCCAATCTCTTACTGCAGTCTTCGGCCAAGTCCAGATAGTATAACTTGCCCCTCCTAGTACCACATCCAATCACGGCCCTGGTGAGAAGGTCCTGAAACAGACAATACAAGGGCCAAAAACACACAGTACAATTAAGGGAATCAATGATTTGAGGAACAGATAATAAGTCATAATCGAGTGATGGGACAACCAAGACATGAGATAGACTTAATGATGATGAAGAGATAGGGACCCTTCTCCCAGAACGGGAGAGGTGGTTCCATTGGCACTGGTGACATGTGTTTGGTTTGATGGTTTGGGAGAGTGTAACCCAGTAAAACTAGAGGTCATGTGATCAGTAGCACCAGTGTCAATAATCCATGATCTATTACCAGGAATTGAAAATGTGCAAGGGGAGATACCTGAGGTAGCCAAGGCCGTGGAGCCGGATGTACCTGGTGGAAGTTCTGATGTAAGCTCCGGGGAGAAGGCAGCGGATGCGACTGATGCTCTGGTCGGCTCTCTCTTTCGCCCGTTGTGAACCCACCCTTCTGGATAACCAATGATCTCATAACAGCCTTTAATGGTATGGTTAGCTAAACCACATTTGGTACACTTCATTGGAGGCCGGTTACGAGTAGAGGCGGAGTTCAAAGGGGGTGGCCGAGATGGCTTGAACCGTGCGGCAGCCAAGGCGGTGGCTTCGGATGAAACACCAACGTCAGACATTGTTCCATGTCGGTTACTCTCTCGTTTAATATGTGCATAGACTGCCTCAAGTTCAGGTTTAGGGTCCATCCTTAAAATCTCTCCTCTAATTTGATCAAAGTTCGTGTCCAAACCGGCAATGAAAATATAAACGCGGAGACGGTCAATCTCCATGCGTCTAGTTTCAATGTCGGCCGGATGCTGTATATGGCTGGGGCATAATTGGTCAAGCTCCTGAAATATCTTAATGAGCTCACTGTAATAAGTGGTAACAGGCGCTCCATTCTGTGTCGTCTTGAATGACCGTCTGTGGAGATCAAAAATCTTCGCCTCATCGGAACCATCAGAATATGCTTTCTTGATTGCATCCCAGACCTGTTGTGCGGTGTCATAACGGATAAACCTTTTCATCTGAATGGGTTGCATAGCATCGAATAACCAATTCTTGACTTGGCAGTCCGATGCACGCCATTTGTTGTATGTCGGGTCTGTGGCTGCAGGCTTGGTCATATCACCAGTCAAGTGACCATGTTTCTCTCGTCCGGCAACCTTCATCTCCATAACTTGGTGCCATAGGGAATAATTATGGTTGTCCAGTTTGATTCCAGTGGAGAAAGTGGAAGTGTCGCCGTGAAAAGTGACAATTTGAGGGGTAGGATTAGATGCACCAGCACCCTTGGAGTCGTCCGTAGATGTCATTGGGACTGTTGGGTGGGCCTGTTGTGGCGGGGCTTACAAACTGGGCCTACTGACAGGCCTGGGGAAACTGGGTCTAGCGGACGGGCCTGTGCAAAATGGGCCTGCTGACGGGCCTGTTTAAACTAGGCCGACTGTCGGGCCTTATCAAACTGGGCCTGCTCACGGGCCTGTAGATGAGCCTATGGCAATCTGGGCCGGTGGCAACCTGGGCCTGCGGACGGGCCTGTGGCAGCCTGGCCCTGCAGACAGGCCTGCTGCTGGGTGAAGATGTGTGCCTCGGTCGACGCAGGGAGGGTGCTGCAACAGCGCCGCTGCGGAAGAAATCCCAAAAAACTGGGTTGTTGCGGCGTTTCTGTGCAAGCCGATAGGGACGTCACTGCTGGCCGGATCTGTAGTCAAGATCCAGATCTGAGGGGTATTGATGCCGGATGTGACGGAAAAAACGCGATCTGAAGAAGGCGACAAGGGCTGCCGCTCGCCGGTGCGCAGATCTGAGGAAGGCAAGCCGTGTACTGCCGCTTGCCGGTGCGCAGATCTGCAGAAGGCAAGCCGTGGGCTACTGCTTGCCGGTGTTGGAGATGAGAGAAACCCAGATCTGGGTTGCTGTCGTGAAACCCTTTTTGCTTGGGATCTGGCGAGTTCCGGTGCCGCGGGATGGAAGGGAACCCCACGGAAGAGAAGTCCGATCGGAGAAGAGGAAGAAGGGTCTGCAGATGTATGTCTGGTAGATGTATGAGGAGATCTGGCTCCAGCGGCGGAAAAACCAGATCTGGCTCGGTCTGAGCAGGGCGGAAACAGAGAAGGGTGATGAGGACCGGCTGCAGATCTGGTAATCTGGCCGATGATGATGGAGATCTGAAACCGTGAGGCTGGCTGGCGATGGAAGGACCTCGGCTGCAGGAACTGGTGCCGCTGATCGGGATGATGCCGGTCCTCTCGTCAGAAGCAAGAACCGGAGATGTGGTAGTGAAGACAACCACCGTTGTTTTTTTTTTTTTTGTCTGACGTGCAGGAAGGAAAAAAAAATGAAAGAGATAAACAATCGATGGTGATCGATATGAAAATAGAGACAAATATGTTCTCTCAATGTGTTGGGGAGAGAGACCCTAATTCACTGTATATATAGGAAAAGATGAATTACAAATAAGGAAGAAATTAATTACAATGTAACCCCAATATTGTAAATGGGGAAAGTTATATTCTAAGAATGTATAATAGCTCATTCGACAGTTTAGGGTCTTGAGTGCTTAGGGTTTCTTCTTTTTTTAAAAAAAAAAAAAATTTAAATCAAAACCAATTAAAAATTGAACGTCGAGCACCGAGCAGGGGAAAACATGTGATTTGATTTCATTTTTTTTTTTTGAATTATTTTCATGACAATATATGTATCCATTACAATATTACCAAAATGTCCCTTCGAGTTTTCGAACTCGAAGTCAGGCAAACCGGGGCCCACCGTGGAGCCACACTCTTTACACTGCCGTCAAAACACCAAAACAACTCAAATATCCACAAAACTCTCTAAGTTCCCGAAATATCGGGTCGGGTCATTATACACATAACCCAATAATCTAAGTCCATGGTCCAATTCCCTAACTCCATATATCCTAGCCTATCTCATTCAGAATTCATTTTAGCCATCCATTTTATCATGCACTAATATCCATTGTCCATTTAACCATGCATCAATCTTAACCATTTATTACGTTCTTGGAGAAGAACGTCCAAAGAAAAGAGGAAGATGGAGAGAGTTTGAAAGTTGCAAAGAAAAAAGGGAGGAACGAGTTTCCTATCTTTTATAGAGTGCTATTGTCACGCCCCCAACCCAGTCGTGGGCTCGGAACATGACTAAATATATTTTATAAACAAATCTTAAACCTCACTCAACAATGGTCCATGGCTACTAATTAGGTTCAACTAAAATCTATGGGCCTCCAAACGAGCCAACTAAGGTCCACAAAAAATGTCATACATGATTACTAGTGAGGGACTTAAACATGTACCATAAGTCCTTGTACCGACAAAAAATGGAATATAATACATCACATAACATACCCATATATAATAAATTACATCAAAGTAGCAAACAGAACCATAGTGGTTTATACATGCATAGATTTGCCATGTCACATGAGGGATGTTTATTTGAGTACTTAATATTAGCCTATTATCTAGATTTTCACATCCACGGGAAAATATAAATTAAGATTCGACTTCCTATCTCCTAACGTGGCACAAGGGGTTCGTCCGTTCCCTCCTTAGGTTTAAATTCTACATTTGTAAGGGACGTGAGCTAACATCCCAGTGAACAATGCTCAATAGCAAATTTCCATAATATAGATATAGCAGGAATTTAAAACATATATATAATTGCCTTCAACCAGGTATCGTCTCTATGAAATTCACGTAAATTGTGGTTTCCACTAGCCTCAATCCACATTAAAGTATCCAATTTCACATAAACTAAGGTTTCCACTAACCTCAATCCACATACACGTAAATCGAGGTTTCCACTAGCCTCAAGCCACATCGAGGTATCCCACTCAACCTCGTCAAAGTACCCACTAATCCTCGAATGCATTAAGTCTCGACACGGAAATAATACAGCATCTTGCAAAAGTTATCACGATCATTATGATCATCAACGACCCCATGGCCTATATGACCTAATGGTCCAATATGGCATTACGGCCTATAACAAGTTAAAGCAATTTCACAACTCACCAAGCTTACCAACATCCCATTACAATGGATAGCTCATAACCGGAGCATATTCTTGCGTATTTTCAGTGCCCTTATAGGGTCTTACCCTAGGGAATACCAACCTTTACTCAGTTTATAGTTTCGATCTCAATACTCAGAACATTCCAAACTTACCATACCTGCATCAATGATTAGTACAATGTTTCACATGCATATATAATCATTCCAAAGGGATTACTAACAACTTGCAACTTCATCCCATTCAGCAAACCTATTAACCTCTAAACGTCTACATGGGTCACATATTGCGTTATAGACTAGTAGGCCTCAGCTCCCTGACATCCTTTTTATGCTTACGTTCTTATAGTTAGAGCAATATTACGTCCCTTACATGTAAGCGATGTCAAGTCTCGCATTCTGGTTTCACTTAGTCTTTTCCATCCTTTATTGTCCATTGTCCCCATTTCGTCCCAAAGTTAATAGTTTTCATATAAATTCAAAAAAATGAATCAAGTTGAGTCTCGTCACCTTTATCCAATTAGGTTGTGCGATGAATCTGTAGAAATGGTGAAAACCCATAAATTTCCATTCAAAACCCAAACACAAAATATTCCTAAACCCCATTGTTAATTTTTCCTCAGGAAAACAAGGTAATGGTTGTGAGTCTGCTAAGCTCTTTCTATCTAAATTGAATTATGTCAATGGGTTAGCCAACCAAAACACACAATAAAAGGAAAATGAAAATACTCAGTGCTTGGTCTCGTATTTCTTTTGTGCTAGGAGAGTATTGAGAGTTCATCCTAATTAGTAAGGTACAAGAAAGTAAATAAACTACTCGGTGCCCCATTCATATACCATTGGGCGACCAAGAATCGTCATAGATGGCATCACCGAGCGACCAAGAATCACTATAGATGAAGAATTTGGTCCAGATGGTACATAGGCATTAAAGTAAATGGAATTACTCAGTGCCCAACTCAAATACCACCGAGCGGCCAAGAATCGTCAGACAACACCACTAAGCAACTAAGAATCGCTACAGATGGAGAGTTTAGCCCAGAGGGTATAGAGACAATAAAGTAAATGAAATTACTCAGTGCACAACTCAAATACCACCTGGTGACCAAGAATCGTCACAGGTGGCACCACCGAACGACCAAGAATTGCTACAGATGGAGAGTTTAGCCCAGAGGGTACAGAGACAGTAAAGTAAACACCCACTTGTAGAAAATAAACACACATAGAGTCAATCGTGAGGTTACCGTTACTGTGCATTTAATGCTCAACGGTGGGTTGGTGAGTAGGATTTCAAACACGAACGATTGATCGCCAGTACACGATCGATCGTGTGAATCGGGGTAACAAATTTTTTTATGTTGCTTATAAATACAAATATTATTTTGGGAGATGGTATCAGAGTGAATAACAACTAATTGAGCCATCTACTAGTGAGGAAATCTCCCAAGGATCAAAGAAAAAACCTCTAGGCTTATTCTCTCTTGGCAAATCAAAAGCACATCATTCAAGTATGCAATCCCTTATGATTGAGATTAAGAGAGAAGGATTAAGCCAAAGCTCTAGGATAGATATTGGACCTCCAATTTCCTAGATACCCAAGGATTGTTGTTGCTCTACACGGCGGGTTTTCTTCGACGTCGGGATTGTACAAGCACACATTGGGTGGATCGTTTGGAAGCATACATCGACATTTGTAAAGAGCTTCAAAGGCAAGTGTTTCCTTAGTTAGATTTTTCTTTCAAAATCAATCTATTGTGAAGTGGATTAAAAATATAGTTTTCTCTTGAACCACTATAAAAAATAATGGGATAGGAATTGGATGAAAGTCTCAATCAATTGGATAGGTGGAATTCCTATTCTAATTGTGTTGGTGTAATTCCAACGCTTAGTGAATTGCGGATAGCTCAAGGTTGAGCGATCTCTACAGTGGATGTAGGTTGGCTAACCGAACCACTACAAATCTTGTGTTTTGTCTCTTGTGTTTTTGCTTGTCTGCCTTGCATACTTTGAATTCACACACTTGTATAATTGTTTTTAATTCCGTACTATATTAATAAAGTAAAATTTAAAAAGGCCATAAATTTTGATAACCCTATTCACCCCCCTATAACGTCCCGCCCTTTTTCACTTGCCGTAAATCAGAGTTTATTTTATTTTATTTTTTGAATAAAAGAGTGAGACAGAAAGCGGGAACGTCGCGACGCGAGCTAAGTCCGACCTTCCAAAGCCCGACCCTTTAACTGGCCAACCATACGTGTGCGTGGACCAGGTCCACTAAAACGGTTCACACGTACTCAAGTTAAACATGAGGAATAAATCATAAATGCGGAATTATAATAGAATAACTATCCTATTCCATTTTAGATAGCAAGGAAATCCATTACTTAATTTTAATTACCTCAAGTTAAAATATCCAAAATTAACATTCAAACCATAGCAAATAATATAAGTTATTACAGTCCCGAATGCTAGCTGTTCAAAATACATAGTCCATGAATAACTTAAATAAAAAGAAACTAAGACATCCAAGCTCCTAAGCTTGGCTCCGATCTCGTTCCTCGTTCCGTTCAATTCCTGTATCATCAACTAGGGTAGAAGTAGGGCGTTAGACAACGCGCCCAGTAGGTACTCCAAGTAGGGTCAACACATGGTTAGTACATAAATCATATAGATAACATAATATCAAAAACATGCATATCAATGTCATGCTATGGTTGTCATATGCCATGAGTCCCACCCATCATATCACAACACATTGTATCCTCTTGATAGAATCTCCTCATCAAGGTATCCCCCACAGTTGCCTTACGGATGCCCCGACAGAGCGTGGACTCCGGTTACAAATACATCATACATCCCTCTTGATGGATAATGCACATCAAGGTACCCCCACAAATGCCTTACGGACGCCCCGACGGAGTGTGGACTCTGGTTACAAATACATCATACATCCCTCTTGATGGATAATGCACATCAAAGTACCCCCACAAATGCCTTACGAACGCCCCGACGGAGTGTAGATTCTGGTTACATTTCATCCCTCCCATGCCATGCATGAGATGTAAATGCCAACATGCTATGTAATATTACAAATTATAGCATGAAAATCCCATATTATTTGATGACAAAATAGATCAAGTAAAACATTGCATATTCACATAATCCATGGTTTTCAATTAAGGTAGGAATCCAACCAATGACCAATTAAAGTGTCCTTGCGTTTTTGTCCGAAAACCGCTCACTGATCGCTTCAAACCGATCTTACTCCCGTTACCTTATTACATATCAATAAATTAAAGCAATGATCCCTTTTTATTTCCACCCATGTTTAAGTCCATAAACATGCCTTAGTGGGGTTGGGCCATACAACATGGCCGAACCTCACTCACTTGGTTTGGGTCCCTCTTTTGATTCATTAACCAATCATACATGAGTTAGTCCTTTAGCATTAATAAAACCTAAGTCCACAAAACCTTCTCCATGGGGTTCGGCCATATACCATGGCCGAACCCATGGTCCATCATTTTCACCATTTTTCCATCTTAGCCTTTATTCTTTCCATAGCTAATCACTTAGCTTATTTGCATATGACTTAAGTCCCAAAAAAGATCCACACATGATTCATTAATCATAACATAAAACCCTAATAGATCCCTTCATTCCTTGCTTAATCATTCATTTATCTAAACATGCATAAATCTCTAAGTGACCCATTAAAATGGTCCATGGGGTTCGGCCATACACCATGGCCGAACCATGATGTCTCATTTTCCATCTTCTTCTTTAAATCCTTTATAATCTTAGGTCCATAACAAAGTCCCTTTATGGTGGCTTAACCATACTTTTAGATTCATCAATTAAACCCAAGGATCCATAATACATCCATTAATTTTTCTCTATGGGGTTCGGCCATACAACATGGCCGAACCCATGGTCCTTGGTTCTTCCTTATTTCCTCATTCCCAGTTTATCATTTACAACATGTAAACCCTATTAAAATCATTAATATATTTGCATGATTTTTCATCCTTTACCGCTCATTAATATTTACCAACATCCTTCCATTATTATCATGGTCTAAATCATCTAAGTCCATCAATATCTTTCCATGGGGTTCGGCCATACACCATGGCCGAACCCATGGTCCATGGTTCTTCACCAATTTCAACATTTGAGACCATTTAAACATCAATAACATTCCTCCATTATTTCTCTCCTTTAAAACCTTTTAAATCATTAACACCCTTTCATGGGGTTCGGCCATACAACATGGCCGAACCCTATGGTTCATTATTTTCTTTAAAATAAATCATACATCCATGATTGATCCTTTGATGGGGTTCGGCCATACATCATGGCCGAACTTCATCCAACCCCTTTTTGTCCTTGATGGTTCTTATACTTAGGGTTTGGCCATACAAGGGCCAAACCATGATCCTTGATCATCCACCACTTCCTACATGGTACATGCATAAGGTTATTTAGCTATACCAAGATTAGGGTTCGGCCATTGCGGTTCGGCCATGCAATGGCCGAACCATGTTCCTTGACCATCTTTTCTTACTTAATAAAATCTCATCAAGTACTTACCGATTCCGCAACTCCTCAAGTTTCCTTTGTTCCAACTTGTTCCTCCGCTCTTTTCCTTCCTTAGTCTTTCTTCTTTCTTCCTCCTTAATCCTTGGCCGAGAGTGAGCTTGGGGGATCTTGAGATGAAAACCCAAGGAGAGGGTTTGGCCAAAGAGTGTTGGTTTGAGAGAAGGAGAGGAGCTTGAGATAGAAAAACTCTAAGTCCTTTCTCCTTTGTCAATGAGAGTGGTCGGCCTTGAGCGAGAGGGAGAGAGTGAGATGAAGACTATGGAATTCAGCCAAGAGTGGTGTCTTTTGGTTGATGCTCCATTGTAACAACCATGACTCTTCACCTCCCTCATTATCATTTACTTTGGGGGTTTTATCCCATGAGATGAAACTCCCAACCATATGACCCTTGGGTTCTATCATGAGATGGAAACACTCCATGTTCGAACGTGTACCCTTGAACATATCTTGTGTAACATCAAAACCATTTCACCTCCCTCATTTAATGCTTCCTTTGGAGTTTCATCCCATGAGATGAAACTCCCACCTCCCCAACGTGTGTACATGGTGGTGTTTTGTCTTATAAGATGCAACTCTCCATCTTCCTACTCCACTCATTAAAATGAAAGTCCCATTAACTTCCCATTCAACTCACCTCTTTAACTCAACTCATATCTTTAAATCAACTCTAGTTAACTCACTTCAAATCAACTCATTTCCTTGATTCCATTTCCAATTTAATTCAGCCCCAATTTAATTAAGCTTGAACTCACTTGGTGGTCAACCAAGTCAACCATGACCCATTGGGTCCCAATTGGGCATTTGACCCAATTGACAACCTTGACCCAATTAAATAAATCTTACCCATTTATTTCAATTGAACCTTATCCATAATCCATTGGGTCTTAATTGGGCAATTGACCCAACACCTTACCCATCTAAGGTCTATCTCCATTAACTCACCAATTAAATGGGCAATTTCCATATATATTCATAAATTGAAAATTCGGGGTGTTACAATACAACCCTCTTTTGAAAATTTTCGTCCTAGAAATTGAGCGAAGTAGGGTTTCAAACAGATTACATAAATAGCTCAGGATGAGCTGTTCTCATCTCCGATTCAAGTTCCCAGGTGGCTTCCTCATTACCATGTCGATCCCATACCACCTTGATGAACTGGATCGCTATGTTCCGTAACACCCTTTGTTCTGTCTCCACCAGTCTGACAGGTTTTTCTACGTATGTCACGTCGCTTTGCACCTCTATGTCTTGTACATTCAGTACATGTGAGGGATCAAGATTGTACTTCCTCAACATGGATATATGGAATACATCGTGCAAAGATGACAATTGTGGAGGAAGTGCCAATTGGTAAGCTACCTCCCCCACCCTTTAAGATTGGAAACGGCCCCACAAATCTAGGCGATAGTTTCCCCTTTTTTCCAAATCTCATGTGTCCCTTTCGTGGCGAGACTTTCAAGAACACTAAGTCTCCCACCTCAAATTCAAGGAACCTCCTCCTCTTGTCAGCGTAGCTCTTCTGACGACTCTGTGCAGCAAGTAAGTGTTGTCGTATCAACTGAATCTGAGCTGTAGTCTCTGCGACTAACTTGGGTCCAATAAGTGTAGGTTCACTGGTCTCTATCCAGTACACGGGTGATCTACGTGGTCTACCATATAAGGCCTCGAATGGAGCCATCTGGAGGCTTCCCTGGTAACTGTTGTTGTAAGAGAACTCCACCAGCGGCAAGTGATCCTCCCATCCACCCTTAAAGTCTAGCATACATGCTCTCAGCATATCCTCCAATGTCTGTATTGTCCTTTCCGACTGTCCATCGGTCTGTGGGTGGAATGCTGTGCTAGTCAATAGATCTGTCCCCATAGCCGACTGCATGCTTTGCCACACTCTGCAGGTGAATCGGCCATCTCTGTCGGACACAATAGTCCGGGGAATACCATGTAGTCTGATGATATCCCTGATATACCGTCGACCCAAGGTCTCAAATGAATCTGTCATCTTGATGGGAAGAAAGTGTGTAGACTTGGTCAATCGATCTACCACGACCCATATCGCATCGTTGCCCTTTGATGACCTTGGCAACCCTGTCACAAAATCCATGGAGATGTGTTCCCATTTCCACTCAGGCACGGGTAAGGGTTTGAGTAACCCTGGTGGCTTCTGATGTTCCATCTTAACCTGCTGACAAGTTAAGCAGTGGGCAACAAATTCTGCCACATCCCTCTTGAGTCCATGCCACCAATAATGTCTCTTCAGGTCGTGATACATCTTGGTGTTGCCCAGATGAATAGAGAGTTTGGTTTGGTGTGCCTCGATCAATAACTCTCTTCTGCAGCTCTTAGGCAAGATGTCCTACCTTGGAATACAAGACCCCTGGTCGTAACTCCCATTCCGGTATGACTTCACCAGTAGACATCTTGGCCCATATCTCCTCCACTTCTGGATCTGTCCGCTGCTCCTGTTCAATCTTGGAGACCATGTTGGACCGTATGATCAGATTATACATACTCCCATGGTTGTTTATATACAGATTGAACTCTCGAATGGTATTCAGTATCTCCCATTCCGTCCTGATCAAACTGGCCACTGATGGAATTGGGTGAAAGTCTCAATCAATTAGATAGGTGGAAGTCGCATTCTATTGTGTAGGAGTAATTCCAACGCTTAGTGAATTAGGTATAGCTCAAGGTTGAGCGAGTCTTTACAGTGGATGTAGATTGGCTAACTGAACTACTATAAATCGTGTGTTTTGTCGCTTGTGTATTTTTTCTTGTCTGTCTTGCACAATTTGAATTCACACACTTGATTAATTGTTTTTAATTCTGCACTATATTAATCAAGAAAATTTTAAAAAATCCATAAATTGTGATAGCCCTATTCATCCCCCCCCCCCCCTCCCCCCCCTCTCTCTGTCTTCCTCTTTAGGGCTAATTCGGTTCTAAACACTCAATGGAACTTTCAATTGGTATCAAAGCATCGTGCTCATTTCCTTGACTTAACTGTTTGAGTGATCAACGTGTTAAGAACCATGGGGAGATAGCTCGGCCATCTCTAAACCACCTTTCTTCGATAGATCAAACTATGCTTCTTGGAAAGCAATGATGAAAAGCTTTTTCGTCTCCATCGATTCATCCGTATGGGATTCGGTGTGCACCGGTTGGTCGCGTCCCGTGGTCGAGAAAGTGGGTACGACTACCTCTTCTACATCCGTAGAGCTAAAACATTTCTCTCAATGGGCCAAAGAGGAAAGTGTTGCATGCACAGTTAATGGTAGAGCACTTTGTGCCTTGAATTGTGCACTCTGACCCACTGAACGCAAGAGCATAATGATGTGTGACACCACACAAGAGGCATAGGAAATTCTCGAGAGAATCCACGAAGGCACATCGACTGCAAAGAAATCAAAGCTTCAATTATTGGGAGCTCAATTTGATGCCTTGAAAATGAAGGAAGAAGAGACCTTCATGGATTTCTACTCTAGAGTTAATGACATTGTCAACTCTATGTGGTCTCTTGGTGAGAGAATTCCCGATGCTGAGGTGTGCACAAAAATCCTTAAAAATCTTGCCAAAAGGTTTGAGTCTAAAATGTGGCAATTGAAGAGTATTGAAATGTTACCCAAATGAAAATTGATGATGTGGTTGCCTCTCTTCAAACCTTTGAACTTAACCTTGAACCTTCAGCCATGGAAAAACCAATTGCCTTGAAATCTTCCGTCAATCTTCCAATGGTTAAAGAAAAGGAACCGGTATTGGAAAAAGGAGACCCTAGTGAAGAAATGGCTTTAATTGCCCAAAGATATTTAAATAATTTTAAAAGGTTCAATAAAATGAGAAATTTAAAAAGGGAGAACCAAGTGAAAAAATCCCTAAAAGACATGAACCTCATGGTGAGAGAGAGAGGAAAAAGAAATCCAAGGAATAAGAATGTTTCAATTGTGGTGGGAGAGGACATTACTCAAATGTATGTCCATCAGAAAAATTGAAGATGGCTATGAATGCCACATATGAGGACACCTCAAAATCTGAGAGTTATTCAGATGAGGAACCTCAAGTCAAGGATGAAACCCATAAAACCTTCATCGCTTCCATTGTTGAGTATGAGGAAGCACCCATAATTGAAATAATGGCGGATATTGAAAATGATGATGAAGATGATGATCTTCAATCCTCTTTTAATTCCTTGTACTTGGAGAGTGAATAATTGGCTAAGAAGCTAGATAATACTAAACTTGAAAATAAAAATTTATCAAGCCAATTAAAAAATGTAAAAGTTGAAAACAAACTCCTGAGCTCTCAATTAAAAACCTCTAATGAAGAAATCATTAAGTTAAAGGAGAGTAAGAAAGCCCTTCAAGATGAAATGGAAATCCATTGCAAGGATGTAGAAAATCTTTGGGAAATAAAAGGTAATCTTGAAGTGGAAGTGATGAAGCTCACTCTTGAATTAATGGAACTTAAAAAACACAAAGAAAAGTTCAAAGATAAATTTGCCCAAGGAACAGAAAGATTAGAAAGATTGTTAAAGACGGATAAAAAGTTTGGTGATAGATCGGATCTTGGTTCCTCATTGGAAACCAATGGATCCATTGTCCAAAGGGTGTTTGTTAAGGGTAATGTGCCTAAGATCCCCAAGGGAAAATACTTTTATTGTCACAAGGTTGGACACTACAATCTTGAGTGTGACCTTAGAAAGAGGCACATGGAAAATAAAACTCTTAACCACATCCTAAATGTTAAGGTTAAAAGATACCCACCAAACCTCAATTAAAAGCCTAAAATGCATCCACCAAGGCCTAATGTTAGGAGACCCCCAAGGAAGGTGGACCCAAGCAAGACTCCTTGTTAAGACAACTTGACCAAGTCTTGAAGGAGTTGAGGTATCCTATGTTTGGACCCCCAAGGTATGCCCAAAGGAATGTGTATGAGAGACCAAACTCAACCATTGGGGTACCTAGGAGATAGACGACCATCTAATCATGTTCTGTTTTGGGTTATGATTCACTTTCATATTTTAAGCCATTACAAATTGAACTCCAGTGGCAAGTGAGTTCAAGTAGCCCAAGTGCTATGACATGTGATAAGGAATTTGGTGACTCCAAGCTAAGATTATGCTCTTCCTGGCTATAGCGTTAATCTTTCTTGAAATATCATACATTCCTTGAAAATTATATTTTCAAGAGGAATATTTTTGTTCATTATGTTTAATGTGGTATAGTGTTTGCATATTTGAATGTGTGTATGACTTGTTGTCTTGATCTTGCATGGATTTGATCAAATGAGCTTAGGATTGACACATAATTTTCAATTTTATCAATTGCAAGTTGTCTTTGTGATATATGTTTTGCTTATCATGATGAATATGATTTGTGTATACAATAGTTTGTGTTAAAAATCAAATGGGGACTTTGAAAAACAAAATCAAAGTTTAGGGAGAAAAACCAGTTTCTGGTATGGTGATTAATTGCCAAGAGACGATATGTCGGACGAATTGCAGTAGTTGACTTAGGAAGAAAATCCAACTCTGTGTCTTGGCGACCGATCGCCAATAGACGACCGATCCGCGATACGACCTATCGACTGGTCGACTAATCATCCGTATCGGGGGAAAGTCTTTAGGTTAAAATCCTATGCAATTTGGGGTTCTTATTTCCTTCCTCCTCCGCGAGTCTTCTCTTTCTTTCTCTGAGAAATCCTACGAAAGGTCATGCCCTAGACTCCCAGATCCATTCGTACGAACGATTACTCATGGTGTTGGTCTGAAAAAAAGTTCTCTCGACCTACTGAGACCACTCTCTTCACAGATTTCTCCCTGATTTTCGTTCAAGGTAAGACTCAGTCTCTTCGATTTTTCTAAGAAAGGGTGATTGGAAACTGTGCTCTCAAGAAGATTCAAGTAGTGAAGAAGAAGATGTGCTCAGTAGCGACGAAAGTGTTAATGAAAAAGAAAAAGGAGCAAAGGAAAGAGTTGAAGATCAAAATGACGGCCCGGTCAAACTAAGGATTCTTGAAAAGAAATTTCAAGTTCTTGATAAAAGGCGCAGCCTCTTGGAAAACAAGATTGGTGCCTTAGCAGCCCATGTAAACGAATTCATCCAAAGCCTCACCTCATTCATGGAATGCAACAATGATGACTCTACCCCTCACTAGATTTCCTCTGTCATCTCCGCCAACTGGCGAAGTTTAGGATAGTTTTTTATGTTTGAAGAATATTTTGGAAAACTATGTATTTTTCGCATGTACCTTTTTTTTTTGCATGGAATGATTTTGTAAATCAACGCAATGGTTTGTTTAAAGGCCATGTTTATCTCTCTCTCCTCTTATTATGTGATGCCTTGGCTATGAAGTTTGGGGAAGCATTAAATATGTGCTTCTTTAGCCTTTATCAATTACTGACAAAATGGGGGAGAAAATAGTAAAAGCTAATGATGATTATGGGGGAGTAGCATTGAAATGTAATGGAGAAATTGCAAACTTGGAATAGATTGGAGAATTGGGGAGTTGCTTTGCTGGAGTTTTGAACTTCAAACTCAAGAAAGAAGGGGGGAGAAAAACTTGAAAACTTTGTAGCTTGGAAAGCTTGGTAATAATCATGAGCTATATGAAGTAGTTTTGGTGTTTAGGAAATCATGAAGTATGGGGGAGTTTGTAGTTTAGTCCATGATACATGTTTTATGTTTGCACTAACATTACTGATCATTTCTCTAGCCTCTATGTTGCTTGCTCATGTGTATTTACAGGTGTTTTTTAAAATAGAGCAAGAATGTGAAGTAAAGTCGTGTCCAATTGTCATTTGATATACATTGTATAATGAGTTGTGTTAGTGCCCCGGCTTTGCCGAGTCCCTATGTTTGTCAATTCCATGACTCGGGAAGAAGCACTTGATAAGCTTGAAGACTCAAGGTTATCAAGAGGGAAGATCATGCTCCACCGGATTAAAGCTCATGCTTATGGCAATCACAAAAGAGGTATTTGGCCATAGATGACTTTAGGTGGAACCCACACCTTAGGAGGACCAACCCTAGGCTTAGCTGAACAAATGCTAAAATCATAAAAAACCCAGAGAGGAATCTTGACAGTGAATTGGAAGCGAACATGGAAATATGAAATAAATTCACTATCAGCTCGACCAGTCGTTCTCACCAACCCCTCGGTGGAGACAGGATCGATCCATCGTGGTCATAGACTGGTCAACTAGATTGACAAAGGTTCTGGATCATAGAACTGTCATTCTGGGTATGCCTCTGATCAAGAGTCACGTATGCACTGACCCCTCGGTGATGAACTTAACGACCATTCGTGGTCAACGACTCGTCGATGAAAAACTTGTGAGTTCTGGTCTTTGAACTCAAGTGGCCTCTCGAGAAGACAGACATCTCGGTAATTCAAGACCGATCGAGAGTACCAGGAACGACCCCTCGATAAAGGGCGATAGGTCGTTCTAGGCAGGAAAGTTTTGGAACATGAAACTCTGTCTGCTTGGTGTTGCCCCAGATCGAGACCATCTGTGCTATGACTGTCGACCCATCTGTGACATCGACCTGTCGACCGGGAAATATTTATACCGTTGGGAGTGCATTTTATGTGCCATAGTTGGGTGGTTGAATGGTAATAAATATGAACACCGACCCATTGGTGCCACCGATGCGTCGGTACTGGACAGTCTGAAAAACTGCATTGACTCCTCTATAAATATGAGAGTTGTGTGATCATTTAATTATCTTCCTTGAACTGAGAAAATTCACACACTCTAAGGAATGATCATGTAATACCCTGACCCGATTTAAGCTTGATCAGTATGATAAATCATACTTAGACCCGTTAAAGTTGAAGATTACGGTTAATGCTTCACAAAAAGCCCAGGTGTGGCCCAGTCGGAGCTTGAAAGCTCCAGGATCTAACCCGTCTAGTTCGAAGGGCAAAATGGTAATTTACCATTTATAAATATTATTTCCTCTATGTATGTAATTATCTGATTATTGATGGATGATATTGTTTTCCTTAATCAAGGATTTTAATTTAAAATTTCAGGATTTTTCTCTTTTCAGAAATGTCATTTAAAACCGCCCGAAAAGAGCCTCAAAGAGAAAAAATAATTATTTTTAAATAATTTCAAGAATAAGAAAATTTTTAGAAAATTATGTGATGTTAGGTTTTAAAATGACGGTTTAGTTGTTTCTCCAAATTTTGAAAATAAAAGTTTTAAACCCTTTTATTTAACACAAGTTAAATTAAGTAAATAGTATCAAATTGTGGATTTTGTCTAAATCTATGGTTTTTTATAAAGTTTAAACCTCCAAAATTTTATGACAAATAGAGTTTATCAAACCCAACATTTCTCTTAAGTTGGATTAAATTATTTAAGCTTTTTAAATCATGTTTTTAGTTAAAAAATCGATTTTAGTCAAAACTGGACCTTTTTGCAAAACTTGCATAATGACTTATCTGCAAATTTTATTTACTGTGCCGTTTTACTGTTGCCGTTGGTACGTGGCCAGCAGCTCCCATGCATGCCAGTGGGCTGCCGGTGAGGTGTGTCTCACATGGCCATGGTAATTTTGCTATAAATCTTATCTGAAATCCCAACTAGTTTCACCCCAGATAAAAAACCCACTCTCTGAAAACCAGACCAGCTCTCCCTCTCTGGTTCCTTTCAAAATTTTACCGTAAGCTTGAAAGAGGAAGATTTTGCAAGATTCGAATTTTCAAACTTAGAGCTGAAGTGAAGGTAACCTCTGTGTTCCTTTTCAAATTTTAACAAGTTTAGGATCAAACAGAAGTAAAATTGATCAAGATTTGAGTATATAAAATAAATTTGAAGTTTAAGGAAAAACCTTGGAATTCTTGTGTCTCGTTGGTCCTCATTCTAAAATCAAAGGTCTATTTAAGTGTTAAAGTTTTAATTTATTCCCGTTGTCAAGAGGACTCACTAATGAGTCCATCTGACCAGTTGGATGTGAAAAACGAACCCAGAAAATCCAATGTTTTTGGATTCGTATTTCACCCTCCCGGTGCCGTTACTATCTGCTGCTACAGACAGAGGAAGAAGACGACTCTCGGAAGGTCCGAGAGTTGGGCTTCAGACGTTCCGAAGACGACACCTACGGATGTTCTGAGCCTTGGTTCGTGACTTCGAAGTGTCCAGAGGCTAACTGTTTCTCCCGCCTCTGCTCCGGGATGTTCCGAGTCTCTTCGGAAGGATCGAATAGATCGGAAGTTCCGAGCTTCTCTCGACATGTTACGAGACACACCGAAAGGCTGTTTTCTATTTTTTAGTTCGGAAGCATGCTCTAACGGTTCGAGACTTGATCCTCGGACGTTCCAAAGACCAGAACCATGTTCCGAGGTTCTACAGACCAGTTGAGGCAGTGGATCAGAAGGTCCGAAGCCACAGTACCTGGTTCCGAGGCATGTTCCGAGGAACCCAGTTTTTTATTGATAAATCTTGGTTTAATTTAAGATGCTTGTGTTAGACCCTAAGTTTTCATGTGATGTTTATACCCTTTGATAATTAAAAGTGATACTAACCCCTTTTCTCTTAATACTATAGTGTACTACTTATTGTATTCATTTCCAGGCCGATACTCTCTATCTGTGGCTGACTCAGCCCAGTAGCTATCTGTAGCTGTGCGATTTACTTCGCCACTCAGTAGAAAAGAAGGGTTCAGGCACTGAGTGACCTCTAGGCCTAACTCGCTAAAGAGTAGTGGCCTGAGCACCTTATACATCTAGGCCTAACTCAATACGTCAATCTGGTCATGCCTAGAAGACAATATGAGAAATGGCCTAAGCACCTATTTATTATATGCATTGCTGATTATTGTAAATTAAAATGGTTAGAAATCAAATAAGAGACTCAATTCCATTTCTCCTGTAGATTTTTGGAAAAACATGATAGATTTGAAATAATACAAGTATGTATTGCTTTGTATGCTATGTATTCTGACTGATTATTGATTATATATCTGTTTGCGTGTTGACAGAGACTTCGATACCGCACATTTTCGGTGAGGAGACTTAACATTGCAGTAGGGGTAAATCAGGTTAAAAATATTGGATCTTGAGCAATAAGTGGTTTCAAGAATCAGTGTTGATGAACCCACTCATATGCCTAGACATGATGCACTATTGTGAAAAGTGCTTGTAAATATTTATGATGTTGATCATATGTAATATGCTTATGAGCTGTGATGATGTTAATACTGCTTCCACGTACCCTTTACTATTAAACCATTACCGTGTTGTCTGTGTCGGTTTACATATAATGGACCAGGTGGGTCGATAGTTGCTGACTTCAGGTGTGTCAATACCGGTTTTGGGGTGTGCCGGAGATGTACTTATAAGAAGTATTTTGACCGTGTCGGGACTTAATAATATTGGTCTCAGTGTAGTATCTATGGGTTACGGTGGATGGTGGCAGTTGTGGGCTGATAATGAGATTTTGGCAAGCTTTGAACTGTTATTTTGAAAATGTTGATTATTTGACTAACATAATGTTCATTAGACTGCATTGTTATATTTCTTTCATTGGGCTAGTTAGCTCACCCCACTCACCTTTCAGGAGATGTACCCGAGGAGGAGTAACCTCCATATCGAGCTTAGAAAGGATAAGATTTGTCGTGGTCTTGGTTTTCTCCCTTTTACGGGGACTGGTTGATTTTGGTTCTTTAGAACCATGATTTGTGTAAAGTACCGTATGTGGTACTTTTATACTGTAATGGCCTGAAATTTTTAAATCAATAAATATGTGAATATTATTTATTTTAATGATGAAAATTGGAAATTGGTGGAATAAATGGTAAATGGGCCAAAATTTGGACAAAGGCCCAAATATGGCCCAATAGACCATGGATTGCATTTTAAAGTCATTTAAGTGGTCAATGATGGCCAATTGGGCCATGGGTGGTCAAATTGGGTCAAATACCCATTTGGGACCCAATGGGTCAAGATGGTTAAGCTCTAAGGTAAATTAGTAAGATGGGAATGTAATTGGGCCATGGGCCCAATGATGGTCTAATTGGTTGTAGTGGGCTTAAAAAAATTTAAATCACCTAAGTTATTTGGAATTAAACCAAGGTGATGTGGACAAGTGGGACCCACCTCCACCTCATCAAGTGAGGTGGCGTGTGGGCCAAGGTTTGGTGGGACCGGCCACCATGGTTGATTTGGTCAACCATGGGTGGAGTAATGGAGTTAGGTTAAGTACAAATGGATTAACCTAAGGTAATTATCTAATTAATTAAATAATTAAATTATTTAAAATGGTGGTTAAAAGTGGTCAAAGTGGGGCCAAGAGGTGAAGACCCACCTCATTCCAACCTCAAATATGAAACACGTTGGGTTTGATGGTGGTTTAGATAACCACCACCATAAAGCAATTTAAAAATCTCAAAAATATCTTAAGGTTGGTGAATGTAATTAATGTAAAGTAAAAAAATGGGGATAAGCCTCATCTTTTCCTTTCTTTCTCTCTTTTCATTCTCATTTCAATCCTTCACTCTCTTATGGCCGTCCCACACTAGGAAGGAGAAGAGAAGAAGGAAATTAAGGAAAGGAAGCCAAGAAGAGAAGGAGTGAAGAAAGAAGTAAAATTTTAAGGAAAATCACCCTAAGATCAAGGTGATCATCTCCCTCTCCCTCTCTCAATTTAAACCCTACGTTGGCCGATCCTAAGGTTGGGGGTTGCCATCATGGATCAAGAATCTTGACCTACCAAAGATCAAGAGGAAGGAGAGAGGAGGCTAAGGAAACCGACGGGAGTGCCGGAAGTCGGAGGAGACGACGGATTGTAAGTATTTCTTAAACAATAAAATTTGGATTTTTAGGGTTTAAGAATTGGAATTTATTTTTGTGAATTTAATGGTGGTTACATAAGTTTATGCCATGGATTTTAAATCCATCAAATGGAAGGAATGGTAAGTAATGTATGTCTTTTGTTTTAGGGTTTTGAGAAAATGGAAGATGGAGAAAACCCTAAATGGGTGAATTAGGAGTAGGGAAAAGAAATAAATAAGTGATTATGTGCATTGGGTAATTTATGAAATTAAGCATGGAAGAGGATGATTGGAAGAAAAATCATGGGCCATAGGGTTCGGCCATGCTGGTGAGTGATTAGCTAATTGATTTAATTGGTTAAGGTTTTGATAAGTTGAAGACAATGAGAGTAGCAAATGAAAATTAGGATTTTAAATGGGTCAATGTAGGTGTTTGGAGCAATGAATGGTGGATCATGAACCATGGGTTCGGCCATGGTAAATGGCCGAAACCTATGGTGGTATAATGGTGATCAAATGATGGGTTTAAGGGATGCAAAAGAGGGATTAATGTATTAATGAGTTTAGGGTTTTGAATGAGCAATGTTGTAGCCTTAAGAGGCATAGAAAAAATAATGGAACATGAACCATGGGTTCGGCCATGGTGTATGGTCGAACCCTATGGTCATGTATTACAAATTTTAAAGGGGTTTAAAAAGGATGGAAAATGGGAAGATTCAAGGGGTTAAGTATGTTTGAAACCATGAAAAGATGAGGGGGAATGTTATTAGTTTTGATGGGCTCAAGAGATGAAACAAATGTTGATCAAATGAATGATCTAAATAAATGATGAAATTCCCATATAGAGGGATTTGTGATAAATTAAAATGTGAGCAATGGACCCAAGAAAAAAAAAAAAAATGGGAAAAGGACACCATGGGTTCGACCATGGTGTATGGCCGAACCCATGGCCCATTTGTGAGCCTTTTGATGGGTTATATTGGAGTATGAAGGTGTTTAAATTGATTGGGATTAGGTTAAGTTAAAGACTTATTTTTAATGAGTTCATCTTATGGTTGATAGGTCACTAATAGATCTAAGTTATGAATCAATTTTAGACTTAAGTGTGGCTAAGTTAATAGACTTTAATGTGGTTAAGGGTGATGATTCAAATGTATAAATAGGCCAAAGAAAGAATGGGGTAAAGACATCATGGGTTCGGCCATGGTGTATGGCCGAACCCATGACCCATTTGTGGGTAAACTTATGGATAAATTTGGTATGATGTATGTGAGAAAGGAATGAGGATTAGAGTGTTTAAGTGGCTAATTTTTAGTGTTGTTAGTTGTAATGGAAGTGTGATTAAGTAATAATAAGTCAAGTGTATGGTTTAGGTTCTCTCAATGGAGGGACTTATGATGAATTTAATGTGTAACCAAAGACCAAGGGCAATGGAGATTTGGTTAAATTTAAAGGGCTGAATTTTAATGACTCAATTGTAGATCATTATGGCCTAAGGTTAATGTGTTTGTACATGTTTAAAGTAATGGACTTTAGGTTAAATTAATGGCTGACTTTATTGATTTTAAGATATGGGTGATGGGTCATTGATGGATCCAAATCTATGAATCATCTATGGACTTAATCATGCATGGATGAATGAGTGATTAACCATGGAGAAGAGGTAGTGGCAAAATCGTAAATAATAGCTAAAATGAAGAACTCCATGGGAGATGATCATGGGTTTAGGGATTCTAAGTAATAGCATTATGTAGGGTAAAATAAAGCTTGGGAGGCTGATTTTACACTCATGTAATTAAAATGTGGACTGATTAATGTGTAATAAGGTACTGGACATCGCAAGCGGCACGCGTGTCGGTAGCTGGATTGTCGGAGGGAAACGAAAGAAAGAACGCTAGTCGGTATTTGGTAGGATTCTAACCTTTTTGTAAGTCATGGATGGAGTGATGGTTTCTTTGAATTACTTTGAAAATTATATGGTTTGGTTAAGATTGGTCTTGAATTATGTATTATGTAGGGGTTTTCATTTGATTTATTCTGGTAAGTATATGATTGGGTTATAAATGGGTTTTAAAGCTATGATGTGATTATTGAGGCTTTTCTTGATCTATTTTTGATAATCAAGTTATATGTTTTATTGATGGGATTTTTAAAATGTCATGATTTGTTATTATGTTCATTACATGGCATATGACATCTACATCTCATGCATGGCATGGGAGGGATATGACAGGGGAAGGATGAAATGAAACCGGAGTCCATGCTCCTTCGGGGCGACCGATAAACAGACATGGAGATATTTTAATGTATTTGATTTATCAGGGATGTTGTATGTAATTATGATACCTTGATGATGGTTCTTCCATCAAGGGGGATGATTTGTGATTGGTTATATCTGTACGAGGTTTTACCGTCCAGGGGGATGATTTGTGATTGGTTATATCTGGACGAGGTTTTGCCGTCCAGGGGGATGATTTGGGATTGTGTATATTTTGACGAGGCCGTGCCGTCAAAGGGGATATGGCATCGTGATAGTAAAGATGATGGGTGGGATTCATAACACAGACACCCATGGCATGACATTCATCTTATAGTTTTTTTTCCTTATATGATTGCATATGTGTTTGTTATCACTAATCCATGTGTTAGCCCTACTCGGAGTCCTATTGGGCGCGTTGTCTAACGCCCTACTTCTACCCTAGCTGATGACGCAGGAGGTGGCGAAGCGGAAGGAAGAGATGGGAGCCAAGCTAAGGAGTTTGGAAAGGCGTGCTAGATAGTTACTAATGTTTATTTCGGATAATGTAATTTGCAATAGTTTAGCTTGTCGGAAATGTAATAAATTAGATTACTTGCTATGTTTTAGGATTTTATTATGGACATTATGATTTTGAGGTATTGTAGTAATTTAAATGGATGTTATCTTCCCTGCGATCTCAAATTTGTAGGATAGTCCTTATTGTTAATTCCGCATATAGTTGTATTATTCCTTGATGCTTGCTGTCTACGTGTGAACTGTTCTCCGTGGACTTCGTTCCATGCACATGTAGGGTTGGCCAGTTAAGGGCCGGGCTTTAGAAGCTCGGACTTAACTCGCGTCGTGACGTCCGCGCCCTTTGTCACTCTTTATTTCAAAAAAAAAAATAGACTCTGATTTTAGGTGAAAAGGGGTGGGCGTTACATATGTTTTGGAATATGTATTAAACCACTATGTGACCGTAGCTACTCTTTATTTGATTGAATAATATTTCGTTTATGGTGTTTGTGTTTACTTGTGGGTAGGCTTATGGTATGTGTTTGAATCCACATGTTGAAATCATGTGTGGCCTTTGTTTCTGGACCTAACCTTTAATGCAGCCCATTTAGAAGCCTTGGAGATTAGTTCAAAAAAAAAAAATTCAGTGGCATTCCGGGCCAACTTCCGGGTCGGGACGTTACAGATCAACTCTCTTGTGCATGCATCTGAGAATCACATACAACCAATCTATTAATTGAGTTAGCAAAAGAAAGAAAGAGAGGAGGAAAGAAAAGATATCAACTAGGATAGAATCAGTTTCCCAGTCACCCTGAAATTGTGATTGTTCAATGACGGCTATAAGCAGAGCGTCGGGATTAACTCGGGAACACATTGGGTGGATCTTTGAGAAGCACACATCTTCAAGAAAGAGCTACAAGGCAAGTGCTTATTTGTTTTAATTTTGTTTTAAAATATTTATCCTGAAAGTGGATTAAGGATGCTTGGCTCTGGAACCACTATAAAAAATCTAGAGTGTCGTCTCTGGCACACGTGGTGGGTGGAATTCCCAGCCAATTGAGTAAGGTGGAATTTCTACTCTAATTGTGAGGGTGTAAGTCCCCACTTAGTGAATTTGGGGATAGCTCAAGGTCGAGTTAGTCCTAACAGTGGATGTAAGTTAGATAACCGAACCACTTTATATCTTTTATCATTGTGCTTGTGGTGTTAGAGATAATTCATTGTCTTGATTGCTTAATTACATTTGCGAACACACACACATTTGATTGTTATATCCTCTGCACTAAATTAATTAATCAAGTAATTTTTAAAAGGACCAATGATTTTAGATTAACCTATTCACCACCCCCCCCCCCTTTCTCTCTCCTTCCCTTTCTAGGGTCAATCGTGATCTAGCAGCAAAGGAGAACTTTCAATTAGTATCAGAGCCAAGTGCTCTTTACAAGGATTTAACCATCCGAGTTGATCCTAGCCAGAACACCATGGGAGACAGTCATGCAATATCTAAACCCCCTTACTTCGATGGAACAATCTATGCATCATGGAAGGCCAAAATGAGAAGTTTCTTTGTTTCCATAGATCCATCGGTATGGGTTATTGTAAAGGCTGGATGGCAAGAATCCATGGAAGAGAAGATGATAGCATCCACCTCAACCATGTTTATGACACCCAAATCTTTTGCCTATTGGACCCCTGTTAAAAAGGATGCTTAGACAGTTGATGGCAAAGCCATGAATGCCCTAAACTGTGCAGTATCCGATAGCAGGTACAGGTGAATTATGACCTGTGGAAATGCAAAGGAGGCATGGGAAGTTCTTGAAAGAATTCATGAAGGCACCTCAATAGTTAAGAGGTCCAAACTTCAGATCCTCCAAAATCAATTTGATACGATTAAAATGAGGGAGGATGAAGTCTTCACGGATTTCTATTCCAAGATAAGCGACATTGTGAATCAAGTGTACGCTCTAGGTTAAGGGATACCCGAGGACAAGGTATGTACAAAAATTGACTGGAATCTTGCAGAAAGATTCAAGCCCAAGGTTGTGGCTATGGAAGATAACAGAGATGTGTCTCTAATGAATATCGATGATTTCATTGGTTCACTACAAACCTATGAACTACACTTTAAACAACCAATGGACAAATCCATTGCCTTGAAATCTTCTTTAAAACAAAAGGAAAAGACGATTCTTCGGAAGATGAGTTCTCAAGTGATGAAATGGCAATGTTTTCCCAAAAAGTTTTATAAAAAATTTGTTAAAGGAAACAACTTGAGAAGGATGGGAAATGGTGACTCAAGTAAAAGATACCGTAAAAGGCAAGAAGAAATTAGAGGGAAAAGGAAGGAGAGAGGACACTTCATGGACGAATGTCCCTCAGATAAAATTAAGAAGGCTATGAATGTGGATGTGACCCATGTAGAAACCTCTGAATCATAGAGTGATTCCGATAAAGAGACTCAAAGAAAAGCTGATGTATCAAAAAGTCTCATAGCCTTGATCATTGGTGATCAAGAAAATCCCACAGTTGTAACGGAGGATGATGAGAGTGAAGATGATGAAAATCTTCAAGCCTCCTATAGTGACATGTTCCTTGAGAGGTGAGAAGTTGGCGAAGAAACTAAACAAGGTTAAAAATGAAAACCTGTACCTCTCTAATCAAGTGGAAGATTTAAAAACTGAAAAATATTTCTTAACCTCTAAGCTGGAACTCTTTGACAATGAAAACTCAAAAGTAAAAGAGAGTAATAAAAACCTTCAAGAAGATATAAGTATTCACTAAAAGGATGTCGAGAATCTGTAGCATCACAATAACCTTCTTGGAGAGAATATTAAAAAATTATCTTTGGAAGTTAAGGAATTAAAAATTCATAAAGAAAAATTCCAAAATAAATTTACCCAAGGAGATGAAAGACTTAAAAGACTCCTAGGTTCGGGCAAACAATATGGTGATAAGTCTAGTCTTGGTGTAACGTCCCGCCCTTTTTCACTTACTTTCCAAAAATCAGAGTCTATTTTTTTAAAAAAAAATTGATGGAGAGCGGGACGTCACGACGCGAGTTAAGTCCGAGCTTCTAAAGCCCGACCCTTAACTGGCCAACCATACGTGTGCGTGGACTAAGTCCACTAAGATGGTTCACACGTATTAAGTTTATAATTGCGGAATATATCATAAACTGATTGCAGATTATAATAGAACCTAAGGCTACTCCATTTCAGATAGTAAAGTACTTAGTCACTTAACCAAATTAACTTAAATTAAATATCCATACCAAACCATTCACAAACCATAGCAAATATCTAATTATTACATGCCGAAGTCTAACTACTCAAATTGCATGTCCTTGAGTAACTTAATAAAATAACAAATAACATTGCAAAGTCCTTATGCTTGACTCCGTTCACGATCATCATCTCCTTCATTTCCTGTTTCATTCACTAGGGTAGAAGTAGGGCGTTATAACAACGAGCCCAGTAGGAATTCTAAATAGGGCTAACACATTGGTTAGTAACAAAATCATATATAATATCATATCATCAAAATCATATGAAATCATGCCATGCCATATGACTTATGCAAGGAGTCCCACCCATCACAATACTTGTAACCTCTTGATGGAATTCTCCTCATCAAGGAATCCCCACAGTGGTCTTTCAGATGCCCCGATAGAGTGTGGCCTCCGGATTCTTCATGATGGGATTATACACATCAAGGTCTTCCCACGATTGCCTTACGGACACCCCGACAGAGCATGACCTCCGGTTACAAACTCCCCTCCCATGCCATGCATGGAATGTACATGTCCATATGCTATGTAATATAAGTAACCATAGCATTAAAAACTCCACTTTTGAAACATAATATATTTACAACATAAATCAGCAAAATAAAGATAAAACATATTACATGACCATGTTCCAATGAGGTAGAATCCTACCCAAGACCATTAAATGTCCTTGCTCCTTTATACGGCAACAGCTCACGATCGCGCACCGTTTAAGAGGTCCCGTCACCTTGTTACATATCGACAAGTCAAACCCATATTCCTTTTGATTTAACATTAGGTCCAAGTCCACCAAATACACCTTAGTGGGGTTTGCCCATACTACATGGCCGAACCTCACTATCTTGATTTTAATCCCTTCTTCAAGTTCATTAATCTTATTACTTATACAGCAATCATTTATCATTTATAATAACCTAGGTCCATAAAATATTACCCATTTAATCCCTTCATAGTCCCTTAAAATTCTTTAACATGCATCCACCATTTTCATGTCCATAATATACACTCTAGTGGGGTTCGGCCATACCCATGGCCGAACCTCACTCATTTAACTTTTGTCCCCCTTTAACATCTTAGCCATAATAACACTATGGTTCGGCCATACAATGGCCGACCCATGCCTTAACCATATATCCATTTAAAAACCATTTTAAGGTATTCACACGTTCCATGGTTTTCATGTTTTGAAACCCTTTAAAATTAATAAACCAGTCCACATTATTCAATGTCTAAGAAACCCTAACTCCATTAATATATTTGGTGGGGTTCGGCCATACACCATGGCTGAACCTCACCCTTTGGTTTTGGTGCCCTTCCTTTCCATTCTTTTTTATCCAACCGTCCAACATTAAAACCTTTCTACAATATTAAACATCTTCCATTTTAACCCTTTGAAAACCTTTTAACACATATTCACATGTCCATGATTTTTATCCCTCAAGATCCCTTAAAGTAAAACCAATGATCATTCATGGGGTTCGGTCATGCATTATGGTCGAACCCTTTGGTTCTCTTTTCCATTAAAAATCATAAACATCTCTTAATCTTTCTTCCATGGAGTTCGGTCATACACCATGGCCGAATCCTATGGTTCTTTACTTTAAATACAATCCATGAAGAAAAATCTACCGGTTCCGTGACTCCTCCGGTTTTCTTTTGCTCCTTCTTACTTCCTTTCTTCCTTAGCCTCTTTTCCTCATTCCTCTTGTTTCTTTTGGCCGAGACTGATCTTGATAACACACTTGGAGTGGTTCGGCCAAAAGGGGTAGTTTGAGAGAGAAACTTGAGATCAAATCATGCTAAGTCCTTTTTGGTCTTTGAGAGGAGAACCGGCCTTGAGAGGTGTGGATTGAGAGGGAGAGATAGAACTCGGCCTTAAGTGAGAACTTTGATTTTCTTTCTCTTAGAATGTTGGCCGGCCAAATGATGTTTTGAGAGAGAGAGAGAGAGAGAGAACAGCCAAAAGGGAGAGGGAGAAAATGCAAATGCAAAACAAATCTCTTCCTTGGTCAATAGGGTCAGCCAAGGGTGATGGCTTTGGTGCAGCCCCCTTGTGTAACTCCCATTTCTTTAAACCTTCTTCTTAATGCTTACTTGGGGGTTTCATCCATGGGATGAAACTCCCAAGGCTCCAACGGCCTCCAAGGGTTGCCTTGGTGTAACCTCCCCCAATCTTCCTCCTCTCATTTAAAGCTTCATGTGGGGGTTTCATCTTTGAGATGAAACTCCCCCCACCCTTTCCCTCCAACGTGTGGATTGGTGTTTGAATTTGAAACATCAGCCCTTCAACTTCACACTCCATTCTTTTGAGATGAATATCCCCATAACTTCCCATCAACTCATTTATAATTTATTTCAAATCAACTCACTCACTTAACTTATCCATTTAACTCATCATTTTAAAAACCAACTCACTCACTTAATTTTCTTTCCATTTTAATTCACTTGACTCAACTTAATTATTTGATTTCCTTTCCAACTTAAATCATCCCAACTTAATTAAGCTTGGACTCACTTTGATGGTCAACCAAGTCAAACATGATCCATTGGGTCCCAATTGAGCCTTTTGACCCAAATAGCCACCTTGACCCAATTAAGTGTAACTTACCATTTAAGGTCCATGTCCATTAATTCATAATTTAAATAGACAAAATTCATGTAAATTGATATCTTAAAAATCCGAGGTGTTACACTTGGTGCCTCATCCACCAAAGAACCTATGAACCATAGGATGTTCGGAAAAACAAATGTCTCTCACCCTTCAATAGGAAAGTGTTATTTCTGTCACAAGGTTGGGCATTTCAAAACAAATTTTTACCATTGGAAGAGACACTTGGAAAGGCAAGCACAAGCTAAAAGGCACAATCCAGTAAAGCCTATGCCTAAAAGACATCCACCAACACCTAACCTTAAGAGAAACCCAAGGAAGGTGGACACAAGGGAAGACTCTTTGTTAAGACAGTTCAATCATGTCTTAAAAGAGTTGAAGGATCCCAAGGAAGGTGGATACAAAGCAAGACTCTTTGTTAAGACTCTTTGAGTGATTTCTCGCCAGAAAACCATAGGGTTTTTGTTCCTCCCATCTCTAGAAACCTGAAAATCACGGTTTTGTGATTTACTTAGATCACTATAGGCTCAGTCTTCACCTTATCCACCTCCAAGCCACTATTTGAGGATCTCCTCTTGGAAAAACCATGCCCAGAAAGATGGTATCCCAGTCACGCCCTCGGACCTCTGAAGAACGAGGAGAACCAGTCAGTGGCCCAAAATGTAACACCCCTCCCTTTTTCACTCGAAATCATAGTCTATTTTTTTTTAAAAAAAAATAAATAAACAAGTGATAAGAGCAGGATGTCACGACACAAGTTAAGACCGGGCTTGTAAAGTCTGACCCTTAACTGGCCAAGCCTATGTGAGCATGGACTAAGTCCATGAGAATGGTTCTCACATAGTAAATTATAATCGTTGCGGAATATTACTCAAACTAGCTGCGGATTATAATGGAACCTAAATCTACTCCATTTTAGTAGATAGCAAAGTACATAGTCGATTATCCAAAATTACCTTAAACTTAAACATTCATTCCAAACCATACCAAACCATAGCAAATAATACTAAATTATTACATGCCCACATCTAGTTAACAAATTACATGTCCATGTAAACTTAAACAAATATCCATAAATAAGTCCATTCAAAAGCCCAAGCTCCTATGCTTGGTTTCCTTCGCGATCCTCGACCTTTCCCTTTCATGTGTCATCCACTAAGGATAGAAATAGGGCGTTAGAACAACGCGCCCAGTAGGTCTTCCGATTAGGGCTATCACAAGGTTAGTATAAAAACATGCATATAACATAATAATGCATGATCATCAAAATCGTACAAAAACTATTCTATGTATGTATGAAAATGTAATGAGTCCCACCCATCACAAGTATACATAGCCATCACCAAAGTACCCCACAGTGGTCTTTCGGACGCCCCGACGGAGTGTGGCCTCCGGTTTCCTCTTGATGGGATTCTCATCATCAAGGTACCTCACAGTGGTCTTTCGGACGCCCCGACGGAGTGTGGCCTCCTGTTACATAACCATCACCCCATGCCATGCATGAGATATCTATGAATACATGCCATTTGTAAATAAATCTTAACATTCAAATCCACAATGAAACATAATAGTTTAACACATATATCTCATCAAAATAAATATAAAACATCAAGTTTAAGTGTGGTTACAAAGAGGTAGGAAACCTACACAATGATCACTTAAATGGTCCACTCTTCTTAACCATCTCCCGTTCACGATTTGAGTACGGTTCAAGTCCCGTTACCTTGTTTATATAACAGGAAGTCAATCACATATCCTTTTGATTTCTAATTAAGTCTAAATCCCAAAAACCACCTTGTGGGGTTCGGCCATACCCCATGGCCGAACCTCACCCACTTAAATTTTGGTCTCTCTTTTTATTTAACCAAAGCCATACAAATAACTTATATACAAACCCCAATCCACCAAATGCAACCTTGTGGGGTTCGGCCATACACCATAGCCGAACCTCACTTATTTTTGTTTTAATCCCTCCTTTGGATTCTTAAGCCAAACACACCATTCAAATAACTTAATTAAACACCTCAACTACAAACTTACCTTGGTAGGGTTTAGCCATACAACATGGCCGAACCTTACCACTTTGATTTTGACCCTTCTTTCCTTTGAACATTTCATTCATATTTACAATCTTGCCACTTGCATAACCCTTGTTTAATTTTGCTTAATAACTACTGTCCATAACAAACCCACCTTAGTGGGGTTCGGCCAAACAATATGGCCGAACCTCACCAACTTAATTTGGTCCTTTAAATCCTTCATACATCCATCTCCAATTACATTCTAAGTTAACCACTAAGTCCACCAAATGACCATTAGTGGGGTTCGGCCATGCTACATGGCCGAACCTCACCCTATGGATTTTTATCCCTTGTTCCATCATCTATCATGGTTGATCACTTTAATACTAAATCCATAAATAACCATATGTGATTCTTAAATCAAAAGCATATAACAATTCATAATTTCCAAACATATTCTTAATCCGATTATCCCATCAAAATAGTCCATGGGGTTCGGCCATACACATGGCCGAACCCTATGATTCTCTTGACTCAATCATTCCATCATTTATGTATAATTTAGGCTCAACACTTTAGCCATAATAACCATATGGTTCAGCCATCCAATGGCCGACCCAAAATATTAAACTTAACTCCATTTAAAACACCTAAAAACCTCCATGACATTGTATGGTTTTTAACTCTCACAAACCATAAAATTATCAAGTACTTTCATGGGGTTCGGCCATCCCAAGTGGCCGAACCCTATGATCCATGTTTTACCTTTTTTTTTTAAACAACATAATCCATGATCTAAACCCTTGATAGATTCGGCCATAAAATGGCCGGATCATATCCCTTAACCAATTTATTTAACAAGGGTTTATAGTGCACTTACCAATACCGCGACTCCTTCGGTTCTTTGATTACTTCTTGATCTTTACTCCGGCTTGTTCTCCCGTTCCTTTCTTAGTCCTTCCTTCCTTCTTCTTTAGCCGAGAGTGACCTTGTTGCAGTCCTTGAGGTGGTTCGGCTAAGGTATAGATTTGAGAGAGATAGAAAAACTTGAGATGGAAAAATTACTTCAAGTACTTGATTTGAGAGGAACGGCCAAGAGAAGAAGAAAATGAGATATAATTTTCCAAAAGTTTGATCTTCTTTCTCTTAGGTTGCTGGCCGGCCAAGATAGAGTGCAATAGCCCGGAATTTTTAAATCAATATATATGTGGCTATTATTTATTTTAATGATGGAAATTGGGAATTTTGATGGAATAGATGTTAAGTGGATCAAAATTTGGGCAAAGGCCCGAGTATGGTCCAATGGACCATGGGTTGGACGGAATTTATTTAATTAGTCAATGATGATTAATTGGGCCAAGGATGGTCAAATTGGGTCCCATACCCATGTGGGATCCAATGGGTCAAGATGATTTAAGTATTTGGGTAATTGGATAGGAAATAAATTTAATTGGGCCATGGGCCCAATGGTGATCCAATAAAGGGAATGGATTGATTTGATTTAAATCACCTAAGTAAGTGATGAAATAATCAAGATGGCATAACCAAATGGGACCCACCTCCACCTCACCAAGTGAGGTGGCGTGGACCAAGGATTGGTGGGGCCGGCCACCATGGTTGACTTGGTCAACCATGGGTGGATACATGGAGGGAATTTAAGGAAATGGAATTAGATTAAATGGGAATTAATTAACCTAAGTTGAGAATTCAAATTAATTAATTACTTAGGTGAGTCAAATTGGGTCAAATGGGGAGTCAAAAAGGATAAGTCAATGGGTGGTTTCATCTCATTGAAACCACCCAAAGAAACACAAACTAAACAATGGGCTTAGGGTGGTGGTTTTTTCCCAACCACCACCACTAAGGCACATTAGCCCATGTTTGGTTGGTGGGAGGAATTAATGGTGGAGTGTAGGTTACTCAACCAAATGAGATGGATCTTATCTCATTTCTCCATTTCTTTTCCATCTAACTCCCTCACTCTCTCCATCTCTCACTCTCCAAAACCGTCCCTCACTCAAGGAGAAAAGAAGAAGAAAAACTATGAAGAGAAGAAGAGAAGAAAAGAGAGGAAAAGTGCAAGCATAAGGCCACCACTTCAAGATCAAGACTTAGGGTATTCTTTCTCACCATCTCCTCCTATCCCTCTCTTAAACACACCCCATGTTGGCCAAACCCAAACCTTGATGTTTTCATTTGATCAAACACATCTTGGCCGACCAACAAAGGAGAAGAAGAAGAAAGAAGGCTAAGGAAATCAAGAGGAGAAAGAAAAGCCGGAGGAGCCGTCGGATTTGTAAGTATTCTTAAACAAGAGTTTACATTTTTTAAAGATTTAAGAAGAGACCATGGAATCCGTTTTTCTTAGATGTAATGGTGGCCAAAACATCATGGGCCTTGGATTTAAAATCCATCTAAAGATGAAGTGAGAAATAAACAAAATGGGTAAGATAAATTAGGTTAAGAAAAATAAAGGATGTATTAAGGACATTGTGTAATAAGGTTCATTTAAGCATGGAAATATGATTTTTGAAAGAATCATAGGCCATAGGGTTCGGCCATATAGTATGGCCAAACCCCATGGTAGGTGATTAAGGAAATTTTAATGGGTTTAAAGGATTAAAATCATAGAAGGTGGTTAATGATTTTAAGGGTTTTAAATGAATAAATGTTAGTGATTTTTGAAGAGGTTTTAAATGAGGGAATCCATGGATGAAGGTTAATGTTTTTATGGTCTTAAATATCACCAATGAATGATGACCCATGAACCATGGGTTCGGCCATGGTGTATGGCCGAACCCTATGGTGATGTAATAGTGGTTTTAATGGGTGAAGAAATGGAAAAATGATTAAGAATGTTGATAGTTTAAATGGATTTTCAAGTATAGTATATAACGTTTTAAAGGGGGCTGATTTTAATGACTCTAAGACATGAGTGGTAAGTCATTGAGGGATCTAAGTTGTGGATCAAAAATGTGGTAAATGATCCAACAAAAGTAAGGAGATTAACATCATGGGTTCGGCCATGGTGTATGGCCGAACCATGACCCATTTTTGTGAGCCACTTGATGGGCTAAGTATGGGGTTATGTATGTGTTTAAATGAATGGAGATTAGGTTAATTAAATGGTTGATTTCTAATGTTGTTATGTCATGGTTAATGAGACATCAATGGACCCATTTTGTGAACAATTGATGGGCTAAGATTAAGATCTATGTATCTGCATTAATTAATGGGAATTAGGTTAAGTTAGTGGCTAATTTTTAATAAATTTATGTCATGGTTGATGGGTCATTAATGGATCCAAGTTGTATGGATCAGTTATGGGTCTAAGGATGGAAAAATGAAATGAGAACTTAACCATAGATGAAGAGTGGCAAAATGGTCAATATTGGCCAAAATGAAGAACCATGGGTTCGGCCATGGTACATGGCCGAACCCCATGGGAGATGATCATGGACTTAGGGGCTCTATGTAACAACCTTATGTGTAATTAATAAAGCCTAGGGTGCTGGTTTTCAGACTCATGTAATTAAAATATTTAATGGACTAAATGGGACCCACAAACCTAGTTAGTGAGGTTCGGCCATGGTGTATGGCCGAACCTCGCTAAGGTATGATTAATGGATTTAAATGGTTAAAAACATGCGTTGATTATTCGTATGTAATAAGGTATCGGATATCGCAAGCGGTGCGCGTATCGGTGACCGAATTATCGGACGGAAACGTACGAGGACATTAGTCGGTATTCGGTTGGATTCCTACCTTTTTGTAAGCCATAGATTATGTGATGGTTCCTTTGATTTATTTTGATAATTATATGATTTGTCTTGTGATTTGTTTTAAGGCTATGAATTATATGTTAATGATATGAATTATATTTTAAGGTTATGCATTATATGTTAAGGCTATGAGTTATATATATTACATAGTATAATGCATTTACATCTCATGCATGGCATGGGCGGGAAAATAAAGAAACCGGAGTCCATGCTCCGTCGGGGCTACCGAGAAGCAAACATGGATAGCCTAAGGTGCTATAACCGGAGTCCATGCTCCGTCGGGGCGACCGAGAAGCAAGCATGGGGATATCCTAATTTTGTTGAGATATAACCGGAGTCCATGCTCCATCGGGGCGACCGAGAAGCAAACATGGGGACACCTTGATGAGGCTTTGCCATCAAGGGGGATATGGCATCATGATGGTATGGATGATGGGTGGGACTCATGACATAGACACCCATGGCATGGCATTCATTTTATGGTTTTCATTATATTATTATCTATGTGCTTGTTATCACTAATCCATGTGTTATCCCTACTCAGAGTCCTATTAGGCGCGTTGTCTAACGCCCTACTTCTACCCTAGCTGATGACGCAGGAGACGGCGGAAATGGTGGACGCGACGGGAGCCAAGCTTAGGAGCTTGGGAAAGCGAGCTACTTAGTTTATTTAAGATTTATTTTGGAAATGTAATTTGAGTAGCTTAGCTCGTCGGCCTGTAATAATTTATATTACTTACTATGGTTTGGATTTTATTTTGGACATTATGGCTTGAGTTAATTTAGCAATTTAATGATGTAATCTTCCCTGCTATCTAAAATTGGTAGGATAGTCTCTATTATAATTCCGCACTTAGTTTAATATTCCGCGAGCTTACTTCTACGTGTGAACCGTTCTTCGTGGACTTAGTTCCACGCACACGTAGGGTTGGCCAGTTAAGGGCCGGTCTTTAGAAGCTCGGACTTAACTCGCGTCGTGACGTCCCGCGCCCTTTGTCACTATTTAATTCAAAAAAAAAATAGAATCTGATTTTCGGATAATTAAAAATTAAGCGAGTGAAAAGGGGGGGCATTACATAGAGTGTGATGGAGAGATAGCCAAGAGGGAGAGGGAGAGTTTGAATTTGAAAATTGAACCATCACCATTCCATTATTTTCTCCAACGTGTGCCTGTGAATTTGAAATAATTCAATATTCCTCCATTTGTTTAAATTTGAAGATTAATCCATAAACATCTCCATTTCTTGAATTTCAAATTTTAAACTACCTTCATCTCTCCAACGTGTATCAAACATAACTCCTTCATCTAATTTGTTTGAATTTGAAGATTAATCCATAAACATCTCCATTTGCTTGAATTTCAAATTTTAAACCGTTCACCCCATTTATTTTGAATTTGAATTTTAAACCACCTTCATCTCTCCAACGTTTAAATTTTGAAACAATCCAACCTCCTCCATCTTCTCCAACGTGTATCATTACCTTTGAATTTGAATTCCAAATGTAAAAGCCATCCAACCCAACTCATTTGAATTTGAAATAAAAACCGTCCAACCCATTATTTGAATTTAAATTTAAAATACAAACCGTCCTTCCCATTGTTTGAATTTAAATTTAAAATGTAAACCGTCCAACTCAACTCATTTAATTTAACTCAACTCACTTGGTGGTCAACCAAGTCAAACACGACCCATTGGGTCCCAATTGGACATTTTGACCCAATTAACAACTTTGACCCAAATGAATACATCTTACCCAATTATTCCAATTGCCACCATATCCACAATCCGTTGGGCTAATTGGGCAATTGACCCAACCCTTTACCCATCTAAAATCCATATCCAATAATTCACAATGAAATGACAAATTTCATAAATATTAATAACATGAAATTCCAAAGTGTTACACAAAAGAACCGAAAGATCAGTTTTTCGATCTTGTCCTGGCCCTAGCTCTGGAAATCCTACGTCTGTTCAGTCTGGTAAGTTCACTCTCTCTCCTCGCAGACTAGAATCCAACTCTCACTAGAAAACCCAACCAGAGGTTGAAGAAGACTCCATCATTGACAAATATGTCATCTTCGTCAAAGAACGTCGTGAGGGAAGGAGAGAAGATGCAGAAGAGGAGAATGGTCTTAGAACTAGCAACGAAGACCATGTCATTATCCCTAATGACAGCAGTGAGGAAGAAATTTATCACTCTGAGGACTTTTGGAGAAACACTGAGGAAGAAGAAGAATACAAATATCCCCCTCAAGAGAATGTCAAGCTGGGCAGAAGGGTCTTCACACTTGAAATGAGAATGGACTACCTTGAAAGAAGTCTAGTTAACATCAGGTTACCTATCCCGGAACTAGTCTCTGCTATCTCCTCCTCTACCAGATCTGATAGCACAGTTTCAGATTCTCGATCCCCTTCTCCTCCAACACCTCCACAGGATGGCGCTACTTAGGATAGTTATTCATGTTTTGAAAAACTATACTTTTTGATATTTTGTCTCAGCATCCATGATGTCCCCCAAAATCATATGAACTACACATTTTGATTATCAATGATATGATATGGTTTGCTCAGGTTTGATATGTATATTGTGTGTTTGAATGCCTTCTATCTCTTGGCTATGGTTAACATGGTTTTTGTTAAATAGACTAACATGTAGGTTTGAATGAGTTGGTTTTGTATTGGCATGTTAGGGAGTTAGGAATCAGGCTGTGATGTTGCACAAATCAATGAAGTTTGGGGGAGCACAGAATATGTGTTGTTTAGCACCTGTTCCTGGTCATGGTAGTGTAAGGAGGAAGAAGATGCAAGCTTGAAAGAAAGCTTGGAGAAACATAAACTTAGAGGCAACTAAAGTTTATGGGGAAGATAATCTGGAGAAGCTAGAAAATATAGCTTACTCCTTCTCGGAGATGATTCGAAGAAACTAGAAAAGATAGCTTTGATAATGGGGGAGAAGATTCAAAGGAAGCTAGGTAAATTAGCTTGACCTCATTGGGAAAACACCTTTAAAGACAATAAGCTCTTACCGGGGAAGAAGAAGAAAAATAGTAATGCAATGGCAATTTGTATTGTATTGTGGGGGAGATTAATGCTTGAATGCATGAGAATCATGCATTGATAAATGGAAATATTAAATGAGTTGGAAGTAAACACATAAAAGCACTAGATGCAAGAAGCATGGGGGAGTGCTTGAAATCCAATTCCTTCAAAATGACCTCAATTTCACCTCTCGTGCCCTAAACCAGTCGATATGACCTCTCAGAATGATTTCTCGCAGTCAAACCACAAGGATTTTGTACTTCCCGTCTTTAGAAGCCTGAAAATCATGGTTTTTGTGATTCTCCTAGATCAGGTTAGGCTCAGTCTTCACCTCATCCACTTCCAAGCCACTATTTGAGGATCTTCTCTTAAAAAAACCATGCCCAGAAATATGGCAACCCAAACACACCCTCCGACCTCTATAGAACGAGGAGAAACCAGTCAGTGGTGAAAATAACCAAAAGATCAGCCTTTCGATTTTGCATGGCCCAAACTCTGGAAACCATACGTCTGTTTAGGCTGACAATTCCAGTTCTCACCAGAAAACCCAAATAGAGGTTGAAGAAGACCCATCATTAACAAAGATGTCATCTTCGTTGAAGAACGGCGTGAGAGAAGGAGAGACGATGTAGAAGAGGAGAATGGTCTTAGAACTAGTAACGAATGCCATGTCATTATCCTTGATGACAGCAATGAGGAAGAAAGTCATCATTCTGAGGACTTTTGGAGAGACACTGAGGAAGAAGAAGAATACCAATATCCCTCTCAAGAGAATGTCAGGCTGGGCAGAAGGGTCTTCACACTTGAAAGGAGAATGGACTACCTTGACAGGAGTCTAGATAACATCAGGTTGTCTGTCTAGGAACTAGTCTTCGTTGTCTCCTCCTCTGCCAGATCTGATAGCACAGTTCCAGAAACTCGATCCCCTTCTCCTACAACACCTCCATAGGATTGCCCCGCTTAGGATAGTTTTTCATGTTTCTATGTTTTGAATTTTGAAAAACTATACGTTTTGATATTTTGTCTAAGCATCCATGATGCCTCCTTCCTAAACCATATGTACTCAATGCACATTTTGTTTGCCAATGAAATGATATGGTTTAATTTGATATGTCTGCTGATTAGTATGTGTGCCTTCTATCTCTTGTCTATGGTTAACGTGGTTTTTGTTAAAAAGACTAACATGCAGGTTTGAATTAGTTGGTTTTGTATTGGCATGTTAGGGAGATAGGGATCAGGCTGTGATGTTGCACACATCCTTGTAGTTTGGGGGAGCACAAAATATGTATTGTTTAGCACCTGTCACTGGTCATGACAGTGTAGGAAGGAAGGACGATGCAAGCTTGAAAGAAAGCATGAAAAAAAATAAACTTAGAGGTAGTGTAGTTTATGGGGAGTTAAGTCAAAGAAGCTACAAAAGATAGCTTAGATAATGGGGGAGAAAACTCCAAAAAGAGAAGGTAGGTAAGTTAGCTTGACCCCATTGGGAGAACACCTTTAAGACAACACAGTTCTTAAAGGGGAAGAAGAAGAAAAATAGCAATGCAATGGAAATTTGCATTGTACTGTGGAGGAGTTCAATGCTTGAATGCATGAGAAGCATGCATTGATCAATGAAAAGATTAAATTAGTTGGAAGTGAACTTATGGAATCACTAAATGCAAAAAGTATGGAAGAGTGCTTGAAATTCAAATCCTTCAAAATGAAGGAGAGTGCAAAAAGCATGATGTCTGCCTACTAACCTTTGTCAATTATATGACAAAATGGAGGAGAAATTAGTAGAAACTATAAGACATCAAACCAATTATGGGGAGTAATTGGTGAAGCCTAAGTGTTTGGGCCTCTAGAAAAAAAGGGCTATAAAGGGAAGGAATATGAAGAAGCCAATAGACATAGGGGAGGGGAATGTCTATGCTTGGATCTTGGGACTTCAAACACAAATAAGATTGGGGGAGAAAATCTTTTCAACACTGATAGCTTGGATATGCTATGGGTAGTGTTGGTTTCTAGGAATTCATAGTGCATGAGGGAGCATGAATACAAATCTAGTTTAGTCAATGGATACATATTTATATTTTGGAGTAACCCATCTAATGATTTTCTAGTGTTATTTGTTTATTTTCTTGAACAGGAAAACATGAAATAAGGCAAGCTGAACAATAATATGCGAAGATCATATTCTTGTTTTCCATTTGAATATATACATGTAATTGATGAAAGTTTTGTATTTAAATGTGATGTAATAAGGGTTGGCTGGTATTTGGGTTAGCTTCTAGATTTTGTTGTGAAATTGACAAAAGGGAAAATTGTTAAAGCCCCAGCTTTGCCAAGTCCCTATGTTTGTCAATTCCATGACTCGCGAAGAAGCACTTTCTACAAGCTTGAAGACTCAAGCTAATCAAAAGTGAAGATCATGCTCCAAAGGTTTAAAGCACATCGTTATGGAAATCACAAAACAAGTATTTGTCCATAGATAACTTTAGGTGGAACCCACACCTTAGGAGAACCATCCCTAGGCATAGCTAAACAAATGGTAAAATCATAAAAAACCTTGTGAATTGGAATCGAACTTGGAAATATAAAATAAGTTCACTGTCAGCTCGACCAGTAGTTCTCATCGACTCCTCGGGGGCGACAGGATCGACCCATCGTGGTCATAGACTGGTCGGCCATATTGAAAAAGGTTCTGGATCATAGAACTGTCATTCTGGGTATGCCTCTGATCGAGAGTCTTGTATGCACCGACCCCTCGGTGATGAACTTAACGACCCTTCGTAGTCAACGACTCGTCGATGAAAAACTTTTGAGTTCTGATCTTTGAACTCAAGTGGACTCTCGAGAAAATAGACATCTCGGAATTCAAGACCGATCGAGAGCAACAGTCGGGTGGTTGAACGGTAATAAATATGAACACCGACCCATCGGTGCCCCGGACCTGTCGGTACTGGACAGTTTGAAAAACTGTATTGACTCCTCTATATATATGAGAGTTGTGTAATCATTTAATTATCTTCCTTGAACTGAGATAATTCACACACTCTAAGGAATGATCAACTCTCTTGTGCATACACCTGAGAATCACATACAACCAATCTATTGATTGAGTTAGAAAAAGAGAGAAAAAGATGAAGGAGAGGAAAGATATCAACTAGGATAGAATCAGTTTCCTAGTCACCCTGAAATTGTGATTGCTCAACGACGGCTATAAGGTGGAGCATCGGGATTAACTCGGGCACACATTGGGTGGATCTTTGAGAAGCACGCATATTCAAGAAAAAGTTATAAGGCAAGTGCTTCTTTGTTTTAATTTTGTTTTAAAACCTTTATCTTGAAAGTGGATTAAGGAGGCTTGGCTCCGGAACCACTATAAAAAATCTAGAGCGTCGTCTCTGGCACACGTGGTGGGTGAAATTTTCAGCCAATTCAAATAGGTGGAATTTCTATTTTACATGTGGTGGATGAAATTCCCAGCGAATTGAGTGAGGTGGAATTCCTACTCTAATTGTGAGGGTGTAAGTGCCCACTTAGTGAATTTGGGGATAGCTCAAGGTTGAGTTAGTCCTAACAGTAGATGTAGGTTGGATAACCGAACCACTCTATATCTTGTGTCCTTGTGGTTGTGGTGTTAGAGATAATTTCTTGTGTTGATTACTTAATCACATTTGCAAACAAACACACATACATACTTGATTGTTATATCCGCTGCACTGAATTAATTAATCAAGTAATTTTTAAAAGGACTAACGATTTTTAGATTGACCTATGTACACCCCCCCTCCCCCCTCCTCTCCCCGGTCAATCGTGTTCTAGAACCAATGGAGAACTTTCAAGTTGTAATTTTTGTTTCAAATGATGTATAATTGGGGTGGGTTGTATATTGAGTCTATATTTGATTAGCTTCTAGGTTTTGTCACGAATTGACAAAGGGGGAGATTGTTAATGCCACGGCTTGCCTTGTTATCTGTTTGTAAATTCCATGTCTCAAGTGAAGCATTTCCTTGACGAGAAGAAACTCAAGACTCAAGACTCAAGTGTTGATTGAAGCATGAAGACTCAATCGATCAACATGTGTATGGCAATCACAGAAGGTAATTGGTCATAGATGACCTTAGGTGGACCATCCTTAGGCTTAGACATCACATCTGGATAACTAAGCAAACTCAAAATTGTGTTCAACACCCAGTGGAACCCAACTGGGAAATATGTATATGCACTGTCGTGGACAAAACTTCGTGTCAGCGACCCATCGCCATATGCAAGGACAATCAATCGTGGTCATACGACCCATCGTCTGGATTATCATGGATTTTGGATGGAATAGATTGTCAAACACACTTGGTCTCAGGGTCATACATTCGTGCTCACGATGTATCGCTGGGACAGGGTCGATCCAATCATGCATACGATTGATCACCCTGGGCATTAGACAAAATATGGACTGTCATTCACAGTCAAAGTCTCGGATAACAGATCATGCAGACGATGCTTCGTCTGGATATAGACTGACCAATCGCCCTCACGATCAATCGCCTAGAGCCTTGGTCAGATACTTACTGAAAAATATACTCAGGCTCAGGACGATACTTTCGTCTTGCGGAGACCTTTCGTGTGGCATAGCAAAATCAGTCGGTCGCACAACCCATCACCGAGACAGGGCAATAACCCATCAGGTACACAATCAATTGCCCTTACCCTGGATGGGACTTGACGCTGTAAAATACAGTGAGTTCTAGGCCGATGCTTTCGCCAAACCACAATCTGTTGCTAGAAACACGGACGAGCAATCGTGAGGTTACTGTTACTGTGCATTTAATACTCAACGGTCGGGTTGGTGACCAAGATTTCAAACATGGACGATCGATCGCTAGTACACGATCGATCGTGTGTATCGCGGTAACAAAATTTTTTATGTTGCCAATAAATACAAACACTATTTTGGGAGATGGTAGAGGAGTGAATAACAATTAATTCAGTAATCTACGAGTGAGGAAATCTCCCAATGATCAAAGAAAAAACCTCTAAGCTTATTCTCTCTTGGTAAATCAAAAACACATCATTCAAGTATTCAATCCCTTGTGATTGAGATTAAGAGAGAAAGATTAAGCCAAAGCTCTAGGATAGATATTGGACCTTCAATTTCCTAGATACCCAAGGATTGTGGTTGCTCTACACGGCGGGTTTTCTTCAACGTTGGGATTGTAGAAGCACATTGGGTGGATTGTTTGGATGCACACATCGACATTTGCAAAGAGCTTAAAAGGCAAGTGCTTCCTTAGCTATATTTTTCTTTTAAAATCAATATATTGTGAAGTGAATTAAAGAGATAGTTTTCTCTTGAACCACTATAAAAAAAAGTGGGATAGGAATTGGGTGAAAGTCTCAATCAATTGGATAGGTGGAAGTCCTACTCTATTGTGTTGGAGTAATTCCAACCCTTAGTGAATTGGGGATAGCTCAAAGTTGAGGGAATCTCTACAGTCGATGTAGGTTAGCTAACCGAACCATTATAAATAGTATTTTTTGTCTCTTATGTGTTTTTGATTGTCTGTCTTGCACACTTTGAATTTACACACTTGATTAATTGTTTTTAATTCCGCACTATATTAATCAAGTAAAAATTTAAAAGGCCATAAGTTGTGATAACCCTATTCACCCTCTTTTAGGGTTAATCTGATTCTAAACACTAAATGGAACTTTCTGTTTACATGGGAAATCGACAAAAAGTGCCAGTTGAAACCATCGGGACTTACCGTCTTTTCCTCGACACTGACTACCACTTTGATTTATTTGTTTGTCTTTATGTTCCTTCTGTTGCTAGAAACCTTATTTCAATTTCAAAACTTGATGTTAATGGTTATTATTGCAAATTTGGATATAATGCATTCAGTTTGTTTAAGGGTTCTTCTTTTATTGGGTCTGGATTATTAATTGATAGCTTTTACCGTTTAAAGGTTGATGATTCCTTTGCTAATTTTGTCCAAACCCTACATCATAATGATGGTATTAAACATGGGTTGATTAATGAAAATTCCTCTATCTTATGGCATATAAACGTTTGGGACATATATCCTGCGAAAGAATTGAAAGATTGGTAAAAGATGAGATTCTCCCGAATCTTGATTTTACTGACTTAAGGGTGTGTGTGGAATGCATTAAGGGTAAGCAAATCAAACACAATAAGAAAAGAGCCACAAGATCTAAAGGACTACTTGAGTTGATCCATACTGATATTTGTGGCCCATTTGATGTTCCAACTTTTGGTGGAGAGGCCTATTTTATCACCTTTATTGATGATGTTTCACGTTATGGTTATATTTATATGTTGCGTGATAAATCTCAAGTAGTTAACACCGTAGAGATATTTATCACTGAAGTTGAAAGGCAACTAGATAAAAAGGTGAAAGTCATAAGGTCAGATAGAGGTGGTGAATATTATGGAAGGTATGATGAAACGGATCAACACCCGGGGCTTTTTGCTAGACTACTAGAAAGTCGTATAATTGCATAATACACGATTCCCAGTACGCTTCAAAAGAATGGTGTTGCTGAAAGGTGCAATCGTACACTTATGGACATGCTTAGCAATATGTTATGTAATAGCATTGTACCCATTATGTTGTGGATGTATACATTAAGAACCGCAATCTACTTGCTTAATCGGGTTCCTAGTAAGTCAGTTTCTAAGACTCCTTTTAAACTATGGACGGGAAGGAAACTTAGTTTGAGACACCTACATGTATGGGGTTCTCCTGCAGAGGCTAGAATTTATAATCCACATGAAAGAAAACTTGGTGAACGGACAATTAGAGACCGATAATGCAAGATTTATTGAGAATGGTGAGGTTAGTAGGAGTGACATAATGAGAAACGTCAGTGTGCAAGAAGTAAGGGTACAAGTCCATATACCCGTAACTTCAGAAGTTGTTGGCCCTAATGTCACTGATTAGCCTGATGAAAAACACGTGAATGACAAATCATTCCATGATGAAACCATCACTAATAATTAACCGATTGTGGAACAACCGCAAGAAATAGTATTAAGAAAGTCTGAAAGACAAAGGACACCTGCTATTTCGGATGACTATGTGGTGTATCTACAAGAATGAGATTATGATTTAGGGGATCCAATCATCATTTTTCTTTTCACAAGAGGACTTATCATATTTCTTTGAGTTCCAAGAACCATTTTTGTTTACGGTATTAGTGAAAAGGAGATTCCCCACTTTGCCTTTCAAAGAAAAAGTTCAAAGATGGAAGAACAAGTCACGAGAGATTCATTTTTACAAGGCATCATTCTAACACTAAGATCAACTCGGATAGTTAGATCATTATGAAGAGCACGAGGCTCTCACACCAATTGTTCTCGGGTGTGCTAGAACAAGGTGATAGATTGTCCCTAAAGGGGGGTGAATAGGACAATGCCCAATTTTAATGGTCTTTTTAAATTTCTTGATTAATCACACTAATGTGCAGCGGATAAATAAGATTAATCAAGTGTGTGAAATAAGAGTGTGCCAAATTAAACCATCAATCACACAAGTATAAGACCAAATCACCCACAACACACAACATATAGTGGTTCGGTTAACAAACCTACATCTACTATTGGACTCACCCTCTCTAGGGCTATCCCAATTCACTAAGTGGGGAATTACACCCTCACTAATAGAATATGACTTCCACCTATCCAATTGGTTGGGAATTTCACCCAACTACTATCCCTCTATTTTTTATAGTGGTTCAAGATTCCTTGCCTTAGTCCACTTCAAAATGATGTTTAAAGAAAATAAAAACAAAACTAAGAAGCACTTGCCTTTTGATAGCTCAACCTTATAGATGTATGCTTCTTGAAGATGTTTTTCCCAATGTGATGTCGACGATGTCGAAAATATGCCTTTTGTATGCTCAATCACAATCCTTGGGTAAGGTCTCTAGGATTTAAGATACATCAATAGTTATCCTAGATTTGGTTTACTCTATCTCTCTCTCTTGATCTCAATCAAGATGATTGGATATTAGATGATTCACCAAGTAAAGTTCTTAGAAAGGACGTTAGGAGAAGTTTGGAGTTATTAGGGATGCCTTAAGATGTTCCAAGTTGAAGGGACCACTCCCACTCATAAGAGATTGAAGTATATATAGGCAAACAAGTTAATTCCAAGCTGATACGGGCGATGGGTCGTGTGCCGGCGATCGATCGTGTGTCGAAAAGAGTCGTTGGAATGTTACTGTTGCGTATTAATGGTTTTTCAACTTCTAGAAAACTGACACAAACGATTGATCGTCACTCACGATTGATCGTGTTCATGATCGATCGCCATTCACGATAGGTCGTGTGCACAGTTTTCAACAAAACAACTCTCCACTAAAATGGCCATATCTTGGGCTCTCGAACTCCGATTTGATTGTTCTTGGGCTCTATGAAAAGATATTTCAATGCCCTATCCAACCATGGTGGTTTACTAGTTGAATACTTCATTTGGTTGGTCAAAAGGAGATTCACAAGTTATGACATTTTGACAGCCCATATTTTTCCAAGATATGATCAAGGAGATGCAAGGCATTGGTCAATTTACTCTATGATTGGTCTAATCTTACCAATATGGGTTCTAAGACTAGGGAAGGTCTTGTCTCGGTGATTGGTCGTGCGCCAAACGAATGCATTATCCTGAGTCTGACTGTATTTTTCAGTGGGTATCCAACCCATGCTCCAGGAGATTGATCGTGAGGGCGATTGGTCGCCTCAATACCTAGACGAAGGGTCATCTGCACGATCAGTTTTCCTTGACATGATTGTGAATGACAATCCAAGATTTTATCTAAGCCTAGGATGATTGATCGTATGCATGATTTGATCGGCCATGTCCCAGCAATACATCATGAGCACGAATGTATTTTTCTGAGACCATTGGAGTTTGACAGACCATTCCAAACCAGAACCTTAGTTTTTCCAGGCGATTGATTGCAATACCACGATTGGTCGCCTGCTGTCAATGGCGATTGATCCCTGATACGATGTGTCGTTCTGACAGTACAATCAATGGTTTGAAACTTTAAGTCCATGTTTTAATTTAGAGTCAAACATCCACTAGGCTTACTTATGATTTAACAAGATGTTATCTTACCCTAGGCAAGGGCATCCTAAGGTGTTGGGTTCCAACTAGGGTCATTTATGGCCAATTTACCTTTGTGATTGCCATACATATGGTGATGTTTGATTCGCCAACTTGATCTTCAGTTTTCACCACCACTTGAGTCTTGTATTCTTGCTTCAATCTTCTGAGGCAATGTTTCACCTAAGTCACGAAATTGACACGTAGGTGACTCGGTAAGCCGGTGCACTAACAATCTCCCCCTTTGTCAATTTCCATGACAAGACACCTAGAAGCTAATGAATACATATTCAAATAGAAACAATCTAGACACCATGCTTCAAGATGATTTCTTCATCTTTATGCTTAGCTTGCCTTCTTCCTTGTGCTCCTGTACAAGTACTTGTACACACAAACAATGCAAGTAATGGTGGAAGCATAGATCTCCCCCTCAAATGTTAATCCATAAGCACATAGTGCTCCCCCATAACTAATGGACTAAAACCCCTTTTTTGTCTTTCTTAAACTCCCCCTTAATCAAAGGCTATCCTCATTCTAAGCTTACATCAAGCGTCTAACATTTCTCCCCTTTTTGTTATAAATTGACAAAGGCTATTAATTACAAATATACCACATTTAATATGCTTCAACAATCCCAATTTTTGGAATAAGAGGAGATGGATAAGGACGGATTCTTTATTTGGTTTACAAAAATGTCAATATGAAACCAACTCATACATGCAAAGAGGAGGGAAGCACTCATACAAGAAATATTCAATGAAAAAGCATATGAGTGACAACAACATGAACTAAAAGAATATGCCAATAAAACACATAGTTCATGAAAATCAAGGTGATGCATAAACATTTACTTATATGAGCACAAATGCATCAACAAACTAAGTTCATTCAACAAAACATTTACCAATTAAGAACAATAAATGGACAACACCTAATCCTTGGAAATCTATTATACATCGGAGAATAGAGGTTAATTTCTCCAAAAAAAATTCCAAGGTATGCTCTCCTTTGCTCAATATTTTGAAAGCACAATGCACTAAGACCATAAAAATTTGAACCACATAATCATGTTGGCTTTCTCTACCAAAAACCATTTGGTTTTAAAATTCACCTTTAAGAATTGAAAGATCCAACATAGGTGCATACCAAGGTTGCATTCAAACCTTACTTGACGTTTTCCAAAATACATTTGAAGGTATAAACCATGAGTGCAAACCACATACATTTGGAGAAAGAAGATTTTCCTTATATGAACATTTCTCCAAAAACTACATTTCCAATGTCAAAATGATTTTCCAAGATAGTGCATTCTAAGACATGGAAAGATATGAATTCATCCCTATAAGATTTACCAATTTGAGAAATGAGAGAGTGTGTGCTTGTGATGCATGCAAGTTCACAAGACAATCAAGTTTTTCATACCTCCTTTGAATGCCAAAGAATGTCCATACATTCTCACAATTTTGTGCCATTTAAAGTTTCGATACATGCACAAAAACTTGGATCTTGGATCACTAATATCATTACGAGTCCAATTTGAAATTTTTGATCCAATCCAATCCAATGACTTTGGGCCTTTTAATTTACCAATTCAAAGTCCATTGCCCATGTGTGATCTCATATGATAAAGCATTCTTAGGTTTAACAAAATTTGGTGCTTATGAGCACAATTCATTCCTCATAACATAAACCAGTGAAGAGAATAGGAATAAAAGCACGAACACACAAACCATTCAAACATTTCACATATAATATACCAATCAAATATATGGAAATGAAGTATGAAAAGCATATGGCATACAAAGATATGCAACAATTTTTAAGTTCAAGATATGTCATAAACACAAACACTTGAAAAATCATTTTCAAATACACTAAGATATACCAATAAGAAAAGGTGCAAGTGACAAATGAACAACCATACAAGTGTTTGACAAATTTGCTCCCCATGCTTATAATCACTTTTACCATTCAATCAAAAATACTCCAATGATGTTCTAAGATCTTTGAATGGTACATGAATGGATTTCCATTATAAACCATTTGATCACATTTCGATCACAATTCCTATTCACAAGCATGGAGAAAGTTTCATTCCACAAGAGATTCACAAATTTTGTAACTTGAAATGAAACAACACTATGTATGTGCACATGATCATCTCACAAACAAAGATACTACCAATATAAGGTCAGAGATAAATAGCAATTAAAACTTGCACGTACAAGAAATACATGAAGCAATGCACAAAGTTTATTCAGTCCCAAAAGAATGTATAGATTACATGACATATGGAATGAGATGAAACAAGATACAATCCAAATTTAAAGAACAAGGTGCAAGCCAACATGTAAACATACATTCCACAAATAAATATACCAGTTTGTGAATATGGAATGCAACACAAAAATCAGAAGGGGGGGGTTTTAAACCAAAATCTTCTATGCACAGGAGATATATCACCAAGGCGATCGGTCGCATAGTCGATCAATCGTCATCTGGCGATCAGTCGCCATGACAACACAAATTTTTCCTTTTAAAATCCTTTTCAATTTGAAATCTCCCTCTTGATTTTAAAACAAATGGCATATGATAAACATGATTCTACTAATTAAGAATGATATGCCACACAAGTATCTTACACAAGATCAATCCAACAATCAAACAAGAACATGGAATGAAGGCAAGATACCAAGGTGATTCCAACCATGCTTCAAATGTGTTAACCATTTTGCTAATCCATAACACATTTGAGCAACCACTGTAGGACTTGGAATCTAAAGTCCATACATGTATGACTCATCAAGCATGACATGTACTATAGCCAGGAAAAGTACAATCAAGGCTTACTTGAGTCAATGTGCCATGCCACAACACAAAAGGTTGTTTGAACTCACTTATGTCAAGATGAAGTTCAACTACACTTGGTCTAGAGATACACCAATTAAACACAAGTCTTAGACCAATGTAGGGCATGAATAAGGTCATATCCCTTGGGGATCCATATGATTTTTTTATCCGGACCTTTCCTCTCAAATCCTTGGAATTTGGGCAATTTAATTCTTCCAATTTTAACATTTGGCCCAATTCCGGAGGTTTGAGACAAGACCCTACATTTGATATTCCTATTCGTGGAATGAAGAAGTCTTGGTCTATCCCTTTTAGATTTTCCAATGAAGGGATGATGCAAATGGTGAGGTGTTTTGTGTTTTCTAGGAGAATTCACATAATCAAAACGATTTACCTTATTCTTTGAATGCGTGAATTTCCAATCACCTCACACTTTCTCGTCCTAGCTCTTTGAGGAAGACCATAAGCCACCTTTGATTTAACCTACATTCTCCTTGTCTTGCACTCATGCTTGAAATGCCTGATTAAACCATAATAAAAACATAATATATTTGAAGAGTGTGGTGTGGCTTTTACGTAGTATGGATTGGTTCATGGGTCTCTTTAGGTTATATTGAAAAGTACCAAGACCATGTCAATCATGAGGTTTGCCCAATATAGATTCTTCCAATTTTTGCTCACCTTGGGTAACTATGTCTTGAGATTTAAGATTTTCCAATTTTGAGCTCAGTTTTTTATTTTCATCTCTAAGACATCTTCCAACTTCATTTAGCTTCAATAAATCATTTTCATATACATTTCTAGTTTCTTGAAGCAAAGTTTGATTTTCTCTCAAATTTATGTGTTCAACATTTGCAATTTTCAATTTTGACGAGAGAATATTCATCATTTATACTTTGATGTTTGGTAGAGAGTTTTGCATTATCAATTTTCACATTGTCAAGGTCCTTAGCCAATCTCATACTTTCTAAGTACAATGCATTGAAGGATTCTTGGAGGTCATCTTCCTTTTCAAGATCCACATCATCATAATCTTCCTCACTTGAGGATCCCTCTTTGTTGGGTGCAATGGAGGCAATAAAATATTTCAAATTTGCACCTCTCTCATGATTCTCCAATTGGTTATGAGAGGTGGAGCCATCTATTGAAACATCCAGAGAATTATTCTTAAGAAATTCATTTTCGATGGAGATCCAATCATCATTTTCCTTTTTCACAAGAGGACTTATCATATTCATTTGAGTTCCAAGAACCATTTTTGTTTACGGTCTTAGTGAAAATGAGATTCCCCACTTTGCCTTTCCAAGAAAAGAGTTCAAAGATGGAAGAACAGGTCACGAGAGATTCATTTGTACAAGGCATCGTTCTAGCACTAAGATCAACTCGGATGGTTAGATACTTTTGAAAAGCACGAGGCTCTGATACCAATTGAAACTTCCCGGGTGTGCAAGAACATGGTGTTAGATTGTTCTTAAAGGGGGGGTGAATAGAACAATGCCCAATTGAAATCCCTTCCTAGATGCTAGAACACGATTGACCCTAGAGGGGGGTGAATAGGTCAATCTAAAAATCATTAGTCCTTTTAAAAATTACTTGATTGATTAATTAAGTGCAGCGGACATAGCAATCAAGTGTGTGTGTATGTGCAAGCAAATGTGATTAAGCAATCAACAAAAAGAATTAATCTAACACCACAAGCACAAGGACACAGGATATAAAGTGGTTCGGTTAGCCAACTTACGTCCACGTTAGGACTATCTCAACCTTGAGCTATCCCCAAATTCATTAAGTCTGGACTTACACCCTCACAATTAGAGTAGGAATTAGACCTCACTCAATTGGCTGGGAATTTCACCCACCACATGTAATATTTGAATACGTACATGCGATGTAATATTTTTGTATTCAAATGTGTTGTAATAAAAGGTGGAATTGTAATTGGGTTAACTTCTAGGTTTTGTCATGAATTGACAAAGGGAGAGATTATTAGTGCCCTATCTTGGCCGAGTCCCTGTTTGTCAATTCTATGACTCAGGAAAAAGCATTTGCCAGAAGCTTGAAGACTCAAGATGATTAAGGAAGAATTTCATGCTCCACCAAGCTCAAAGCTCATCGTAATGACAATCACAAAAACAGGTATATGGCCATAGATGACCTTAGGTGGAACCCACACCTGAGAGGACTATTCCAAGGCTTAGTTGAACAAATGGTAAAACTATAAAGAAGCCTAAAGATGAAGCTGGACAGTGAAATAGAAGCGAACTTGGAAATATGAATTAAGTTCATTGTCAGCTCGACCAGTCGATCTCACTAACCCCTCGGTGGAGACAGGATAGACTCATCATGGTTAAGGACTGGTCAGCCAGATTGACATAGGTTCTGGATCATAGAACTGCTTTTTCTGGGAAAGCCTCTAACCGAGAGTCTCATATGCACCGACCCCTCGGTGATGAACTTAAATGACCCCTCGTGGTCGACGACTCATCGGTATAAAACTTGTGAGTTCTTGACTTGTGCAGTAGTTTCTGCAACCATCTCGGGTCCTATCAGTGCAGGTTCGCCGACCTCGGTCCAGCACACTGGTGACCTGCATGGTCTACCATACAAAGCTTCGAATGGTGCCATCTGGAGGCTTGCTTGGTAGCTATTGTTATAAGAAAACTCCACCAATGGCAAATGATCCTCCAATCCACCTTTGAAGTCTAGCATGCACGCCCTCAACATGTCCTCCAACGTTTGTATTGTTCTTTCCGATTGTCCATCGGTCTGTGGATGGAATGCTGTGCTAATAAGTAGATCGGTTCCCATGGCCGACTGCATGCTCTGCCATACCCTGCCGGTGAATCGGTCATCTCTATCAGACACTATAGTCTGTGGGATACCATGTAATCTGATGATGTCTTTGATATATCTCCGACCCAATGTCTCTGATGAATCCGTCATCTTGATAGGAATAAAATGCGCGGACTTGGTCAATCGGTCTACCACAACCCATATAGCGTCATTACCCTTCGAGGACCTCGGCAACCCCGTCACAAAGTCCATGGAAATGTGCTCCCATTTCCATTCCGGCACTGCTAAGGGTTTGAGTAACCCTGGTGGCTTCTGATGTTCCGTCTTAACCTGCTGACAAGTTAAACAATGAGCCACGTAATCTGCAACATCCTTCTTGAGTCCATACCACCAATAATGTCTTTTTAAGTCATGATACATTTCTGTGCTACCCGGATGAATGGACAGCTTGCTCTGATGTGCCTCTATCAATAATTCTTTTCTGCAGCTTCTTGGCACATAAATTCTACCCCGGAACATAAGACCCTGTCCTGGTCGTAATTCCCAATCCGGTACAACCTCGCCAATAGACATCTTGGCCCATGTCTCTGCCATTTCCAGATCTATTCGCTGCTCCTGTTCAATCTTTGTAACCATGTTGGATCGTATGATCAAATTGTACATACTCCCATGGTTTGTGATGTATAGATTAAACTCACGAATGGAATTCAACATCTCCCATTCAGTCCTGATCAAACATGTCACTGATGCATGAGACATGCGGCTGAGAGCATCTGCCACTTTGTTGGCCTTGCCCGGATGATATCGAAGCGCAAATTCATAGTCCACCAGATATTCCATCCATCTGCGCTGCCTCAGGTTGAGCTCTTTCTGATCAAATAAATACTTCAAGCTCTTGTGATCTGAAAATACTTCAAACTTCTCACTATATAGATAGTGTCTCCAGCTTTTGAGAGCGAAGACCACCGCAGCTAATTCCAGATCATGTGTAGGGTAGAGGCGTTCATGTATCTTTAGTTGTCTTGAACCATATGCCACCACCGGATCACGTTGCATGAGTGAACATCCCAGTCCCTCTCCTGATGCATCACATTGTACTTCATAACCTTTGCCTCTTTCCGGCAAAACTAGAATAGGAGCAGTTGTAAGTCTCTCTTTCAGCTCCTCAAATCTCTGATTGCACAACTCTGACCATTCATATTTGACTCCTTTCTGCGTGAGTCGAGTCAATGGGGATGCAATTTTGGAGAAGTCCATGATAAACTTCCTATAATCCAGCCAAACCCAGAAAACTACGGATTTCAGTGACATTCTTTGGTGCTTTCCACTCACTTACTGCTGTCTTAGCCAGATCAACGGCTTTACCATCTGCTGTTATAACATGCCCCAAGAATTTGACCTCAGGTAGCCAAAATTCGCATTTGCTCGCTTTGGCATACAACTGGTTCTGTCTCAAGGTGTTCAATACTATTCGAAGATGCTCAGCATGATCCTCCTGACTCTTGGAATAGATCAGGATATCGTCAATGAACACTATAACAAACCGATCCAAATATGGACGGAATATTCTGTTCATTAAGTCCATGAACACAGCCGGTGCGTTGCTAAGCCCAAATGGCATGACTACAAATTCAAATAGTCCATACCGTGTTCTGAAAGCTGTTTTCTCGATATCTTCCTCCCTGACCCGGATTTGATGATAACCGGACATCAGGTCAATCTTGGAAAAATGACTGGATCCCCTCAACTGATCGAATAAATCATCGATCCTGGGTAGAGGATACTTGTTCCGGACAGTTAGCTGATTCAACTTCCGGTAGTCCACACACATTCTGAGTGAGCCATCCTTCTTTTTCACGAACAACACTGGAGCTCCCCATGACGATGTGCTGTTCCGAATGCAACCCAGTCTGAGTAATTCATCAAGCTGCTTCTTCAACTTGGAAATTCCTGCTGGTGCCATCCGATAATGGGGTAGAGACACTGGTGAGGTACCAGGATATAGCTTGATCTCAAAGTTAAGCTCCCTCATAGGCGGTATACCAGGAAGTTCTTTTGGAAAGACATCAACAAATTCTTTCACAATTGCTGGAAGTTCAGTGATTGGTGCTTTGTTGATGACAATATTGTTCAACACCAAATGATGCAACCCTTCATGCAATCTGCTTTGCTTGTCGGCACGAACTATATACTGTTTTCCCTCGGGTAACCAAAATGTCACTCTTCGGCGGTAACAATCAATATTGGCTTCATAACCAGCCAACCAGTCCATGCCAAATATAATATCGTACTCAGTCATGTCGAGTACCAAATAATTGAACTCAAATCTGAGTCCAGCAACTTCTGTATTTATGGCCGTGCATATGAGTCCCAAAGACGTGTCTCCGACAGGGGATACTACTGTGAGTGTGGTGGACAGCTTTTGAACTAGTGTTCCAGTAGCAGTTATAAAGGATGCAGATATAAAAGAGTGCGATGCTCCAGAATCAAACAATGCATAAGCATAAGAACTATTGACAACGGCCATACCTTGAATCACAGAATGATCCACATCCTCAGGAGGTTCCAGAGCAAATAGTCGTCCAGATCCGGTAGGATTAGGAGCCCGTCCCGCCTGATTATATGTCCTGCCTCCTCGGGAGTTAGCTGGCCTAGCTGGTGGACGGAAAGATCCTCTGGAATATGAGAGCCTATTGAGCTTTGGACAGTCTCTCTTGAAGTGACCCGGCTGATTACAGTGGAAACAGTTGTTCACCCCTCTGAATGACTGGGTGACTAATGCAGATGGGGAGGGCTGGTTGGGACGAAAGCTCCCTGTAACGCCCCGCCCTCTTCGAGAATTTCAGAGTCTAATTTTTTTTTTTTTTAAATAATAATAAAACATCGGAAAAGAGCCGGCGGCGTCACGACGCGGGTTAAGTTCAGACTACTCAAGTCTGAACCTTAACTGGCCACCCATGTGTACATGGAATAGACCATGATAGTGAATCACACATGGAACTAACATCAACATGCGGAATAATCTAGATAATTGCGGAAAAGAAAGACGAGATAGCAAGTAACAGTCTTAAATATTTTATAACATAGATCAACCATCCACAGGTTATTATCCTAATCAAACCATAGCAAATAACGAATTATTACATGTCCAACAATAGTATTCAAATGACAGTAATATAACGTAATCCAAATCCATCATTAAAGCACTTAGGCTCAGCTCCCCTCCGGTCAATGACCTTTCCTTTCCCCTTGCTTGTACCTGCAATCTCCTCTGACGATAGAATTAGGGCGTTAGATCAACGCGCCCAGTAGGTTCCCGAATCAGGGCTACCACATGTTAGCATATAAAACATGCATATACATATCATAATACATGATCATCAAAACAGGTAAAAAACAATGCTATGAAATATGCACATGCAATGAGCATCCCCCATCATGTACTTCCATAGCCATCACTTGACGTGCCTTGCACCGACAAGGTAAATTACAACACACCTTCATCTCTTCTATAAGCGATGTACATGTAATGAGCAACCCCCATCATGTACCATCGTAGCCATCACTTGACGTGCCTTGCACCGACAAGGTAAATTACAACAACATTCATCTCTTCTATACAATATGTACATGCAATGGGCAACCCCCATCATGTACAATCGTAGCCATCACTGTAGAACTTCATTCATTATCCCATGACTATGCATGAGATGCCAATGCCTGTATGCCATTTGTTAATGCATAATATATATTTGAAACACATATATTAAAACAAGAGTATCATAAGAAAAACTGGGTAAAACCGTGGTTACAAGTAGGTAGGAAACCTACTGAAGAATCACTTCAGTGTCCGTTCTTTCTTAGGCTTTAACCGGTCACGACTTGTTCGTCGTTCAACTTTCGGTACCTTATTATGCAACAATAAGTAAATCATAATCTTATTTACATGTCCATTCACATATGAGACCTAAGACATCTTATAAGTCCTTTTGATCAATCTCTTCATTTGGGTATTTTAAACCTTTTAAAACAACATAGAACCATTACCAACTACTACTCATAAGCTTAGGCTATTTAACCCATTCATTATGAATTAGCATAAAGTCCAATTCTCCTAATGATCTCTCATCATTTATCATACATCTTAGCCATAAAAACAGCAACCATAATTCTATTTAAAATCACATATACATCCATAAATTGACCCATGAAAACAATCCATTAATTATCAAAACAGCCCCATGGGGTTCGGCCATACTCATAGCCGAACCCTAGGGTTCACTTGATCCAATCATCACCATGATCACTCATGGTTTAATCATGTTAACTCAACCATGAATTAAACATGGTTCAGCCACATATTAATCCACTAAAACAGTAACATATTAATCCATTTATTACCATAAGAACACCATATTTTCATATGGTTTTTAACTCACCAAAAACATGAAAGACTTACATGGGGTTCGGCCATCCAAGGTGGCCGAACCCTAGGTCCATGTTTTGGTCTTTCATACATATTTTTTTGGTGTCACTTATTCATATAAAAATCAGCACATCATTGCTGCACTTTAACCTCTCAAAACCATCTAATAAATTCATTATTTTGTCCAAATAACCATAACACCTCATGGGATTCGGCCATCCAAGATGGCCGATCCCCATGGTCCATTTTTCCAGTTTTAATCCACTGTTTTAGATCAGTAACTTAACCATAACATTATCATGGTTCAGCCATATATTGGCCAACCAAAATCAGTAAATAATCTTCATGTAAATCACATAAAGACCCCATGGTAATGTATGGTTTTTATCTCTCAAAACCATCACCATTAACCATAAAATGATCACACCATTTCATGGGGTTCGGCCATGCTCATTGGCTAAACCCTATGGCCTTTGGTTTGAATTTCTTAATCTTCTTCTAGGTCTAAATCAGACTTCCTTACTTATGTTTAAACCTTTTTAAAGCATATAGTTTAAATCATCTAAAAACAGTCCATAAAACTCCATGGTTTTCATGTTTCAAAACATGAAAACCACCAATCTTTTACATGGGGTTCGGCCCTCCATGGTGGCCGAACCCAATGGTTATTTTCACCATTTAAACCTCTGTTAATCAAGGTTAAAATCTTGGTGTATTCGGCCATAACCATGGCCCAATACACACCTCATTTGTTCCATGTTATTAAACCAAAATAACATAAAAAAAACTTACCAAACTTCCAATCTTTCTTCTTGCCTTTGGTCCTTGGTTTCTCCCTTTTATTTCTTCCTTTCTTTTGCTGTTTTGTGCTTGATCTACTGGTGCAAACACCTCTGCTATTCCAGCTAGGAAAAAACGAATTTGAGAGAGGGAGAGAGAGAGATGGAAATTCTTGGATTTCCAATGTGAAAAATGGCCAACCTTGTGTGCTTATTGTTTTTGTAGTTCAGCCCCCAAAACTCCTCCACTCCCTCATAACTTCTTGCACAAACCAATGGGTATTGGGTGCCATCCAAGGCACCCTTGGCAGCTACCTATGCAGCCATTCAAATCCCCAAGCATCACCTCTCATTTCCATGTGTTTCATTTAAAGTTTAACATGGAAAATCACCCCAACAAGTCCCAACGTGTGGGACTTGTTTTGGTGGTTAAGACTAAGCCAAACTCCTCCTATTCCCTCTGAACTCAGTGATTTACAGTCCCATTGACTTCCACTTTGACTCACCCAACTCAAGGTATTTTTATTCCAACCCAACTCATCACATTTAATGCATTTCATTTAATGCACATGAATTAACTCACCTTTTGATTTAATTCCAACTCACCTCAGTCCCACTCAACTGATTTGACTCGTGTTTGAGCTCCCTTGAGGGTTCACACGGTCAACAATAGTCAACTCGACCCGTTGGGTCCACTTTTAGCTCCTTGACCCGTTTTGACAACATGACCCATTTATGGTATTTTGGTCATTTCTAATTGGTTTTTACATATGGATTAAGCCTACCCATTTTTCCTCCACTTGATTTCCAATCAAATAGGCTTAACTCCATTTAATTTAAAATCACAAAACGGTCAAATAACCCAGCAAGACCCGATGGGCCCCATTTGGGCCCTTTGACCCATTTAGCCATTTTTGACCCAAATGATGAAAATTACCCAACCAATCAAACTTAACATTCATAATGTGCTCATATAATTTTTATTTTGAGCAATGGGCCCACTATTTCCTTACTTAACATCACAAAATAATTAATTTAAACAACTCAGGGGCATTTTGGTAATTTTCCACTTCATTGAGAAATTGGGGTGTTACAATATAACCCTCTTTTTAAAATTTTCGTCCCGAAAATCGAGTGAAGTAGGGTTCTCAAATTAAATTACACAAATAACTCGGGGTGAGCGGTTCTCATCTCCGACTCAAGTTCCCATGTGGCCTCTTCATCACCATGACGGTCCCATACACTTTTACGAACTGAATCGCTCTGTTTCGCAACACTCTTTGTTCGGTCTCCACTATCCTGACCGGCTTCTCGACGTACGTCACGTCGCTTTGTACTTCAATATCTTGAACATTTAAAACATGGGACGGATCCGGATTGTATTTCCTTAGCATCGACACGTGGAAAACATCGTGTAGAGCTGCTAATTGCGATGGAAGTGCTAATTGGTAAGCTACATCCCCCATTTTTTCTTATGATGGAAAACGGTCCCACATATCTTGGCGACAGTTTTCCTTTCTTACCAAACCTCATATGTCCCTTCCGTGGTGAGACTTTTAGAAACACCAAGTCTCCCACTTCAAATTCCAAAAACCGTCTCCTTTTATCAGCATAACTTTTCTGCCGACTCTGTGCAGTCAGTAAGTGTTGACGTATCAACTTAATTTGGGCAGTAGTTTCTGCGACTAGTTCCGGTCCGATCAATGCAGGCTCACCTGCCTCTGTCCAACATACCGGTGACCTACACGGTCTACCATATAAAGCCTCGTATGGAGCCATTTGAAGGCTTGCCTGATAGCTGTTATTATACGAGAACCACCAGTGGTAAGTGGTCCTCCCATCCACCCTTGAAATCTAACTACATGCTCTCAGCATGTCTTCCAAGGTCTGGATTGTCCTTTCAGATTGTCCATCAGTCTGTGGATGGAATGCGGTGCTCGTCAGTAGATCTGTCCCCATGGCTGATTGCATGCTTTGCCATACTCTGCCGGTAAAACGGCCATCTCTGTCCGATACTATCGTTCGGGGAATGCCATGTAGTCGAATGATCTCTTTAATATAACGCCGACCCAAACGTCTCAGACGAATCCGTCATCTTGATAGGAATGAAATGTGCAGACTTGGTCAGCCGGTCGACTACGACCCAAATGGCGTCATTACCCTTTGAGGACCTCGGCAACCCAGATACAAAGTCCATGGAAATATGTTCCCATTTCCATTCTGGCACGGCTAAGGGTTTGAGCAACCCTGGTGGTTTTTGGTGTTCAGTCTTAACTTGTTGACAAGTTAGACAATGTGCCACGAATTCTGCCACATCCCTTTTTAGTCCATGCCACCAATAATGCCTCTTTAGATCGTGATACATTTTGGTGCTACCCGGATGAATAGAGAGCTTGGACTGATGTGCCTCAATTAGTAGCTCTTTCCTGCAAACTGTGGCACATACGTTCTTCCCCGGAATAAAAGACCTTGTCCCGGTCGTAATTCCCATTCAGGTACAATGGTGCCAGTAGACATCTTGGCCCATATGTCCTCCACTTCCGGGTTTGCTCTTTGTTCTTGTTCAATCTTGGTGACTATATTGGACCGTATGATTAATTGTGCAAACTCCACGGTTTGTAATGTATAGATTGAACTCTCGAATGGTATTCAACATCTCCCACTCGGTTCTGATCAGACATGCCACGGATGCATGTGATATGCGGCTAAGAGCATCAGCCACCTTGTTCGCCTTGCCTGGATGGTATCGAAGCTCGAACTCATAATCCGCCAGATACTCCATCCATCTACGTGCCTTAGATTAAGCTCCTTCTGATCAAATAAATATTTCAAACTCTTATGATCAAATACACTTCAAACTTCTCGCCATAAAGATAATGTCTCCAGCTTTTGAGAGCGAAGACCACTGCGGCTAGTTCAAGATCATGCGTAGGATAAGGCGTTCATGTATTTTTAGTTGTCTTGAACCATAAGCCACCACACGATGATCTTGACTAAGGACACACCCCAGTCCTTCTCCCGAAGCGTCGCATTCTACTTCATAACCTTTGCCCTTTTCCGGCAAAATCAAAACAGGAGCGGTTGTAAGTCTGTTTTTTAGCTCTTCAAACCTTTGGTTGCACAGATCTGACCACTCATACTTGACTCCTTTCTGAGTGAGTCGAGTCAATGGAGACGCTAATTTGGAAAAATCCATAATAAATTTCGATAATAACCCGCCAATCCTAAGAAACTGCGGATCTCAGTTACGTTCTTTGGCGCTTTCCAGTCTTTCACGGCAGTCACCTTAGCCGGATCCACGGCTATTCCTTCCTTAGATATAACATGTCCTAAGAAATTCACTTGAGATAGCCAGAATTCACACTTACTGGCCTTGGCATACAGTTTATTCTGCCTCAAAGTATTCAAAACTATCCGTAGATGCTTTGCATGTTCCTCCTGACTCTTAGAATAGATCAGGATATCATCAATGAATATGATTACAAACTGATCCAGATAGGGACGGAAGATTCTGTTCATTAAATCCATGAACACAGCCGGCGCATTTGTGAGTCCAAATGGCATGACCACGAACTCAAACAGTCCATATCGCGTCCGAAAAGCTGTCTTTTCTATATCTTCCTCTCTAACTCGGATTGATGATAACCAGACATCAAATCGATCTTTGAAAAATGACTAGAACCCCTCAATTGATCAAATAAATCGTCAATCCTGGGTAGAGGGTACTTGTTCCGGACTGTTAACTGATTCAGCTTCCGGTAGTCCACGCACATCCGTAGTGAACCGTCCTTCTTCTTTACAAACAACACTGGTGCTCCCATGATGACGTACTGTTCCGGATGCAACCCAGCCTAAGCAGTTCATCAATCTGCTTCTTTAGCTCCGACATCTCCGCTGGTGCCATCCGATAGTGTGGCAACGACACTGGTATTGTGCCAGGGTACAGCCTGATCTCGAAGTTAATCTCCCTCATAGGTGGTAAACCAGGGAGTTCCTTTGGGAACACATCCACAAATTCTTGTACAATTTCCGGAAGTTCAGTAACTGGAGCTTTGTTTATGGTGATATTATTCAATACCACGTGGTTTAACCCTTCCTGTAATCCACTTTGTTTATCTGCACGAACTACATATTGCTTGCCCTCGGGTGACTTAAATGTCACTCTTCGATAACAGTCGATGTTGGCATGAAACTTTGCCAACCAATCCATTCCGAATATAATATCATATTCCGACATGTCCAGCACTAAATAATTGAACTCAAATCTGAGTCCAGCTAATTCGGTGTTAACCGCAGTACAAATAAGTCCAATGTCGAATCTCCGACAGGGGATACAATAGTAAGTTCTGTGGCTAATCTTTGAACTAATGTACCAGTGCAGTAATAAACGATGCAGCTATAAAGGAGTGTGATGCTCGGAATCAAATAGTGCATATGCATATGAGCTACTCACTACCGCCATACCTTGTATCACAGGATGATCCTCCTCCTCTTCCTCTGGAGAAGTTAGAGTGAATAATCTTCCCGCTCCAGCAGGGTTAGACCTTCGACCTCCCCGGCCCTGCATTCTGCCTCCTCTGGAGTATGCCGGTCTAGCTGGCGGACGAAATGATCCTCTTGAGTTAGACAGCCTGTTGAGCTTTGGGCAGTCCTTTTTGTAGTGACCAGGTTGATCACAGTGAAAGCAAGTATTCACTCCTCGAGATGCTTGAGTGACCGCAACAGATTGAGTGGGCTGGTTGGGGCGAAAGTCCCCACTTGATCCAACAGACGGTGAGGGTCTGCTGAAGTTCGATCTGAACTTTTTGATGGGTTGGTACACACCCCTCCCACTTGGAGCTCGGCGGTTGTCAACTCTGGCAAATTCCGCCATTTCCTGTTCCACAATGGTGGCCCTGCTGACCCTTCTGCCAGTGTGGCTGCTTTGAACACGGTTACCCTGGCCCTAATGTTTGGCCGTAACCCACGCTCGAACTTGCGAGCTTTTCGATATTCCGTGTCCACAATATAGTATGCATAGATTGACAGGCTGAGGAATTCCTGGTGATACTCAGCCACCGTCATTGAGCTTGCACCAAAGTCATAAAGGCCTGAATTTGTCGTTCTCTTTCTTCCTCTGGAAAGTAGCGCTCTAAGAATGTCGCTGAGAATTGCTCCCAGGTCATAGCAACTCCTTCTCTTCTTGGCACAAGTGCCTGCTATTTCTCCACCACCTTCCACCATTTGGCAGCGTCATCTACCAGCTGTGACGTGGCCAATAATATTTATGAGCATGACTCCTGATGTTCAGAAGAGTCAATATGTGGGAAATCTTCTCCAACCAGTTCTCGGCTCCGACTGGCCCTTCTCTGCCCTTAAAGTAAGGTGGCCGCTGTTGCTGAAAATCTCTGACCATGTTACGGTCATTATTTTCGCTCGTACTTCCCCCTCCGTTCAAATGTTGTTGGAGGACGGATGTAACCACAGCTTGCACCAAGCTGTGCAGTTCAGGAGGCACAAAGGGTACAGTCATGTTACTGTTCTCATCCTCCTCGCATCGATATGACGAGTCATATCCCTCCTCTTCGTCCTGTTGATATGTAGGGTCACTCTCTTCTTCTTCCCGCCTAGAGTGGTGAGACTCTTCCTCACTGTGAGATCGTTCATGAACAGATCTCTCTTTGTCATGAACGGACGGCTCTCTTTCAGGTTCCGATGACGCTTCTTGCGTCGGGGTACCACCTTCCCTTGTGGTGTGATAATGAGCACGTCATCCTTCTTTTTATCGTCCTGACGAGTCCTTCTCTTTGACACCCCTCACCTAGTCCGATCTGTAAAACCTTTCTCTTTTCCCTTCGGATCTTTTACCACCTTTTTCTGTGGCGCCATTTAGTCCTAATTCATGGAAACATCATAGACTTAGTTTCCATTAACAATATGCAACACATGCCATGAATCCTCATAAAAACATGAAATCACATATTTATATAAATTCAAACTGCATCTTTGTACAAAGGTGGGTAGGATGAAACAAACCCTATGTATAACAAAATATACCCCCTTACAAAAATAACCCTCTTTTTAATACCCCTACTATTACTTCCTATCCTAGTCTTCCGTAGAAGACTCCGCATCAAAAGCGAACTTGAATCGGTTATCAGGACACGTCATCGCCGTGTGCCCCAATACTTCACATGTCGTGCAGGGGATTATTCCAGGTCCTCCAATACAAGGACAATTAGTCCTCGCCTCTCCATGCCCGTGTAGTCCACAAACCGGACATACAACTCCCAATGGATGAGGACAATACAACCTGTTGTGGTCGTCCTGATTACACAACTCACAGGTATCATAGGGATCTACTTCCCCGCCGATTCCAGTATTATAGGAAAGTCTTCCATCGGATCCTCATAAAAGAAAAATCCCAGGTCCTCCTCCTCTTCTTCCTCAGGAGGTTCCACCATCCCAGGAATATCATCCCTCAAATCCTCTGCAATAGGTGCTAAGTGCATCTCAACTTCTTCAGGAGGTCCCTCCTGAAGGTCCACTTGAGCTTCTACGTCGGTGTTGTTAGAAGCAGATACCAAGTCTATGGGATGGCTAGGAGTTCCGCTGTGCCATTCCGAGTACTCCACATTACTCGACATATCTGTATCATATCATAGAACACAAGCATATTTAACAACAATTCTAATAAACCAACCTTGGTTTTCAGGGGAATTTGATCAGGCATAAAGTCATGTACTTTGTTTGGGAAGATTACCAATTCAACATTCTCTGTTTTCTTTTGTTTCTGGGGAAATCTCTAATTTCCTATTGTCTGTTTCTCAGTGTGGGGATTTCAGGGGGAGTACATCCTACCTTGCTACGTTTGATTTGTCCAATTATGATGACTGTACTTTACTTTGCTATCTTTCATTGTCGTTCTCAGATTGATTGTTCGGTCCGAGTCACTCGAAGTAAATTAATCCGGCCCCCAGGCAGCGGACTCCGAAGAGTCGGTCAGTTGGGATTTTTATCCGTCAGTGAGACATGAAACCGTCTTAATCTTACTTCGATGATTCAACTTCCCGTTTCGCTCTGATACCAACTGTAACGCCCCGCCCTCTTCGAGAATTTCAGAGTCTAAATTTTTTTTTTTTTTAAATAATAATAAAACATCGGAAAAGAGCCGGCGGCGTCACGACGCGGGTTAAGTTCAGACTACTCAAGTCTGAACCTTAACTGGCCACCCATGTGTACATGGAATAGACCATGATAGTGAATCACACATGGAACTAACATCAACATGCGGAATAATCTAGATAATTGCGGAAAAGAAAGACGAGTAGCAAGTAACAGTCTTAAATATTTATAACATAGATCAACCATCCACAGGTTATTATCCTAATCAAACCATAGCAAATAACGAATTATTACATGTCCAACAATAGTATTCAAATGACAGTAATATAACGTAATCCAAATCCATCATTAAAGCACTTAGGCTCAGCTCCCCTCCGGTCAATGACCTTTCCTTTCCCCTTGCTTGTACCTGCAATCTCCTCTGACGATAGAATTAGGGCGTTAGATCAACGCGCCCAGTAGGTTCCCGAATCAGGGCTACCACATGTTAGCATATAAAACATGCATATACATATCATAATACATGATCATCAAAACAGGTAAAAACAATGCTATGAAATATGCACATGCAATGAGCATCCCCCATCATGTACTTCCATAGCCATCACTTGACGTGCTTGCACCGACAAGGTAAATTACAACACACCTTCATCTCTTCTATAAGCGATGTACATGTAATGAGCAACCCCCATCATGTACCATCGTAGCCATCACTTGACGTGCCTTGCACCGACAAGGTAAATTACAACAACATTCATCTCTTCTATACAATATGTACATGCAATGGGCAACCCCCATCATGTACAATCGTAGCCATCACTGTAGAACTTCATTCATTATCCATGACTATGCATGAGATGCCAATGCCTGTATGCCATTTGTTAATGCATAATATATATTTGAACACATATATTAAAACAAGAGTATCATAAGAAAAACTGGGTAAAACCGTGGTTACAAGTAGGTAGGAAACCTACTGAAGAATCACTTCAGTGTCCGTTCTTTCTTAGGCTTTAACCGGTCACGACTTGTTCGTCGTTCAACTTTCGGTACCTTATTATGCAACAATAAGTAAATCATAATCTTATTTACATGTCCATTCACATATGAGACCTAAGACATCTTATAAGTCCTTTTGATCAATCTCTTCATTTGGGTATTTTAAACCTTTTAAAACAACATAGAACCATTACCAACTACTACTCATAAGCTTAGGCTATTTTAACCCATTCATTATGAATTAGCATAAAGTCCAATTCTCCTAATGATCTCTCATCATTTATCATACATCTTAGCCATAAAAACAGCAACCATAATTCTATTTAAAATCACATATACATCCATAAATTGACCCATGAAAACAATCCATTAATTATCAAAACAGCCCCATGGGGTTCGGCCATACTCATAGCCGAACCCTAGGGTTCACTTGATCCAATCATCACCATGATCACTCATGGTTTAATCATGTTAACTCAACCATGAATTAAACATGGTTCAGCCACATATTAATCACTAAAACAGTAACATATTAATCCATTTATTACCATAAGAACACCATATTTTCATATGGTTTTTACTCACCAAAAACATGAAAGACTTACATGGGGTTCGGCCATCCAAGGTGGCCGAACCCTAGGTCCATGTTTTGGTCTTTCATACATATTTTTTTGGTGTCACTTATTCATATAAAAAATCAGCACATCATTGCTGCACTTTAACCTCTCAAAACCATCTATAAATTCATTATTTTGTCCAAATAACCATAACACCTCATGGGATTCGGCCATCCAAGATGGCCGATCCCCTGGTCCATTTTCCAGTTTTCCACTGTTTTAGATCAGTAACTTAACCATAACATTATCATGGTTCAGCCATATATTGGCCAACCAAAATCAGTAAATAATCTTCATGTAAATCACATAAAGGACCCCATGGTAATGTATGGTTTTTATCTCTCAAAACCATCACCATTAACCATAAAATGATCACACCATTTCATGGGGTTCGGCCATGCTCATTGCTAAACCTATGGCCTTTGGTTTGAATTTCTTAATCTTCTTCTAGGTCTAAATCAGACTTCCTTACTTATGTTTAAACCTTTTTAAAGCATAGTTTAAATCATCTAAAAACAGTCCATAAAACTCCATGGTTTTCATGTTTCAAAACATGAAAACCACCAATCTTTTACATGGGGTTCGGCCCTCCATGGTGGCCGTACCCAATGGTTATTTTCACCATTCTTAAACCTCTGTTAATCAAGGTTAAATCTTGGTGTATTCGGCCATAACCATGGCCCATACACACCTCATTTGTTCCATGTTATTAAACCAAAATAAACATAAAAAAAACTTACCAAACTTCCAAATCTTTCTTCTTGCCTTTGGTCCTTGGTTTCTCCCTTTTATTTCTTCCTTTCTTTTGCTGTTTTGTGCTTGATCTACTGGTGCAAACACCTCTGCTATTCCAGCTAGGAAAAACGAATTTGAGAGAGGGAGAGAGAGAGAGATGGAAATTCTTGGATTTCCAATGTGAAAAATGGCCCAACCTTGTGTGCTTATTGTTTTTGTAGTTCAGCCCCAAAACTCCTCCACTCCCTCATAACTTCTTGCACAAACCAATGGGTATTGGGTGCCATCCAAGGCACCCCTTGGCAGCTACCTATGCAGCCATTCAAATCCCCAAGCATCACCTCTCATTTCCATGTGTTTCATTTAAAGTTTAACATGGAAAATCACCCCAACAAGTCCCCAACGTGTGGGACTTGTTTTGGTGGTTAAGACTAAGCCAAACTCCTCCTATTCCCTCTGAACTCAGTGATTTACAGTCCCATTGACTTCCACTTTGACTCACCCAACTCAAGGTATTTTTATTCCAACCCAACTCATCACATTTAATGCATTTCATTTAATGCACATGAATTAACTCACCTTTTGATTTAATTCCAACTCACCTCAGTCCCACTCAACTGATTTGACTCGTGTTTGAGCTCCCTTGAGGGTTCACACGGTCAACAATAGTCAACTCGACCCGTTGGGTCCACTTTTAGCTCCTTGACCCGTTTTGACAACATGACCCATTTATGGTATTTTGGTCATTTCTAATTGGTTTTTACATATGGATTAAGCCTACCCATTTTTCCTCCACTTGATTTCCAATCAAATAGGCTTAACTCCATTTAATTTAAAATCACAAAACGGTCAAATAACCCAGCAAGACCCGATGGGCCCCATTTGGGCCCTTTGACCCATTTAGCCATTTTTGACCCAAATGATGAAAATTACCCAACCAATCAAACTTAACATTCATAATGTGCTCATATAATTTTATTTTGAGCAATGGGCCCCACTATTTCCTTACTTAACATCACAAAATAATTAATTTAACAACTCAGGGGCATTTTGGTAATTTTCCACTTCATTGAGAAATTGGGGTGTTACACTCCCCGCGGACCCAGTAGATGGTGAGGGTCTACTGAAGTTCGGACGGAACCTCTTGTTGGACTGAAACCCACCCCTCCCACTTGGAGCTCGACGATTGTCAAACCGCACTATTGCATTCAACTCCTGTTCTGTTATTGTGGCCTTGCTGACCACCTCAGCCAATGTGGTGCACTTAAATATGGTCACTTTGGCCTTGATGTTTGGCCGTAGACCCCTCTCAAAATTTCTTGCCTTGCGAAGTTCTGTGTCCACCATATAGAATGCATAAATGGATAAACTGAGAAATTCACGGTGATATTCTGCCACCGTCATAGAGCCATGTACCAAGGACAGAAAAAGTTCCGTTTGTCGCTCCTTCTCCTCCTCCGGAAAGTAATGTTCCAGAAAGGTTGCTGAAAACTCATTCCATGTCATGGCCGTCCTCTCCCTAGCTGGTATGAGTTCCCTCTGCTTCTCCACCACCTCCCACCATTTACCGGCATCTTCTATCAATTGTGAAGTAGCCAGTAAAATCCTGTCAGCATGACTCGAGATCTTAAGTAATTTTAAGATCTGAGTGATCTTCTTCAGCCAGTGCTCGGCTCCGACAGCCCCTTCCTTCCCTTTGAAGTAGGGAGGACGCTGTTGTTGAAATTCTCGTGCCATACTCCAGTCACTGGCATCCCTGGAACTTTCACTCCCATTCATATGTTGCTGAAGTACAGAGGTTACCACTGCTTGGACTAAGCCCTGAAGCTCAGGGGCACATGCGGTATATGTACACCACTGTTCCCTTCTCCCTCCTTCCGTGATGCATTCTCACTCCCTTCTCTTCCCTCCAAGAGTGCTGTGATTCTTCCCCATTGTGAGACTTTTCATGAACAGCTTGCTCCTCATCAGGTTGGGTTACCTCTTTCATGTATAGACGGCTCCTTCTCATGCACAGATTTTTCGTGTTGTGATAATACTTTCTCATGTTGCGTGATTTGCAACACCTTTTCCTTCCCTTTCTGGTTCTGAGGGATCCTTTTCTTTGGAGCCATTTCCCTATGTCATAAAACATTTTTGACTTAGTTTCCTCATATAGTTTGTATTTTTCACAATTTTGGGGGATTTCAAATAAGCAAACTTGGTTTTCTATTTGTTTTTGAGGGGAGAGTCTCTAAATTCCCTATGTTTGTTTTTCTCAATTGGGGAGTATTGGGGAATGTATATCCTATTTTGCTACGTTTGATAGATGAATTATAATAATGTACTTTTGCTATCTTTCACTGTTGTTCTCAGTTTGATTTGTTCAGTCCGAGTCCACGAAGTAAATTAATCCGGCCCCCAGTCAGCGGACTCCGAAGAGTCGGTCAGTTGGGATTCTTATCCGTCAGTGAGACATGAAACCGTCTTAATCTTACTTCGGAAGATTCAACTTCCCGTTTCGCTCTGATACCAACTGTAACACCCCGCCCTTTTCACTCTAATTTTCAGAGTTTATTTTTTTTTTTAAATATAATAATCATGTGATCGGGGCGGAGTGTCATGACGCGAGTTAAGTTCGGATCTCTAAATCCGACCCTTAACAGGCCAAGCCCATGTGCGTATGAACTAAGTCCATAAAACTGATCCGCACATGGTATATATATAACTTGCAGAATTAATTTAGTCTAGATCTAACTGAGGTTATAATAGAACCTATGAATAATCCAATTTCCATTTTTAGATAACAAAGTACATAACTTATTTTCCAAAATCACTAATCGATCTTAACTAATCGTTTAATCCAAACATCCAACATAAAACAAAACATAGCATCTAATTAACTACATTATTACATGCCCACAACATCTAGCTAACAAATTACATTGTCCAAATAAATCAACTAACAAGTCCATAAATAATCCATTCATAGTCCATTCCAATCATTCAAACCGCCCAAGTTTTCGTGCTTGGTCCTCTTCTCCAACCACTATCTTTCTTTTCCCTGCATCATCCACTAAGGATATAGATAGGGCGTTAGATCAACGCGCCCAGTAGTGTTTCCGAACAGGGCTACCACTTGGTTAGTCAAACATGCAAATAATATAATGATAGTACATGTGTAACAAAATTCAATAAAAACATGCTATGTATGAAATGGACATGTAATGAGTCCCACCCATCACCATTCAACATAGACATCACTTGACGGGATTCTCATCGTCAAGGTAACCCACAGTGGTCTTTCGAACGCCCCGACGGAGTGTGGCCTCCGGATTCCTCCTGATGGGATTCTCATCAGGGTACCCACAATGGTCATTCGGACGCCCCGACGGAGTGTGGCCTCCGGTTACTACACCATCATCCCATGCCATGCATGAGATGTCTATACAAACATGCCATTTGTAAATATAACATTTGATTCAAATAACTTATTCTAATAAACATAAAACAGCAAATAAGTTATGTGGTTACAACAAGGTAGGAAACCTACTATAGTTTACTTTGTTCGACCCTTCCTTTGGACCGTCTTTCGATCACGACTTTGTACACCGTTCTAGAAATCCGAATACCCTATGTACATGGCAGCAAGTTAATCATTTGACCATATGATTCTAATTTGATTTAAATCCCAAAAATCCATTTTGTGGGGTTCGGCCATACCCCATGGCCGAACCTCACCCATTTAAACTTTGATAAATCTTTTATTTACTTAATACCATCTAAGTATCCCAAACTTTTCAAATGACACTTGGTAGAGTTCGGCCATACTACATGGCCGAATCTTACCACCTTAGGTTTTGGCTCATAAGTCCATTCTTTTGATCATTTCATCATTTCATCCTTATTTACAATAATGCCATTATACTATCCTTTGCCTAATTTTTCCTTAGACAACAAAGTCCATCACATGACAATTGGTCGGGTTCGGCCACATAACATGACCGAGCCTCACCCTAAAGATTTTAATCCTATTTTCCCATCACCTTAATACTAAATCCATAATTGATGTGATTTCCATCTTTTGAAAGCCAAACCAAACAACCAAATACTTACATGGGGTTCGGCCATCCAAGGTGGCCGAACCCTATGTCCATGTTTTGGTCTTCTAAAACATGTTTTTGGTGTTATTTAAAACATACAACATCATATAATATTGCTACCTTTATACCTCTTAAACACCATCTAAATCAGTTCATCTACTTGTCCCAAATGACCATATTATTTCTTGGAATTCGGCCATCCAAAATGGTCGATCCAAATGGTCCATTTCATCAGTTTTGAACCACTGTTTTAAACCATGCTAACTTCAGTCCTTTGTCATACAGATCCATGTTTTAAACCCTTTCCAAAACATGTATTTGAATCTTAAATAATAACACAAAACAGTCCACCAACTTCATGGTTTATATGTTTCAAATACATCAAAACCAAACCATTATTTGCATGGGGTTCGGCCCTCCATGGTGGCCGAACCCTATGACCTTTGGTTTTGAATTTCTTAATCATTCATCTATGTCCAACACAAACTTCCTTATTTATGTTTTAACCTTTTTAAAACACACACTTAAAATCATCTAAAAACAGTCCCATATTTGTATGGTTTTAATTTCCAAAAACCATCTAAATAAATCAATTATTTCCATGGGGTTTGGCCATCCAATGGGGCCGAACCCTATGGTCCATCTTTTTATCTCATTCATGTACTTCCAACCAATATTTAACCTTTGTTAGATTCAGTCATCCAATGGCCGGATCATGATTTAAAAATTGTTCATCGAAAAAAACCTACCGTTTCCGGGACTCCTCCAATTGATCTTCCCTCCGGCTTGTTCCTTGTCCTTTCTTAGCCTCTCCTTCTTCTTGATTCCTTGATGGTCAGGGACTGATTTAAACAACCAGCTGCTGCTCTTGGTAGAAAACGGCAAAGAGAGAAAGAGATAGAATTTTTGACTTTGGATGGAATACCTTGAGGCCAACTCTTTTGCTCAAGGTATGCTTTTGTCTTGGGAAACAAATCAATCAAGGACTGATTTCATATCAATAACCAGCTGCTGCTCTTAGTGTTTGGGAAGATAAAGAACGACCAAGAGAGAGAGGTAGGGAGAGAAAAACTGAAACTTCTTTGGCTAAATTTCATTCAGCCCATGTGATCTCTTTGGTACCCAAAAATTGTAACTCCTATTGCATTTATCTTTAACTCTTATTTCATTTGGGGGTTTCATCCTTGAGATGAAACCCTCCAACGTTTTTAACCCTTGACCTTCCATCTAAGGTGGTTAATCATGGTTCCAATGCATGTAACAATTTTGAATATGAAACATTTATGTAACCTTTATTTCTTAATACCTTCCTTGGGGGTTTCATCTTTGAGATGAACCTCCAAGGGTACCCAACGGCCTATGCATATCCTTGTAATTGTTTGCATTCTCTCCTTTATTCATGCATTTGTAACTCTCAAAGCCACCACCCCTCATATCTCCTTAGTAGCCGTTACATGCATGAAATTGCTCATGCATGCAACCAACGTCCCTTGCAACCCTTGTAACTTCAAAAAGTAACTCCCATTCAAAATGTAACTCCCATTTTATTCATCACATAAATGGGGGTTACATGCATGGTAATGTCTCCCATGCACCAACGTTTTTCCTTGCTCAAAATTTGGAATTAAAACACTTCCCCTCTCATTCACACACTTCACTCACTTACAATAAAAATACATATTCATCCAACTCATTTATTCAACTCACCCAACCTAACTCATTCATTTAATTTAACTTAACTAATAAATTCAACTCAACTAAACCCATCATTCATTTCAACTCAAACTAAACTCAAGCAATTAATAAACTTAAATCAACTAACTCAATCCATGATTAATCATGCCATTCACGACCCATTGGGTTCCATCTAGCCATTTTGACCCATTTATCAAAATTTGACCCAAATATGATTCTTGACCCATTTAAATTCATTTTATCCATTTATTTGTTTTGTAAACAAACTACCATCCTTTGGGTCTTCATTGAGCCATTGACCCATTTAAATTCAAATCAATTTTACTACAATGGCAATTCCGTAAATATGAATAATTTCATATAAAATGATAACTTTGAAATTCAAGGGTGTTACACTTCACTCTTGATTACTTTGAGCATTCAAGCTTCTAACAAGTGCTTCTTCACAAGTCATGGGATTGAACTTAGGGACTTGGCAAAGCGGGGGCACTAACACCAATTAAAATGTTTTTTTCAAATTTCTTGATTAATCACAATAATGTGCAGTGGATAAATAAGATTAATCAAGTGTGTGAACTAAGAGTGTGCCAAATTAAAGCATCAATCACACAAGCATAAGACCAAACCACCCACAACACACAATATATAGTGGTGCGGTTAACAAACCTACGTCCACTGTTGGACTCACCCTCTCTAAGGCTATCCCGATTCACTGAGTGGGGAACTACACCATCATTAATAGAATAGGACTTCCACATATCCAATTGGTTGGGAATTTCACCCAACTCCTATCCCTCTATTTTTTTTATAGTGGTACAAGCTTCCTTGCCTTAGTCCACTTCACAATGATGTTTAACGAAAATAAAAACAAAACTAAGAAGCACTTGCTTATTGATAGCTCAACCTTCAAGATGTATGCTTCTTGAAGATGTCCTTCCCAAAGTGATGTCGACGATGTCGAAGATGTGCCTTGTGTATGCTCAATCACAATTCTTGGGTAAGGTCTCTAGGATTTAAGATACACCAATAGTTATCCTAGATTTGGTTTACTCTCTTTCTCTCTTGATCTCAATCAAGATTATTGGATATTAGATGATTCACCAAGTAAAGTGCTTAGAGAGGAGGTTATGAGAGGTTTGGGGTCACTAGGGATGCCTTAAGATGTTCCAAATGGAAATGACCAACCCCACACATAAGAGGTTTAAGTATATATAGGCAAACAAGAAAATCCCGAGCTGATATGGGTGATCGGTCGTGTACCGGCGACAATCGTGTGTCGGAAAAAGCCGTTGGAATGTTAGCGTTGCGCATTAATGGTTTTCCAACGGATAAAAAACTAACACGAACTATTGACTGTCACTCACGATTGATCATTCTCACGATCAGTCGCCATTCACGATGGGTCGTGTGAACAGTTTTCAGCAAAACAGGTCGCCATTAAAATGGGCATATCTTGGGCTCTCGAACTCCAATTTGAGTGTTCTTGAGCTCTATGAAAATATATTTCAATGATCTATCCAACATTGTGGCTTTATCAGTTGATTACTTCATTCAGTTGGTCGAAAGATACTCACAAGTCATGACATTTTGACAACCCATATTTTCCAAGATATGATCAAGGAGCTCCAAGGCATTGGTCCATTTACTCTAGGCTTGGTCTAATCTTACCAATATGGGTTCTTATCATAGGGAAGGCCCTGTCTCGGCAATTGGTCGGGCACCCGATGTATCGTGCTTATACCACACGATGCGTCGCTACCAGACGAATGCATCATCCTGAGTCTGACTGTATTTTTCAGTGGGTATGCAACCCAAGCTCTAGGAGATTGATCGTGAGGGCGATTAGTTGCAGCAATACCCAGACGAAGGGTCGTATGCACGATCGATTTTCCTAGACATGATTGTGAATGACAACCCAAGATTTTATCTAAGCCTAGGGTGATTGATCGTATTCACGATTGGATCGACATGTCTCAACAATACATCGTGAGCACGAATGTATTGTCTTGAGACCACTGGAGTTTGACAGACCATTCCAAACTAGAACCTTAGTTTTTCCAAGCAATTGGTCTCAATACCACTATTGGTCGCCTGCTATCAATGGCGACTGATCACTGACACGATGTGTCGTTCTGACAGTAAAATCAATGGTTTGAAACCTTAATTTCATGTTCTAATTTGGTGTCAAACATCCACTAAGCTTACTTATGATTTACAAAGATGTTCTCTTAGCCTAGGCAAGGGCATCCTAAGGTGTTGGGTTCCACCTAGAGTCATTTATGGCCAATTTACCTTTGTGATTGCCATACACATGGTGATGTTTGATTCTCCGACTTGGTCGTCAGTCTTCATCACCACTTGAGTCCTGTATTCTTGCTTCAATATTCTGAGGCAATACTTCACCTAAGTCATGGAATTGACAAATAAGAAACTCGACAAGTCAGGGCACTAACAGGTGTGAACCTATCTGGTAAAGACCTAAGAATCTTAGTGCATAAAGTGGGTTCTGGAACATTTTCTCCTAAAGCCCAAATAGAGTTAACTACATCACTAAGTTGAGAGTAGAATTCTAAGAAGATCTCACTCTCGTCCATTTTAATAGTTTCAAACCTTGAGTTAAGGATTTGAAGCTTGGATTTTTTCACCACATTTGTAACACCTCTCCCTTTCCCACTAAGATCGGAGTAATATAAATGAAGATTTCAAGGAGGGGGATGAGCGTCACGACGTGACCTGAGTCCGAGTCCAAAGATCTGACCCCCAACTAGCCCAACACAGTGTGTGCATGGATTGATGTCCATGATGATATTTACACAGACTAACATAATCAGCGGAAATTTAAAACATTTATATATTGAATGAATGGTACATCACATCTCAAAGCAAAAGTAAGGAAGTCTCCAACATTAATATAAGTCAAATACAAAACCACAAATCAAATCTAGAAGTTATTACATTTACAAAACGAACAATCATACAAATTAAATCATTCTCAAAATCTAAAAGAAATTATCCTAATTATAATTTCTTCTTGCGCTCATCTTGTTCATGCTTGGATGCTACTTGGTCTAGCCTCGTCTCCATTTCCTTAACCTGCATTTGCATCTAATGGGAGGAATTATGAGCTTATTAAACGTACCCAGTAGGAATTCCAATCATAGGGGAAAATGCACTAGAAGTGTTATAATAACTCAATTTCTAAACATACCATAGCACATCTCTCAAAATCATTTTCATATCATTATAAAATTCTCACACTTTTTCAAATGACAACACATTAACGTATCACATGTACATTTCATACTTGAAATCTCATACTCAAACTAAAGTCAATAATGTGACATGCCATGGGTGTTATGAAGGACGCATGTCATTCCATGTCTCATGGTATGCATCCAACAATTTAATCGGAATCTCCGGTGGAGTGTTCCCTCTAATACCCAGTCTTCTTGGTGGCACCCGACAGGGGTCTTTTCCCTATCCACAAATTTTACAACCGAGATTATCGGTGGAGTGTGGTCTCCTCCCTCTGCGCAGGGTTTCGGGACTGGTTATCTAGGGGTTCTTTGTCTAAACCAATGCCATTTCTATTTTCAGGACTTCTCTGACCCAGGAGCTCTACGACCCAATTATCATTTCAGGACTTCTCTAACCCAAGAGCTCTACGGCCCAATCATTATTTTGTTTGTTTCGAGACCAGGAGCACTACGGCTCAACTCATTTATCTTATTCACGATGCAAAAGCATATCAGAACAGTTTGGCTTTGGTCATTAAATGCAAATCTCATTTCATGCAACATGCATGAGGTACATGAATGCAAAATGATGTTCTCATGAATTCCCATTCATTCTCAATCGTAAGCATAATTTCTTATCATATATTTTTAAACGATTGCAATTCCTTATAAATGAAATATGCATCATTTCAAAAATAAACTTATATAACCTTCAGAGAAAGCAAATCATAATTATCATAGAAATAGTAACATAATTGGAAATAAACCATAATGCTTCAACAACGTAGGAAAACCTACCTAATCGAAGATGATCAGCGAAAGGGATCACTCACGAAGTCGCACGAACGGTTGATGAGTGCAACATTAATACATATTTTACACCTAAATTTATATTTGTTAATATCTCATTTTATTTAATTTTATCTAATTATTGTGTTTTGTGTGATTTAGGTTGGAGTATCGTCTAAACCCGAGACCGGCCTAATTAAGTTAAATTGAAGTATTTTCTCGGCTTATATTGATTGCTCAAAATAATAGAGAAAGCCAAGGAAGTCAAGAGGCGATGCCGCCTTGTTCACTGTCCTAGCCTAGCTGTATGAAAGAAGAGAACTGCAATCAATTAAGAAAAAAATATAGCAGAAGTGATTGTGCTCAAAGAAAGTAAGAAGAAGAGAGGACTTTTGTACCACACGTGTCATGCAAAAGGGCAGCCAGGCGTTTCAAAGAGGCAATCAACTGAAGAAGAAAAAGAAGTGTGAAAAACTGGCCATTACGTACACAGCAGAGATGTTGTTTGAAAACACTTATTATCCCTTTGTCAAACACTATGATGAATTGTTTGTATCATAGGCCATTGGAGACATTGATTTGTTTTACAAAAAAAAAACCACTGATGTTGTTTGCAAACAGTAAACAAAGAAGATAAACAGAATGGCAGCAGAGTATCCAACTCAGCATTAAAAATCAAGATCAAATCGACAACACAGAGAGGAGATTCTGGCCGATTCAGCAGAGTAAAGAAAGAAAGGAAATCTGGTTGAACCTAAAAAGAAACAGAGAAATCAAGAGCAGAGAAAGGAAAGGTAAAAGTTGGAAAAGAAAGATCTGGTCGAGTGAAGAGAAAATAGCAAAGAAAATAAAAGGGAATCCAGCAAGTGTCGTTGGCAATATATATTTGGGGAACAAAGTGGAAGAAATAGAAATCAGAGACATAAGAAAAGAAGGAGCTGCCGACTGACTTGCACCTCCCCATGCACAGTAGGATATGCGGCTGAATGAACAGAGGAAAAACAAAATAGAAGTTGCCGTTGTAAGCTAGGATCGGCTGAATTGGGAATGGGTCCCACACAACTTGCTTATTTTATCTCTCCACTCCTTTATAAATACCAGCCTCACACCCATTGCACAATTCGAACCTGACTTAGGGAATTTTGGAGCAGTGAAGAATTTTTGGAGTTTTTGGTTAGTGTTTTTTATTTTATTTTATTTTATTCTTTTGTAATTAGTTTCTTTTATTTTAATTCATGTCTTGTAATTCAATTTCATTAATAATAGTATAATTTCATTTTGTTTTTATTTAAGTCCAAAATCCAATGCATTGTAATTCTTAATTCCAAATTTTATTAATAATTAAAAGGCAGAAAAACCCTTAGAAATATGGTTTTCCACTTATTTATTTTTGTATGATGAAAGTTTGATTTTATTTTAATTCTTTTTTATGGATTTATGTTAGAGATTATTTTTAGGATAAATAGAACTTGATTTTTTCAGTCTAAGGCTCTTTTTAAGAGCAGAAAAACTTTTAGATTCGAAATTGCAAGTTGAAAATTTATTTAGCCTAAGGCCAGATTTGAATTTTCTTATTTTAATTGATTTCATAAATTTCATAATGAGGATTTTAATAGATGAAGAATTTGAGTACATGATAAATAATAAATGTGAGCTCCGTATTCTACCTTGATATTATTTTTAAAATATGGAAAATAAAGCCTCCATAATTCTTTGACCCAGTTCCACTGTAAATATGTACAGATGTAATTTAGGTGCCTTTAATTTTATTTTTGTTTATAAATTCAAAAACTCTTGAAATTGATGAATTAGGTTGGAAATAATTTAATTGCATCTTAATTCTGTAGTTTAAATTAGATTGAAATTGTTTATATTTTTATATTAACGCCACCATCTTAATTAAAATTACTTAAATTGTTAGATTCTATGTTTAAATCTAGAATGTTTCTAAATTAAGATTAAAACTCATAGATTAGATAAATAACTCCATATTTATGATTTTTCTCCATATTTCTCAAAATTCTTAAAATACTTAATTCAATGGTATAATTTTCATGGATATATTTTCCTAAGTTCCGATGGTTCGACCTCGCACTTAATCGCTATACTATCAAAATGGTTCATGCGAGTTATAAATTTAAAATTTGCACAACAAGTTTTTGGCATCATAGAAATAGTAACATAATTGGAAATAAACCATAATGCTTCAACAACGTAGGAAAACCTACCTGATCGAAGATGATCAGCGAAAGAGATCACTCACGAAGTCGTACGAACGGTGTCGGGACTACCCTCGATTTCTTCGTTCGTATACATGTATCAAAACATAATATTAATGTCACAAATTTGTAATTTCTATCAACTTGATTAAGAAAAGCCTTAATTAAGGCTTAAGGACTAAGGTGGTGTGAGCTATAGGAGTCTAAGTGACTCCACATAAGTGATTTGGATCTGGTGTAACAACCTTGTAAAATTGTTTAAGGCTCGGGTCGATACATCGACACTGTCGACATATCGACCAAGACAGAGTCGACACATCGACGCTCTCGATGTCTTGACTGAGGTTCTGGTCGTAAAGCTCTGTATTTGTCTATCTGTTCTCAGATCGATATTATCGTCCCCAATGATGTATCGACTGGATCCGCTCGACACATCGATGATGTCGATGTGTCGCCCTGGGTTCGGTTTGTACTTTTTGTGACTGGTCACAGATAGATAGTATCGTGTAGTTCGATACATAGAAAAGGTTACAAAGTCGATACATAGGTGATGTCAACATGTCGACCTGGGTTCTGATCTATATTTTTGTAGTTGGTCTCAGATCGATCGTATCGGTTCTATCGATATATTGATTGGATAGAGTTTAAGTTTTTACAACAGAGTTGACATATCGCTGTAATCGAAATGTCGACCGGAGACCATTTCATCTTTAAATTATTCCCAAGTCGATACATCGACATAATCGATGTATCACCTTGGGTTTTGCTCAACCTATCGACGACATAGATGTATCGTCTTGGGGAGCTCGCAATCCATCCGATTTCCACTTTGCATGTCTCCCATCTTGGGTATTTTCTACTCACATTCGTGTTTTCATCACTTCTAGACATTCTAGTATGGTCATTTTATCTAAATCACAATGAAGATTGACATGCCTTGAGAGATTTGGGGATTTTCGTGGGTGAGTGGACAATGAACTCCGATTTGGGCCTATTTTTTCCTCCTTACTTTCATTTTCTCTCATCCTCTCTTCTTCTCTTTCTCTTTCTCTCTTTCTCTTCCTCCCTTCCTCTTTTTTTCCTGTTTATCTTTTCTCTCCATCTCTTCCTCTCATTTTCCCTTTCTCTCTTCTCCCCTTCGGTAGCCTTAGGTCAAAAACGGATGGGGTTGAGTGTAGGGTTGCCTCATGCATTTAATGCATGAGGTGACACATGGAGGGTGGTAGGTGGGCGCATCTGACTTAAAACGTTCGGCACGGTCTGTCAACACGTCGGCGGTGTCGACACATCTACCTCGGTGAGCTCTGTATTCAATTACATTACTCTCAAATCGATACCATAGATTTTGTCGAGCGTGTGTTCGTCGTTCGACATGTCGAATACGAATGACACACATTCTGTTTACAATCCACTGTATTTTCCATTTTCTCTCAGATCGATACTATCGATACTGTCGATATATCGAATGAGGATTAGTCAACACATCGACGTTGTCGATGTGTCAGCTTGAAAATCTCAGGTTCTTTCTTTATTTATTTCACTAAACATCCAAATATTCATTTTTTCCCAACTTTGAGTTCAAGACTCTATATTTCATTCCATTCTTTAGAGAGAAATCACACTAAGTTACGAAGTGGAAACTCCGGGTCCTTAAAACATTGGTACCTTCATGGGTTATTTGTAGAATATCACATGCTTCTTTTGCAATTTCGCAGGTGAGAATTCTTTTGAATTCATCAAGAGGGAGGGCACAGTATATGGCATTCAAAGCTTTCCACGTAAGAACCTTTTTTAACTCTCCATCCATTTTGTGAAATCTTTTAATCTTACTTCCTTTGAAGTTCCTTCCCCAACTTCAGCATTCTCGGTATCTCTCAAGCAGATCATTTAAAGATATTAGAAATTTTATCAATCTAGCTATACAATAAGCATAATTGGAGCCATCAAAGAAAGGTGTCAAGTAATTGCCGAACTTTCACCCTTGAACATTGTCCCACTCTGTCGGAGATCGAGAACACAAGATTATTAGATCTTATCCCAAGTAACCTGGGCTATGGTGCTAATGGAAAGTGACATCAACGGTCAATGACAGAGTGCCATGTAACCTAAGTAGAGGGGGGTGAATAAGATGATCAACTTATTTTCGCGGCAATTCTAATTGGTTTATTTACTAAATTGGTTTAACTGAATTAACTGTTTAATCCTTCAAACTTATTTAATACGAAACACCAATTAATTCTTTTAACCATTAAGGTTGAACACAACATGCAGAAGCAATTCATATTTATAAATCAGAGTTTAACACAACAACAATCAATATCAGAAATAATGATCTATTTGCACAAATACTAAAACTCTTGGGCAAATAAGATATAAAACAATATCTACACAACGATATTGGTTTACTTAGTTGTTTAGTTAATAAATCCAGAAGATTTATAAATTTAATCCTTCACAAGAACAATTTTGGATATCAAGATAAATTCCAATCTCAAACTTATGAATATTCTAATCAAAGTCAGTTCGGAAGTCTGAACAAGTCTGTTTAAAATTATGAACCAATGAATATTCACCTTTTAAGTTCGAAAGTCTGAACCAATCTGTTCAAAACTCTAAACTGAAGTATGAAATCTCATCTTTATCAAATGATCAACTTTTGCATGCACAATGTATTCGCAACTTATATTTCAAACATGCAATATATTATGTAGTGTTGATGATAAAATAAACAAGTAAACAAACCACACAATCACAATCACCACAACACGAGATTTATAGTAGTTCGATCCCAACGACTTACATCCACTTATAGACTATACCAACCTTGGGATATCTGATTAACTCCACTAATTATCAGTCGACCCACCTAGGTCTACAGACTTGACTCACAACAAGCCTCACGAAACAACTCACCCGAGTTTCTCACTCACCTTGACTCTACCCGAGTTGACCCAAGACTCTACTTGAGTCTTACCACAACAAACTCCACCTGAGTCTTTGCCACAAAGTACTCATCGACTTTGCCGATGCCAAATTCCAATCCGCTAGTCACAACCACACAATCAATGAACCTATCCAACTCTTCCTCCACAGCACCACATCCTTGTTGTAGATGATATGCTGATCACAACACTCAACCAAAGATATGAGAAAGGGTTTCTTTAGATCTAGTTGTTAGTACCCCGGCTTGCCGAGTCCCGTTTTTGTCAAATCCATGACTCAAGTGAAGCATTGCCTTGAAGTTAGAAGCTCAAGAATTAAGAATCAAGTGGTGATTGAATCAAGCTTAAGATGGAAGATCAATCAAGATTCAACAGATCATCATCATGTATGGCAATCACATAAGGTAAATTGGCCATAGAAGACTCTAGGTGGACCCGACACCTTAGGATGACCTTGCTTAGGCTTAGAAGTCACATATGGATAATTTAAGTAGCCTAGTGGTTGTTTGACCCATAACCATCTCATGAACATAATATGGAAAAACATTGATTTTGCAGTCAGGCCGACACATTGTGTCTGGCGATCAATCGCCTTTAACAGTGGACGATCTATCGTTGTCGTACGACCAATTTTCTTGGAAAACAAAGGTTCTGGCTGGAAATGGTCTGTCAAACACCTAAGGCCCAGAACAATAATTTCGCGCAGGCGATGCATTACTGAGACAGAGCCGATCCAATCGTGCAGTACGATCAATCGGCATGACTTAGGATGAAATCTGAACTGCTCATAGTCATGTCTCTGGACGACAATCGTGCAGACGATACTTTGTCTGGGTAGAAGGCCGACCAATCGCCCTCACGATCGATTGCCTGGAGCCTGGGTTGAACACCCTCTGAAAACAGTCAGGCTCAGGACAATATTCATTTGGCGGCGACCTTTCGTGTCGTATAGAGCATGACGAATTGGTCGCCCGACCTACCAGCGAGACAGGGCAGAAACACATCGGTTGAACGACCTGTCGCCCTAGGTCTGGATAAGACTTGACTTCGAAAATATAGTCAGTCTCAGGCCGATACATTCCCCAAGTCACGATATGTCGCCAGTGAACACGGACGATCAATTGGGCGCGACCCTTTCTATCCGTTGGAAGAACAATTAATGCGCAACGGTCATATTACAACACTAAAATTTGCATACACGAGCGATTGTGTAGGGCGATCGATCGCCCGTGCCGAGATTTCTCAGATCTCAATTTAAGGCCCTAAAATTGTTGAGGGACATAGAGTTTTTCATTTTTGAAATAAGAAAAAACGTGAAGAAAGATCTTGAGACTATTCTCCTCCCTCACTCTCTCTCCAATCTTTACATTTGGTAAATCATTTAGAGATTTAATCACCTAGTTGATTGAGATCAAGAGAGAAGAAGAATACTTGTCTAGGAATTACATTGGCAAATCGTATGTCCTAGGAACCATCTCTCTATCTTGTGATTGCTCTATACAAGAGGTACATTTTCATCATCAACAAGATCTTTGGGAGAGCTTTTTAAGAAACACACTTCACCAAGGTTGAGCTTCAAAGGCAAATGTTTCTTTGTATTTCATTTTCAATTCATCATTGTGAAGTGGACTAGACCAAGGAGATCAAACTGTTGAGCACTGAAAGTTTACATTTTTACCCATCAATTTTTTATTAGTTAGCCTTGATTTTGTATATATTAGATGTATTTAATGTCAGTTCTTAGTTTTGTAGATAAGTTTGGAAAATACAGGAAAACAATCTTAAATCAGTGGTTAATTGCAAGTTTAGAGGTTAATTTGGAAGACCTAGAATTTTTATGATTAATTTCACTCCACTTTTAGATTTTTCATGTAAATTGGTTCGTCTAGATTCATTTATGAGAGTCTAGATTAATTCAATATTTTAGATTTTAAAGTGGTGAAGTTAATTATTAAATTATGGAAGAGAGAACATGCAATTCAAAAGCCAAAGGCTGAAATTCAAGATCCATGGACTAGAGATCCACTTCAATTGGGTCAAGCTAAGATTCACAAGCCAACATTGGGCCAGACCACAAGCAGTCCATGCGCATTTTATACAATGGGCCAGGCCAATGTGCACTTAAGTCCAACAAAGGCCCAAGTCCTCAAGCTCAAGTCCAATTTCCATTGGAGGCCCACGTGCTCAGTTAGAGGCTCAAAATCCTAAGTCCATAACCCATTTACACGCCCAAGCCTTGTCCATTCAAAATTCATATCTACCATCCATTCTTTATGTAATGCCCCGCCCTTTTTTCACTCGCCGAAAATCAAAGCCTATTTTTTTTTTTTGAAAATAAAATGTGAGAGAGAGCGTGATGTCACGACTCGAGCTAAGTCCGAGCTTCCAAAGCTCGACCCTTAACTGGCCAACCATGCGTATGCGTGGACGAAGTCCACTAAACGGCTCACAAGCATTAAGGCTAAGCTTGCGGAATTATAATAGAGTTACTATCCTATCCAATTTTAAATAGCAAGGAAGTCCATCACATTAAATAACTTAAGTTTCAATGTCCAAAATAAAACAAACCATAGCAAATAGTCTAAGTTATTACAGTCCTAAAATGCTAATTACTCAAATTACATGTCCAAAATGAAAAGTTAAATAAAAATAAATCTAAATCATCCAAGCACCTAAGCTTGGCTCCGTTCACGTCCTTCGCTCCGTCCATTCCCTATATCATCATCTAAAGTAGAAGTAGGACGTTAGACAATGCGCCCAGCAGGTACTTCGAATAGGGTCAAACACATGGATTAGTATAAACAAAATCACATAGATATATATAATGTCAAAACCATGCAAGTCAATGCCATGCCATGGGTGTCATATGCCATGAATTCCACCCATCATCCATATTTCAATCACATAGTATTCCTCTTGATGTACAAGCCACATCAAGGTATTGTCATGACTCCCCACGAATGCCTTATCGGTCCCACCGAACGGAGCGTGAACTCCTCAAACATCATATCCGGAATCAGTGCGGATCCCTCCCACGTTTGTTTTTCGGATATCCGAATGGAGTGTGGACTCCTCTCATTTGATCCCTCCCATGCCATGCATGAGATATGAGTGCAATCATGTTATTCATATTACACATATAGCATGAAAATCCCATCATTAAAACATATCATTTGATACCAAAATAATCCATTGCACATAGAAGTAAAATCATCACATATACATATTCCATGGTTTTCAATAAGGTAGGAATCCTACCAACATCCAAATATCGTGTCCTTGCGTTTTCGTCCAAAAACCGATCACCGATCGCTTCAAGCCGATCGTACGCCCGTTTGTGAAATCCCGTTACCTTATTGCACATAAATAAATAAAATCGATGACCTATTTGATTCCCATCATTCCATGTTCATTTCCACCCATGATTATAGTCCTTAGCCCAGTTAAGACCCTCAAGGGGTTTCGTCCATACCTTAGGGCTGAAAATGTTTTAAGTCCATAAAACTCATTAATGGGGTTCGGCCATACAACATGGCTGAACCTCACTCTTTTGGTTTTGACCCCCTTTTTAATCCTTAATCACAACGGTTCAAACATCATCCATTCTTATATTTCTTGATCTCATAATCTCTAGTTAAATCATTTAACTTTTTTAAACACACTTAGGTTCATAGATATCATCCATGGTTAATCATACACCTAGGTCCATGAAAAGTCCTTCATGGGGTTCGGCCATGTTTCTTTATTTTTTTATCATCTCCCATCTTAGCCATCTTTTCATAGTTAATCACTTAATTTATTTACACATACTTAGATCCCAAAAATGATCCATGGGGTTCGGCCATACAACATGGCCGAACGCATGGTTCTTCATCTCCATTTATTTCTTAGTTTGATAGCCATGGTTCATCATTTAAAATGTATTTAAATCCGTAAACATTCTTCCATGGGGTTCGGCCAAACAACATAGCCAAACCCATGGTCCATCCTTTTCCATCCTCTCTTCATTTTAAATCATCATTTCTTTCATTTTATTCCATAACTAGGTAATCCATAAAAATCATAAATATACCTAGATTCATAAAACTTCCTTCATGGGGTTCGGCCATACAACATGGCTGAACCCATGGTTCATCATTTTTCTCTTAAAAATTACATGCACATGTTTAGATCATTTGATGGGGTTCGGCCATATATCATGGCCGAACCTCATCCATTCTCTTTTAGTCCTCAATGATCCATATATACAAATTAGGGTTCGGCCATGCAAGGGCCCGACCATGATCTTTGATCACTCTCTTATGAAGTTATATCCCTTATATTCAATCATGCATGTTGTCATAAATCATGTATACATATAGTCCTTAACAACTTCATTTATATAACCTATCTTACCCATTAGGGTTTTGTCCATTTTTCCATCTCCAAAAAAAAACATCTTTCGGATTTTGAATCATACTTCACTTTTATGTTCATCTCATTCCTTGGATGGATTTTAAATCCATGGCCTATAACCATTTGGCCAAACTTTCTAATCCGAAATGGAACCCCATGGTTTCTAACATTTTTAGTAACATGAAACATAAACCTTACCTTTTCCGTGTCCCCTTCGTTTTCTTTCATTCCGTCTTGCTCCTCCTTTCTTCTCCTTCCTTAGTCTTTTCTTCTTCCTCCTTGATCTTTGGCCAAAGAGTGTTTCTTGAGAGGGAGAGGGTTTTGAGATGAGAAACTCTATGGAAGGGTCGGCTATGGTGTGTATGTTAAGAGTGGGAGAGAGGGAGAGAATGAGATGGGAAACTTTCTCTCTCTTTTCCAAAGAGTGGATCGGCCAAGGGTGAATGAGATGAAACTTGTCTTTGTCTCAAAGAGAGGATCGGCCTTAAGGTTTTGAGAGAGGGAGAGAGGAGAAGGTGAGATGGAAAAACCCTAACTCTTTTTGTCTAAGGTAAAATCGGCCAAAGGATGGCTTGGTCTTGTGTAAACCCTAACTCCCAACCACCCTCTTTACATTTGGTCCTTCCCATGTGTCCCTTCGGTAACCAAGAACACACATGCCTTACACTTGTCCATTTCCCTCTACCCAATGGTTTTCTTGTCTAGGCTTTTCATGAGATGGAAACCCTCCACCTCCCCTTTGACTCACCTAGTATTTTCATCTTCCATGTGACTCACCACCCATTCAACTCACCTCATTTAAATGAACTCATTCTCCTAACTCAAGCACTTGAATTCATTCTTAATTAATTAATTTCTTAACTCCACTCACTTCACTTAACCCTCTTGAACTCACCTATGAACTCACCCATGGTTGACCAAGTCAACCATGGTGGCCGGCCCCACAAGTTACCTTAGACCACACGCCACCTCACTTGATGAGGTGGAGTTGGGTCCCACTTGGCCATGCCACTTCCATGTCACCTTCTACACTTGCCACCTCACTTGATGAGGTGGATCCCATGCCTTAGATCTTAAATGGGGTACATGACCCGATTAAATCAATTCATCTTGACCCATTGGGTCCCAATTGAGCATTTGACTCAATTGACCACACTTACCCAATTAATTAGAATCAACCCTATCCATGATCCATTGGATCATAATTGGGCCATTGCCGCAATTCTTATCCATCTAGCATTTATTCCATCTATCAATATTAAATTTACCAATTAAAATAGATAATAACCAATATAGTAATTGCATTGAAAATCCGGGATATTACACTTTATCTTCAATCTCAACCCTTCATCTCATGCATCAAAATTAGGTAAAACCTAGAGTCACATTTCCATATCCATTGCATACATTCATCATCCTAGATATAGGCCATTCATCTCATCATCCATATTGATCAACCTTTCAATCTTAAACCTCCATTGGGAAACCTACCATTTTCATAACTTATTTTAACCAACTTACCTTAGAACCATTAGATCTGAACGCAATTCAATCATAGTCATTCATGCATTAAAACACTAGATTTTAATTTAACCTGCATCCCAATCCAATCCATATCACCACACAATTTTCTCCATCTCCATCCACACGATTTTTGCAACTAAAATCTCTCCATGCACTTGACCTAAAATCCATCCAGATTCATTCCCTAATCACCAACACCTCATCAATCCCAATCTTTCCAACCCATACACGATTTTTACAAATCCAAAACACCTCATGCGCATATCATTAGTCAACCTTAGGCCATGTCATCTACTTCATCTCATCCATTCATTCATGTCATCTTTAGATCTCAACCATCCATGCATTGGATTACATTAAACCATAAAACCCTAATCTCCTTAGCAAAATTCGAACATACCCTATCTTTTCTCTCCAAATCCCAATCTTTTCTACACCTATGTTAGCCCTAAGTTTTCAACTTCAAATCTCATCCATCTATATTTCTTTAGATCTAATCTTAGTCTTTCATTCACAACTTAAACCAAGATTTAATCCCAACCATCCATTCCAATCCAGAGACTATAAATAGAGCACTAAGGCACAACATATAATTCAAATTTCACCTGAAGCTTAAAAGAACCAAAGATTTGAGGAAAAGCAAGAAGACAAGGAGCTTATACGACTTTTACAAGTGAGCAATCATTGTAATTTTATTTTATTTGTCTTTCTTGTATTAATTTTCCCAAAAATCTTGTACTTTAATTCTTCCATGAAATAAATATGAGATAGTCCTTTAGAATCCTGAAACATCCAATTTTCAGATTTCTTTTATTATTGTTTAGATTTAATTTTAAAATCTATAATCTTTGTTTATTTAATTAGACATGAAATAATTAGAACTTAGGTTATATATGTTGAATCTAAGTTACTAAAATTCAGTTATTTAAATAAAAGTTTATGAATTTTTAACTTTGATTATGAGATGAATTGAAGCTTGGATTTTTACGCGAATTTCATATCAAGATTTTGTATTTATTTATTCATTTTGGGTGAACGGTCTATTCCAATAGCCACCTTTTACAGTATACATTGTTTTATTCTGTCATTTACTTTATTTGACCAATTTATTTCCAATATTTTGTTATATTAGTTACTTTGTTTGTTTTATATTAAATGTTCAATTTATGTTCATTACTTTATTTTTGTATGTTCATTTATTCATTCTTTAATTCTTTGTATCCAAAACCTCTCTATCTCTCAAATTTCAATTAACTAAAGTTGGAGATGTGTTATTTTGATCTTAGGACATGTAATTTTAAATTGCGATCGAGATTATCGTTTTAGTTCACTATTTTGAATAAAGACAATAAATTGAATTTAATTCAAACATCTTATTTTTGTTAGTTTTACAAGTTAGATATAAGTTAAATAATGATGTTATTTTGATTTTTAGATTTAAGATTTATTAAAATCCAAGTGTTAGAGTTCTTTGATTTAAACAATGGGATTTTATTTCTTGAAAGTATATCTTGTTAAAGGAAAGCTAGTTTAATTTTAGTCCATATATTTTGTGATTTTCAGTTGGGTTCGATCTCGCACTCTAACTGCTATATTATAAATGGTTCGTGTACTTGCATGTTATAAACGTAAAATTTGACAACAACACAAACCACTATAAAAATAGTTGGACAAGGACGTAGACCGAGGTTCGTCGAACCTTTCAAAACTAGGAGTGTGTAGGTGAAAGTCTTACACTATTAGTGGGGTGTCATTCCCCACTTTGTGATTTGGAGATAACCCAATGTTGGGTGAATCTTAACAGTGGATGTAGGTTATTTAACCGAACCACTATAAATCGGTTGTCTATGCGCTTGATTATATGTATGTGTAACTATTAATTGGCATATCTCTTGTTCACGCGCATTACTGCATCATGATTAACTTCACCCTTTCACATTATTAAAGTCTTTGTTAATCAAGGAAATTTAAGAGAATCGAAAAATTGCCGATTGTTCTATTCAACCCCCCCCCCCCCCCTTTTCTCTCTCTCTCTCTCTCTCTCCCCTCCCCTCCCCTAGACAATCGAGTTTTAGCACTCTCGGACTTTCACTAGCACTATCACAAATGCCCCTAGATCACACACTCACTGATTTTTCCAATCGCTTGTCAAACTAGAGCCTAACTCACTCTTTCTGATCTGTTAGGATCGAAGTGATGGATACTACTATGACTATCAAATGATTTGCAAGTTTTGGCTAAATAGTCTCTCAAACAGAATTCACAATATTCTCAATATGCAGAACTTTCAATGACACGAAGTCACCTTTCACCAACTACACTGTTGGTATTTATAGACTATTCAACTCATAAATTTAGAACTCTAAACCAACGGCTACAGTACATAGTCAATTTTGTGCCAACCCAGCAAATCTATCTTTATTCCTAATTCACATTTCACACATGTGTATTCCAGTGTGTCATACAGATTGTCACACACTCCAATGGCTATATTTTCAAACTCTTACAACTCATCAAGATTTGAAATCCCTTCTTCCGTTGGAAGCATTTTAACGAGAATTCAAAAATCTGAATCTCACCAAATCAGAGTTCTGAATCCACGAGAGACTTAGCCCACAGGTTTGTTCACATTATGTTCCATTCAGATATCTGAATCACACCATTCAGAACTTTGAACGCAAACTTTCCACATTTTCACAAACCTTACTTATGGACTTTCCATCTTAGAATTATCTACTTCATATAATCCACTATGAGTCTAATTCTAAGTTCATTCCTAGTATGAGATTAGTCCATGATCACCTAAGTCTATTAGGTCTTTTTACCTGCATTGGTTGGCCTTGTAGTTGATTCACCGCTCATGTTGTTGCTCTGTCATCAAGGACTTCACCGCTTCTGGTCTTGACAATTCCAAAGGCACGCAAGGACACTCAACATAGATTTTTGGACACTGAAATTGGCAATTGAGAACATAGTTTCAACTGTGGCTCTAACAGAGACTCCCCTAGTACAGTTTGGGTACTTAGGGTGTGGAGTGGATGTATACCATGGGCGACCACGGGTTGTGATAGATGTGGACCTCTAGGTGTTTGAGTGTGGATTTGTACTCCCTAGAGTGAGGAGATAACCCTAGAGTCTTGAGTAGGTTCTTGAGTAATTGTGGATTCTTGTGGATGATGTGAGTACGGGGTCTTAGTGAAACTCCGGATAGTCAGACGAGTGGGAGCCCTATTGGCTGCTATTGACCCGAAGGTTTCCCGTGATGCCCGACTTGTGGGTGTGAGTTACATGGTAGTCAGATGAGTGGGAGCCCCAATGGCCACTTATGGTTTGACAGAGATGCCATGGACAACTTAGTATGCGAGGTCGTGGATGTTGAGAGCAATTGGCAGTCCGATGAGTGGGAGCCCCGTTGGCTGCTCATACGTGATTGAGACACCATTGCTTAGAGTACCAGTCTGATGAGTGGGAGCCTTGGTGGCCGCTCATGTGTGAACATTGTTAGTGCCTAGGCTTGGCCAAGTCCCTCTGTTTGTCAATTCTATGACTTGAAAAAAAGCACAAGCTGGAAGCTTGAAAACCCAAGATGACAAAGAGTAAAGATCATGCTCCACCAGATTGAAGTTCATCGTTATGGCAATCACAAAACATGTATTATGTCCATAGATGACTTTAGGTGGTACCCACACCTTAGAGTTGATTATCCCTAGGCTTAGAAAAACAAATGGATAAATCATAAAAAGCCCAGTGAGGAAGCTTGACAGTGAATTGGAAGCGAACTTGGAAATATGAATTAAGTTTACTGTTAGCTCGACCAGTCGTATCTCACCGACCCCACAGTGAAGTCAGGATCGACCGATCGTGGTCAATGACTGATCGACCAGATTGACATAGGTTCTGGATCAAAGAACTGTCATTCTAGGTAAGCTTCTGATCGAGAGTCTCGTATGCACCGACCCCTCGGTGGAAGGCTAAAACGATCCCTCGTAGTCAACTACTCCTCGATCAAGATTTATGAGTTCTAAAACTTAGAACTCAGGTGGGCTCTTGAAAAAATAGACATATCGGTAGTTCAAAACCGATCGATGATAAAGGGCGACATGTTGTTGTGGGTAACAGGTTTCTAGAGTTGGAACTACTGTCAAGCATGTTTTGCCCCAGATCAAGCCTCTCGTATCGACCGACCTCTCAGTACCATAAATGTCGACCCATCAGCAACAACGATATGTCGACTGGGAAAGAATATTACCATTGGGAGTGCATTTAATGCACAACGGTCAAATTTGTAACTGTAACATTTCTAGTCACGGACCCCTCGGTGCGACCGACCTGTCGGTACATTACTGTTACTACAACTGGTTGCCTTCTCTATATAAATCAATTTTATGAAACCACTTGGTATCCTTCGATAGGATCAGTTGGACCTCGTCTTCACCAGTGAGCTTAAACAAGGGCCAATAGAAGGATCACTCTCTCTCCCTCTCGTGCTTATAGTTGGGGAATCAAATACAACCAATCAGATGGATTGAGTTGTGAAAGAGAAAGGAAGGAAGTAAACTCATAAACAACCAATCTAAGGATTGAGTATGAAAGTGAGAAAGAGGGAAGAAAGAAATGATCATATCGAAGAAACCTTTGGTAAAACTAGTTTCCTTGACACCCTGGTTTGTGATTGCTATATGACGGCTACAAGGTGGAGTTTCGACACCGGCACACATTGGGTGAGATCTTGAAGAAGCACACATTAGGAAAAAGAGCTTCAAAGGCAAGTGCTTCTTGGTTTTAATTATCTTTTAAAACCTTTATTCCGAAAGTGGATTAAGGAAGCTTGGTTCCAGAACCACTATAAAAAATCTGGAGCGGTCTTTTCGACACAGTAGTGGGTGAAATTCTCAACCAAATGGATAAGTGGAATTCTTATTCGATAGTGGTGGGTGAAATTTCCAGCCGATTGAGTGACGTGGAATTCTTACTCTAATTGTGAGGGTATAAGTCCCCGCTTAGTAGATTTTGGGCATAGCTCAAGGTTGAGCGAGTCCTAACAGTGGATATAGATTGGCAAACCGAACCAGTTTAAATTAGTCATATGGTGTTTGATCTCTGTGTGTTTGTATTTATTATTTAAATACTTCTCTCAACACACATCACTTTGCATATTGATTATCTTATTTTATACATTGTGCACAAGCATCGATAATCAAACATTATGTAAAGGGTCATAATCTTAGTGTGATCAATTAATGAAACTATCACACTAAATAAATCTCGTGATATATGTTCCGTTGCACTTAAAACAATCAAGAAATTTATAAACACCATTAAAAATGGGATTGACATATTCACCCCCCTTTTAGGGTCAATTATGTTGTTCTAGTACATTGAAAATGTGAACTTTCAATTGGTATCAGAGCCTCATACTCTTGAGAAAGGATTTAACCATCCGAATTGATCAATGATAGAAGAATGGTTAAAAGAGAAAGCCATGATATTTTCAAACCTTTATTTGTGATGAAAAATGGAATGAAGAACTATAAATGTTCTCATCACTGAACATGTTTGGAAATAAGTGAATAGAAAGTGGTTTGTGCCTATGGAAGAGGTATTGGATAAACTTTCAACTTCTGTGACCACTCAGCCCAAAGACCACAAAAAATGCTTGGACTAGTGATGAATTGGCTATGCACTGTAAACCATACACTTGTAGCATTCATCAGTGTTGTTTCATAACATGTTTTCTACATATTTAAAAGATATGAAACAGCAAATGAGACTGAAAGAATCCACTGAAAAACTGCCTCTTCTAGCCCAATGGATGACATTACCTATTATGACAAATTTGTGTTCTGAGAATATAAGTGAATAGTTCATTCATTGAAAAGGTCCAAGCTAAATCATCTAAAGAAGAAGAGGATAAAGAAAAGGAACCTGAAGAAGGTAATAGCCTCCAAGTGTCCTACAAAGCCAAGTACCGAGATGTTTAAAGACCAACATCATGGTATAAAATCTGGAATGTAACCATAAGATCAAATGGGAAAGCACGCAAGATTAAAACCAGATTTGACAAAAGGTCATAACTAAATTGTGGACTTAGATTCCAAGTCTCACAATGGTATGTTCAAATGTGAGAAGGGATACCATCGTTGGTGTCATATTTGAAACATGTTTTTGGAATCACCTTATATCTTGTTTTCAATCCATATTCTTGTTTGTTCACTGGATTGATCTTATGAAAGATACTTGTTTGTACATGTAGGTTTGCACTAGAGTATTGGAATACCCTCGTTTTCATTTCATATGCCACGTGATTTGTGCATCTTTAGGAAATGAACGTAGTGTGTGCATTACCTTATGTGTAGGGTGTATATGTGATTATAACTGTTATGGTACACATACACAGTGACGTTTCATTCCAAGTTCCTAAACTTGTGAATCCTATGTGGAATGAAACATGCTATATGTCTTTAAATGGAGTTCATTGTTTTAGTGTGACCTACCAAAAGTAATGATCAAATAATCCATTTATGTACCAGCTTTGTTCAAGAAATTAGAACAATCTTGAAAGAATGGTAAAATTGTTTAACATGTTTTGGGTAATAACATGATAATAGGCATAATAGTTGTGTGTGTGTAGTGTCATACTTTATTTCTGAATACTTGATCATGTATTCAAATCAGGAAATGAATGTATAATTAGTGTGTCTTGAGTTTCATCCCAATGTCCATTAATTTATACATTATATGGAATGAATTATGTTCATATACGTATTGCCTTTGCTAAAAGCCTGAAAATACCACATCTCATGACATCACACACTTGGGCAATACACTTAAATTGGTGAATTAAATGTGTCCAAGAATCTTGGATTGATTTAGATTCAGGAAAAGAGATCCACAATCCATGGTATGTGCCTATCTTCGGAAGGGTGAATTGAATATTCAAAATGGTACAGATGTAGCGTGAATGTATGTATCATCACTGGCATTGAAAGGTGTATAAGCAAAGCTCGATGAACTATGAACAATGCAAGCGCACACACACACACATACCCAGTTATCCTTCAGTTGAAACCCAGGTCGAAAGATAGACTAGTCGAAGGATAGACTAGTCGAAGGAACAGACAAGTCGCTATTGTTGGAATTCAGAACATTGTCTGAAAGGGGGGAAAATTGAAAGGGGAGACAGGTCGATACGTATCGACATGTGAACACAAACAGGTCGTTGGTCACGACTGGTCGATGAGTTAGAAAGAGTAAGTTAAAAGGTCTCTTTCTGTGCAAAACAATTGAATATTCAAAATCGTCGTTCCTCCTCCCGCAAAAGCTCTGGCGATTTCCTCCTCTCCTCCCGTACCCTAAACCAGCCGATAGGATCTCCCTGAGCAAAATCTCGCTGGAAAACCATAGGGTTTTTGCTTCCCTCACTTTAATAAGCAAGGGTGTCATGGTGTCTTGTTTGGGTAAGCCTCAGTCAGCTCTTCCTTAGCAACCATATCGAAAAAAAAAGGCAGCTAAATCTTTGTCTTCGACCACAGGACAAATCCCTGAGTCCATCTCCCATTTCCTCAGAAGATCACCTAGGTTCGTCTAAGATGTTCCTGAATCTAGCGCTGATGGTTCTACTCGAAATAGTACCCTTCGCAGAAAAACCCCTACCTCAAATGCTAGATCCAACCATCGGTATCATTTCAGGTCTCAATCTAGACAAAACCTGAGAACCGAAGAAGAAGTGGTCTCCTTGCTGGAGAGCTCTGATGAAGAGGGAAAAGTAAATGTCGAAAATGTAGACACCCCTGAGCCACAACCCCTAATTCGATTTATCTGCAAAATCGAATAACATGTCTCAGAGATTGAGACACATGTGGATGGGCCAGATGATCTTGTGGAAAGGTACATCCAAAGTGCCCATGAAGAAGTCTCTGCATTGCGACGATCAATCGTCAATCTTTCCCGACGTATCGATCATTCTCCTCTAGTATCTCCTCCTCTGGATGTCTCTGCTTAGGATAGTTTTTTATGAATTATGTTTCATGTTTTGGAAAAACTATGTTAATATTTTGACTAAGCATCCATTTGCCCCCTCCAAGAACCATATTTAATGAACATTTTTCAATGAAATGAGTTGGTTTGTTTTAGTATATATGCCAATTTGATGCATTGCCTTCTATCTCTTGTTTATTGTTTACATGGATTGTAAATTAGACTAACATGCAGGTTGTTAGGGAGATAAGGATCGAGCTGTGAAATTGCACATACTTTGGAGAATGAGGAAGCATAAAATATGTGCTGATTAGTTGTTGTCACTGGTCATGATAATGTGAGGAGGAACATTGATGCAAGCTTTAAAATAAGTTGGGAAAAATGGCTTGTCCCACGGGAAGGATGGAGAAAAACAGTAATGCATGAGATATGCATTGGATTGTAAGGAAGATTAAAATGAGTTGGAAGAAAACCTCATGGATGCACTAAATGCAAGAAGCATGGGGGAATGCTTAAAACTCGATGTCTGCCTACTAATATTTATCAATTGAATGACAAAATTGGGGAGAAATTAGTAGAAGCTAAAATACATCAAAGCCAATAGACATAGGGGGAATGTCTATGCTTGGAGTTTGGGAGATCAAGCTCAAGAAGATTTGGGGAGCAATCTTCTCAACACTGATAGCTTGGATAAGCTACGAGGTAGTATTGATCACTAGGAAATCAGGGAGTATAGGGAGCTTGAATACAAATCTTGTTTAGTCCATGAATGAATATTTATATTTAAGGACTAACCCCTCCAACGATTTTCTAGTGTTGCTTGTTTATGTACTTGAACAAGAAGAATGAAATGAAGCAAGCTAAATAAGAATATGCGAAGACCATAATCTTGTTTTCCATTTGAATATGTACATGTAATCATTGTAATATTTTGTATTTAAATGTGATGTGATAAGGATGGAATTGTAATTGGGTTAGCTTCTACATTTTGTCATGAAATTGACAAAGGAGGAGATTGGTAGTACCTCGGCTTGGCCAAGTCCCTATAATTGTCAATTCCATCGTTCGGAAAGAAGCACTTGCTAAAAACTTGAAGACCCAAAATGATCAAGAGTAAATATGATGCTCCACCGAATTGAACCTCATCGTTAATACAATAAAAAAACACCTTAGAGAGGACTATCCTTAAGCTTACAGGAACAAATGAATAAATAATAAAAAGTCTAGTGAGGAAGCTTGACAGTGAATTGGAAACGAACTTGGAAATATGCATTAAGTTCACTGTCAGCTCTACCAGTCGTATCTCACCGACCCCTCGGTGAAATCAGGATCGACCCATCGTGGTCAAGGACTGGTCGACCAGATTGATAAAGGTTCTGGATCAAAACTGTCATTCTAGGTAAGCCTCTGATCGAGAGTCTCGTATGCACCGACCCCTCGGTGAAAGGCTAAAACGACTCCTCGATCAAGATTTATGAGTTTTAGAACTTAAAACTCAGGTGGGCTCTTGAGAAAACAGACATATCGGTAGTTCAAAACAGATCGAGAGTAGCCAGGACCGACCCCTCGGTAAAGGGCGACAGGTTGTTATAGGTAACAAGTTTCTAGCGTTAAAACTACTGTCAAGCATGTTTTGCCCTATATCAAGCCTCTCGTATCGACCGACCTCTCGGTGCCATAAATGTCGACCCATCGGCCACAATGACATGTCGACCGGAAAATAATATTATCGTAGGGAGTGCACTTAATGAAAAACAGTCGGGTTTGTAACACTAACATTTCTAGTCACTGACCCCTCAATGCGATCGACCTGTCGGTACATTACTGTTACTACAATCGGTTGCCTTCTCTATATAAACCAATCTTTATGCAACCAGTTGATATACTTCGGTAGGATCAATTGGACCCTTATCTTCACCAGTGAGCTAAAACAAGGGCCAACAGAAGGATCACTCTCTCTTTCGTGCTTAGACTTGGGGAATCAAATACAACCAATCAGTGAGAAAGAAAGAAGAATGAAAGGATCATATATAGGAAACCTTTGGTAAAACCAATTTCCTTGACACCCTACATTGTGATTACTATATGACGGCTACGAGGTGGAGCATCGGCACCGGCACACATTGGGTGAGATCTTGAAGAAGCACACACCAAGAGAAAGAGCTTCAAAGGCAAGTGCTTCTTGGTTTTAATTTTCTTTTAAAACCTTTATTCTAAAAGTGTATTAAGGAATCTTGGTTCCAGAACCACTACAAAAAAATCTAAAGCGGTGTCTCTGGCACAGTGGTGGGTGGAATTTCCAGCCAAATATATAGGTGTAATTTTTATTCGACAGTGGTGGGTCAAATTCCCAACCGATTGAGTGACGTGAAATTCATACTCTAATTGTGAGGGTGTAAGTCCCCACTTAGTGGATTTTGGGGATAGCTCAAGGTTGAGCGAGTCCTAACAGTGGATATAGGTTGGTTAACCGAACCACTTTAAATTAGTCTTATGATGTTTGATCTCTGTGTGGTTGTATTTACTATTTAAATACTCCTCTCAACACACATCGCTTTGCATATTGATTATCTTATTTTATACATTGTGCACAAGTATCGATAATCAAACATTATGTAAAGGGTCATAATCTTAGTGTGATCAATTAATGAAATTATCATACTAAACAAATCTCTTGATATATGTTTCGCTGCACTTAAAACAATTAAGAAATTTGTAAACACCTTTAAAAATGGGATTGACCTATTCACCCCCCTCTAGAGTGAATCATATTGTTCTAGCACATTGAAACTGAGAACTTTCAAACATGATATCATTGACTCAAGATCCGAATAGGGTTGCTCATGGTACAACTCGGGGTACTGTTCGATGACACGAGGGTGGGATGGTTTGGATCTCCTGGGGGTCAGTTGGATGGGAGCACTATTGGCCACTCATGTACTAACAGGGAGATGGCGTACCCTAGCCCCACTCAAGATCGTGATTTGAGAGGTGAGAGTGTGACCATAGTACGCCTGACACAATGATGTGGAGGTCACGGATGAGTCCACCTTCTAGGTCCGTAGGGACATGTGGTTATCATCACCTTTGATGGGTGGTTGGACTGAGATGCTACTAGAGTTACCCTAGGTTTAGAGTTCTGAACATACTTGTTTAGACTTATGAACAGACGGTGTTTTGAATATTCATAAGTCTGAGATAGGATATTCATCTTGATATCTAGAAAACATTCTCATCGAATTAGTATCATAAATCTTCTGGATTTATCAAGTGATTAACTAACTAATCAATATCATTGTATACGTTGATATATTGATTGCATTGTGTTTTAGTTTATGCAATCATATCTTTGTTGATATTGATATTTGCTGAGAATACTCTAATTGCTAATTTAATTGTTTTATACAATTATTAACTTTTGCATAATTTATCAACGTTGTGTTAAAAGATTTAATTGATTTGATATTTTCTATTGGATAAGTTGATTAGGTTTAATCGATTAATTCAGTTGGACCAACTTAGATATAAAAGACCAATTAATTAGTGTTTCCACAAATAAAGGTTGATATTCCTCTTCACCCCCCTCTAAAGATATACTAGGGTTGCATGTCACTCTCTCATTGGCCGTTAAAGGTCACTTTCAACTCTTATATATAATAATTCAATATAATTCAAAATTAAATTTGAATATAGATATTATCTAATTTCATTTAAATCAAATTTAATCACATCTCTATGAAATACAAATGGTGTGTTCATCTATGCCGGATCCTTAAATTGCGAATAATGATCCTCTAAAAATGAATTTCTTTAGAATATCCTCCTTATCAAAAATATTTAAATTATTTTTATTCATAGAATGAAAAGGTTGAATAAATGAATAGATACTTTAGATGTTTCGCAGAAGTCCACTTGTAGATCATTCACATCTCAACTTAGAGCAGATAAATAGCTAAATATGACTATTAATTTGTTGTAAGAAACCGAAATTTGGAGTGCTGGACTCTTTTTTCCTCTAAAAATAAAAATTAAATAGTGAGTTTTCGTCCCCGTCGCACCTGCAGACGATCTTCCCACGTAAGCATTTGTTAAAAGGATCATATCCTCCTCCCCCACTCACCTCTCTGTGTCCACACAAGTATACTGTTACTCTCGTTTCTTCTTAGGTGGCAAGGCGTACTGCGTATCCCTCTACCATGGATGTGAGCTTCTCTCCAAAACCCCAAACCTTGATTTTTTCCTCTATCCCTCTTTCTTCTCCCTTCTCTTCCTCTCATTTCCATCTCCCAACATCTCTCCGAAGAGAATTTCTAGGATGCGGGATCCGCCTCAGGCCTCGGGGGTTCAACTCTCCTAGGAGATGCAACAAATTGGGGCCCCATTCCCGATCCTCTCGCCTTCTCATCCAAGCTTCCATGTACGGCCAATCTCTTCTCATTGCGGTGGCCGTTGCTGTTGCCAATTTCGCGGCCATTCGTCTCTTCTATGTGAATAAGGACAAATCAAAGAAAGATGCATCCAAGGTGCGTTTCTCTGTTGACTGCTACTTTCCCTCTAATGGTTTGGGTTGGACTTCGGAACCTCAGGATCACTTGCTTTGAATATTTGGGAGGTGGGGTCATATGGATTCTACATTTCATGAATCCAATCACTTCACTAGCCGTCTCCCACATGATGTGACATCCTGTTCAAGTGGGCCTGCTGTGCTGGATGGCATCAGCTGGTAGTTTAATCGAGGAGTTAATTAATTGACTTCTAATCTATTGGAAGGTGTGATCCTCAGTTGCATGTGATTTATGGGCGGTGTGAACCAGTTGGTGACCTGTCACTGGTAGAATACACTCTTGCATGGTTGCCTTATTTTCCCGGGACCTCCATCCAAAGATGTAGTGAACTGAAAACAATAAAAAAAATAGTCACTATAATTTTAACACTTGTATAAAAATAATGCAGTGAAATGTAACAAATGCACCTTAGTGGCATAGCAAGGTTTCATTTAGCTGCTAAGCATGCCTCATTTACATAAGGTGCAGTAAATAATAAGATGCAATAAATGAACTCTTCACAGTAAATACGATTTTTATATGTATGTTCATTGTATATATGTACAAATGATAACATTTGATTTTGAAATAAAATCTGAAACACAAGTTTCCTACACATCCTACTTCTGCAACTTCATTTGTGTGTGTAGTGAGGAACAAACTGACTAGTGACGAACAAACAGACCATTTACTGTGTTACATACATGGGAATTGTGATGAATATTATAATGCCTTCCCTACAGGTATAACTCGGTTAGAATTTTTCAATAACCTTTCCAATTAGCCCAAGTTTGCATGATTTCGACATACAAGGAGGAAGTTAGGGCTGATTTTGCAGTCAGGTGTCCTAGAATGATTAGAGGGTTTATTTTTGTTTTGTAATGTTAGCGCTATAAATAAGGGTCATGGACACACTGGAATCTAGATCCTAGTTTGAAGTTGAATTTTATATTTTCTTGTGAATTTAAATTTTCATGTTAAGTTCCCTTGCAATTTATTTTGTCAAGAATTCATAGCATACATAGAGTGTATTTTCCCATCGAAAAATTGCATACCTAGGTTATTTTTGGACCTCTAATAAATTCCTTGTGAGTGAACTTAGTGTAGGTTTCACCGCAGCGAGTTGGGTTGTCACATGTTTAATTGGGCCAATATCCTACGGATTCGGGTGAGCTAAGTTTGAGATCTTTCCATAGATCTCGAAAAATCTGGATCTCAAATTAATCTTTGGTGAATTTGATTAGGATTACCTCTAATTGACCTTAGAGCCTAGTTTAATTTCCCTTGTTCAAGTTCTCATGAACTTTAATAAAATACCTAACTTGTGGTTTAGGTTCTAACCTTAGCTCTTGGGCTACATTACATGCCAAAGGAGCTTCTCTCTAAGGACTTTCTTCATGCTATCTAAGAAACACCCAATCTCATGATTTTGGCTATTTTGTAGGATATGGGCCTCCCCCATAGAATTTTGTAAACCCAACATGAAAGGAAGCCCAGGCCCATTTACCTAGCCCAAGGGTTGACCATTCTTTGCCCAAAATTCTCTTAAATGGGCTCTTTTTCTTCATAAATTTTGAAGGCCACTTCATTTTCATCTTCAGGTTTTAATTGATGTCTTGATGTAGCCCAAGGTAGCAATCCAATTGAACTACCTAGGAACTACACAGGCAATACGGAGACGTAATCGAATGTGCTTCAGTCCAATAGAAATGCTACACACACCCTCAAGAAAAAATAGTATCAGACTTCTAGTGTGTGCGATTGAAAGAAATAAACGAATTGCAAACCACGATTGGTATGCAATGAACTTAGCAATTCAATTGAACTAAATTAAAAAACATAATGCAAAACTTTATTAAATTTAATCAACAAAACACAATACTAGCCTCATGCCGTATCCACTTACAAAAGATAACTTGGCATCCCACACTTGGGATACTTGACTCGATCTTAGCCTTGCTAGGTATACTCGACCACACTTGGATGCCTTGGTGGCTGCGAAAGGCCTCCTTAAATAGATTTTCAAGTAGGTGGAAAATAACCCTAGTTGGCTCAAAGACTAACCTAGGTTTACATGTAATCAAACAATGAGAAGCAAGCATTAAAAAATCAGCCAGTCATGAGTTTCCCTTGGGTTGGTCGACCTTGGACGTGTACAAGCCTTCAAATTCCTAACCCTTGTTGGTCTTGGTGAGTTGACACGCCATTGAGTTGAGGAGAGTCGGCCATAGAAGAGTTCCACATGTTTAAGGAGAGTAAAAGTCTGAGAAAAGTTCGCCACGAGTAGGGCTTGACACATTTTCACTAAAACAATCATAACTCAAGCTATGTCAATTGGAATCGCGCAAACATGCCTTGTTGGAAAGTTTATTGAATAAGCTTTACAACAAACCAATTTTAATCAAAACCTGATGTCGTTTGATATCCCAATTATGGCTGCAAAGATTGTATATCTTTTTGCCAATGAGAGAAGTTGCTGAATTTTTTATAATTGGTCCTTCTCTTTGCTCCTCTCAAACTTCATGTTAAAGCTATGGTTTTGGCCGTGTGACCCTCCTCCAAGTGGGATCCATTAAGTTTTCAAGTGGGCCCTGGGCCCATGTGTGGGGTCCACACGCACCGTACCTGCCAATCTAGAGCTCAGATTGGCTAGTTTCACCCTACATTTGCCACGGTCAAATATGAAGCTCTCTTCTCTTTCATTTGCTGGTTCGATGGCTTCGTCATATCCTTCCTCCCCGAAGAAACTCATCCTCAAGTTTGACAGGTGTATCTGAATGGTGCAGCCCCAACATAGGATCTGTTTGTCTCCTTTGTCTCTCATGCGTCACATCAAGTTCTAGCTCTCGATTCTCGTTCCTTCCTCTGAAGGAATCAAGTTTGCTCAGCTGCTTTTCCTCTGGAACTTCACTGTCCTCCTAGGCTAAGTGCATACCTTTGGTTGGACATTCGAATGCCAAATGCCCCAACCTATTGCACTTACAGTGCTCCTTCTTGGGCTTGCCTTTCTAGTTTGAAGCGACTGGCTAACTGGGTTGAATAGGTGCAACTCTGGAAGAGATACCCTTTTCTGTGGTGGGTCTGTTCACTGGTCTACTGCTGGGCGGTGGGTCTGTTCACTAGTCTACTGCTGGGCGGTGGGTTAGCTCTACCCTTCCTGCTCTCGATTCTTTCGAACTGGATTGCTTTTTTGTAGGTGTCCGCTAGCTAGAAGTCGAAAGGAGCCATGGAGCTCTCTAAGGTAGGACAAAAGCTGTTTATGAACCTTGCAACATTTTGCTCCTCGAACTCGGTCAAGTTGTTCCAAGCCAATAAAATTTTTGACAAAAATTGACGTTCTTGTTAGAGTAAGACACATAATACAAAATTGATCATAACTTTGCTACGTATGTCAGTATTGTGCAAATTTGGGCTCGCTGGAAAGGTGAATAAGCTTTCCAATGAATCCAATTATATGAAAGTTTGACATCACTTGATACGTCAAGTGTTTCTGCAAAGTTACACCATATTTTGAGCCAATCATAAAGTGACAAGTGTCCTATCCTAACTAAGAAACAAAATTGAAAATGGAATTCATGGCAGGTTGGTATGTGGGTGTTTCCCAACTTGTAGTGAACTTTATAGTGGAACGTTTAAGTTCAATGTAGATGGGGCTTCACGAGGTAAGCCTGGACAAGCGGGGATAGGTGGGATTTTGAGGAACTCGAACTTATCATCTTTGTTAGTTTTCTCTGAGTCTATAGGGGTGAAAGATTCCAGTGAATCAGAGCTGTTAGCTATTAGGAGAGCCCTGATTCTGTATTTGGAATGCGGTCATGGTAAGCTTAAGAATGAAGGGGATTCCGCGAATGCAATGAAATGGGCAAAGGGTTCGAAACGACCTCCTTGGAAACTTGTAATAGTAGCTAGGGAGATTAGTACTTTGTGTGCCGGGAGGGAGGTCTCTTTCTCTCTTGCTAGAAGAATGGCAAACACAGTCGCAGACTTTCAAGCGAAATGGGGAATAGATAGATAGGATGGCGAGACTCTTTCTTGGGATCTAAGGATTTAGGTCTTCGACTTTCTTTTTGTATCTTCCAAATACTTGTTTGTTTGTCCTATGGTTATTTCTTTCTTATGCATTGCCACTTGTACTTTTCTAGGGTTTAATCCTTGTAGACCCTATTGTACATTCTCTTTCTATTAATACATTTCTCATTTGTTATTATTCAAAAGAAAAACTATGTGCGGAGATTGAGTTCTCTAGTGTAAAGGATTCTGAACTATTGGAATTCATTAGGTGTAACTGGTTGCATTTTCTGTATTATTAGGATTTGGCATTCATCTCAGATGCTAATGCTATGTTACTTTGTATTTGTATTTCTTTAATGAAAAGATTGATGGTTACTCGTCAAAGCTCATGACTCGTGATTGTAGAGGTTGTGGGTTCAAGTCCCATGGGCGTCAAACATAAGGCAGTCAGTCTATGGAAAAAAAATTGCCAAATCTAAATACAAAGCCTACCCTAATTTGATGGGATAAATGGCTAGACGATGATGTCAAAGATAGATAGATAGATGGAGAGAGAGAGAGAGAGAGAGAGAGAGAGAGAGAGAGAGTCTAATGATCGCAGGTGTAGAATCTTCAATTTGATTTATTTCATAGATGAGTTAACCCATCGGCCGTTCAGTAGGAGAACCACTTTTCGACGCACAAGGACTCATCATATGATGAGTTAACCCAATGGCCATCCAGTAGGAGAACCAATTTTGGGCTGCTGATCATCTGCTTCCTGTCTTTTTCTTTTTTGCACCTTCTTTTGTGGTTTACCCAGGAAACAACTACCAATGTGTGAGGAACTGTAAATGTTTTCTTCTGTATCCTCAATCTTCTAAACTTTCTCTATTTATTGTCTACCGTGGTTAAGGTTTATGCTACTAGTGTGAATAGAATCTTCTCATGGCTTTTACGGAATAACTGGTTTATGCTGTTACTATGAATAAAATTTCCCACTGCTTTTATGGTAACTACTATCAACTGGTGCAGAATTTCAGATATTTGGTCTTCTTTTGCACCCTCATTATTCCAAATTACCTCCATTTATCATTTTTGTTTTTATTTTCATTTTAAATTTCATTCAGGCTTGAATTTTTTTCTTCTTTCTGGAGTGGTATGATTGATGGATAATATCCATGTTTTTTGGGTTGAAGTGAAATCCACTCTGTGGTTCTCAAACAGATTTTCTGGTGCTGTAGCTTTCAGGTCTGACAGACACTGATATGCCTGAAAGTCATGAGTACTTGGAAGAAATAAGAGTTGAGACAAAGCAGATGAGCACTGTGAATCGGATTGGAGATCCATGTAACCTTTATGAGGAGATGACAGAGGATTTTTTTTTTCTTGTGGTTGATGCTGAGAAAGGCCATAGTTGTGACATTAAACCAGACATCTTGCCCCATACACTTGCTTTGAAATGTAAAGAAACTACTGTTATTGCTAAAATATCAGAGGAATCTCATTCCGAAGTTCTTTCTTCCTGTTCCAATGATAATGGATTCACCCAAATTGAAGAAAAGGTCCTTACTGAACCACCTATCATCGCTAATGACGTACATGTACTAAAACAAGACGAGGTGGCGATTGACAAGCTGGAATTGTTATTCAGAGGAGGCCTTGATGGATCTATGATTAGACCTGAGGAGCCTAATGTAATGGCTGAACCTTCTTCAAATCACAACTGTACAGAAATTTCTCATGATGTTGAATTCAATAATGATGTTGAGGTTGAACTTCATGTTTCAAGCTTTAATGGGCTTAGCGAATATTTAAGAGAAGACATTTCCTCATTTTATAAAGAAGCACAAAGTGGAGTAAGTTCTATATCGCCCTTAAAGGGTACAAGTACTATATCTCCATATAGACCGTTCTCAGGCAACAATGGTGTTTCACATCCATTAAGTCTTAATAACCTGAAGGGAGCAGAAGAATCACCAAATAGCTTTTCTCATGCGACAGGTTTTCCCAACATAATCTTTTTGAATTTATAAATATGCAGTGCTAATTCATCCAAAAAAAGTGCAGTGCTATTCATCTTTTTTTGTGAAATTTCAGAATCTTTAGTAGAAAAAGTGCCTGATGCATTTTATAAAGAAGCTTCTGAAAGTAGAAAAGGAGAGTATGTTAAAGCCAGAGGTTTTTCACGAGAGAGAAGACTTGTACATCATACTGCTGATAAGAATTTGTCCACTTTACCTCAACCAATTGGGGTCCATGTAAAAAATACAAGAGATCCATCAGACTGGCTAAGCACTTACAATCATTTGCTGAGGGCCCGAAGGTATCATTCATTCTGTGGTTTTAAGTTGTGGTTATCCTGTTTTTACCTTAAAGAAAGTAGCATGCTCTCATTCATGGAATTGGATTGTAAATGGCGTAGAAGTTAGGAGTTATTTAGTTATAAAGTTAGGCAGATATGCTTTATAGGATTTTCATAATGTGGTATCTATAAAAAATAAAAATAATAGTATCTGTTCTACACATTTCAGTCTCTGCTTTGATTTTTTTTTTTTTGGGAGCTCTACAATGAAATCATGTATCTTTTGTTCCTTTTCAGGTTAACTGACTGTATAGAATTACTGGAAAGAATGGAAAAAAATGGTTTGTTGGATATGGATAAGGTGAATCTTTATTTCCATTAGTTCTTATGCCTTGGTCTCCTTACCTGAATTTTGGGCTCAGTTGTCGTTTATTGAGTCCATTAATTCTTCACCATGTTTCAGGTTTACCATGCAAGGTTTTTTAAGGCCTGCAAAAGTAAAAACGCTGTAAAAGAGGCATTTTCTTTTATTAAGCTGATTAAGAAGCCAACACTGAGTACATTCAATATGCTCTTGTCTGTGTCTGCTTGTTCACAAGATTCAGAGGGTAAGTTATTTTGTGTTTGTTTGATGTTGATTGTGTTTTTGCTGGATCTATTTCATGCTGTAATTAAGTTTTTATTAGTGACATATGGGACTGCATCTAAATTCTTTACTACTCCTTTAATTAGGACCTTTCCAAGTTTTGCGTCTTGTGAAAGAGGCAGGATTAAAGGCTGACTGTAAGCTCTACACAACACTGATATCAACATGCGCTAAAAATGGAAAAGTTGATGCAATGTTTGAGGTATGGCCAATTATGTCCAGCCTCTTGAATATGTAGTTTAGGCTTTACTGCTGGGACAATTTCTTACAATTTACAATGGTTAAAGAAATCCTCATTCTGTTGCATAGTGAATAGTCATTGTTCTTAATTGTCACTTTGTGTATTTCGCTACTTTCCTTGACATCACATACTTCTCAATCTGTTTTTAAAATTGATAGAAAGATTTTACTATTAAGCAAATTCTAGAAAAGGAAGGCTCAAAAAGTAGGTATCAAGTACCGGTACCTCACTCGAAGTATGAGGAGTGAAATACCAATTATCACATATTATACATATGAATGTATGTATATATATGCATGTATAAAACAAAATGATTGTTCCATATTCAATGTTAAACCACCTTTGATTTGGTCCCTTATAGAAGATGTTCATCTTTCAGATTCTAAAAGGTGTTATGATTTCACCTTTTTTTTTTTTTGAGCAGTAACAAATGATAAATATATTAATGGAAAAGAATTAGTACAAACACATAGTGGAGGGTCTAAGAGGCTTAAACCCAAGAGCAAAACTCTGAGAGAGAAAAAAATACATCCATCACTCTATTCAAATACAAAACGAGCAAAAAACGAAAAATGTTCCTTACATCCAGTGTGATGTAGGACAAGGGATAGGGTAACCCTAAATACCTTATGAGGTTCCCTAAAGATTAAAAGGGGATGAAAATAATGCACCCTAAACCTAATATGGCTAAAATTAAGCAATAAATTAATATTAACAATTTATTAATATAAATCTATCACAAATAATCACACAAAAATCACAGAACCAACCAAGGTTAGTCCCTCATACCGACCTTGGAAAGCTAATAATTCCTTGGTTAAGTCCTGGCTTCTTCACTCCATGGAAGATTATGTTCGTGGCACTGTTTATATTCTTCTGACTACCAAGGATGTTTGGGACACAGTTAAAGCCCTCTATTCTGATAGTGACAATTCAGCCCGCTTATACAAGCTCATCAGACAACATCTCATCTACGACAGGGGGAGTAATCATTGATTCAATATTATTCCAAACTGCGAACCTGTTGGTTAGAGTTGGATCAACTTGAATATGTCACATCTGAGCGCCTTGCTGATACTGCTATCTATAGGCAGTTGGTTGCTCCACGACGGACATTTGAGTTATTGGCTGTACTGAATCAGGAATTTGAGCCTATACGGGCTCAACTACTTGGGCAACGATCTTTTCCCTTTCTGTATGAGGTCTACTTTGCATTACTTCGAGATGACAGGCGTTGCCTTGTTATGACTCCTCTGTCTGCTGAACGCTCCGCGTTGATCACCACTCATTCCTCAGTGTCGTTTTCCACTCATGGGGCTCCTGCTTCTCATGGCAAGGATTCGTTTTCCGACACTCGTAGGGACACCAAAGCCCCACGGAAGAAGGGTGCTCATTTTTGTACTTATTGCAAGATGAACAACCATTATGTAGATTCCTGCTACAAACTTCATGGCCGCTCGAAGAAAGCTAATCTCTCCGTTGCACCTTCTGTTGCTTCTGATGTTACTACTGATAGTGCCCTAGTGACCAGACAAGACTTTAACTGATTGCTGCAACGGTTGGAGCGTTTTCAACCGTTTGAGGTTTCTAATGCTTTCTCCTCTACCCTAGGTACTGAGTCCTCTACACATCATGTCTCCCATCATTCCTGGATTGTTGATTTTGGTGCTACTAACTATATGGTTGGTATGTCCACCATCTTCTTTTCTCTTTCCCCTGTTTCATGTGGTAAGGTTAAATTAGCCAACAATTCCTATACTGATATTGTTGGGAAAGGGATTGTTCCTCTTACTCCTACTTTGGACCTGTCATCTGTTTTGCATGTTCCCAATTTATCCTGTAACTTATTATTTGTTAGTGCTCATTTGAATTGCTCAGTCACTTTCTCTCATTCTTACTATATTTTCCAGGATCTGATCACGAAATAGGTGTTGGGTGGTGATCCTGAAGTGGGTGGCCTTACCTTCTCAACTCTCACCCTAGCAACTCGGAGGCATGTTCAACATCTTCCTCTTCAGATGTATGGTTGTGGCATTGTCGTCTGGGACATCCTGCAGATTCTGTTTTGAAACAACTTGTTCCTAGTTTATCTTTTAGTTATTTTGAGTGTGAACATTGCCAACATGGCAAGCATAGTAGAGCTTTTTTCCCCCATCTCTCAATAAAAATTCATCTATTTTATTTTCACTTGTACACTTTGATGTTTGGCAATCTCCTACTCTATCTCGTACTGAATAACACAATTTAAAGGGAAAAAGTCACAGAACAATTTAAGACCCTTAATAAGTGAACTTACAGATAAACGTTTATTAGACAAAACCAAGTGTTCTGATGACTAGTAGAACAAGCAACATGTTCTGAGCCAATTTGTGGATCAAAGAAGTACAAACGCTTTTGTTGCGGTGCATTCTCCAGATCCAGATTTACCTTCCATTTTCGTATTTTGCTATTTTCGTGTTTTTTTTTTAATTATTTTTAGATAGTTTTTTTTTTTAGTAATTAGCGAGGATTTATTTTTAGTAAGTAGAAGCTTATATAAGTTGTAGCCTCCATGAGGCAAAGGGAGATTGATTTGAATAATTTTTTTGGAGATTTTCGCAAAAATACCTTGTAAGGTGCGATTGATTGTTGGAGAGATTCCAAAGAGCGAGAGGCTACGGCGTGAGCCTTGGCGTGAGGCCATACTTCTTCTTCAGGTACGATTCTTATCTTCCCTATTTTTTTCTTCTCTCTCCTCCAAAACCCACCCCCTGCACTGCTGTAACATCTTCGATACCTCTTCCTTGTCCCAAAATTTCTGTCGTCTCCCTCATATAGCCCTTTCTCCGCCACCTCCACCCCTTCCTGGACTTCATTGGTCTTCCATATCCTTTTCCCATCGCCGTCTCCTTCCAAAATCCCTTTTGGTTTTGTTGCACCCCTCCTCCCGATTTTCCCTCTATCGCTTGTTGCCCTAAGTTATTAATTGCCATTCGTATCCTTCTTTCCCCTTTGTTTCTAGTTAGTTACCACCGCATGTGTCTAAGTTCCAAGTTATTAACCCCGGTCCCACTTGATTCATTTACTACATTATATCTTGAGCTCATTCTTTCCATTCACGCATTAAATCCTATATATTTGCATGACTATTTGTGGTAAATTTATATTAATTAATTGCATATATTAATTTAGTTTTTTAATTTCAGCCTATTTTAGTTTTAAGGTGCATTATTTTCATCTATCCTAATATTTAGGAACCCAACTTTAGGTATTTAGGGTCACTCTATTAGTTGTCTTGCATCAAATTTGATATCAGTGGCCTAGGTGAGGAGAGTTTCCTAACTTTAAATAAAAAAAAATTAATTTAATTAAAAAAATTTAAAAGTAAATAAATTTGCATCACTTTGTTTCTTTCACCATTGCATTTAGAGTTAAGTCACATCATTTAGTGTGTTTCGGTGCATGACCACTAGAAGCGGGGCTAGTTACCTAATCAGATTCTAAAGATATGTCAGGAGAACAACCCCCAGCATGGCTCAACCAATTGACTGCCAAGTTGAACGAAATGCGGAAGACCACCCTAGAGGATACTAGAACTGATGTTGTCACCCTTACAACCAGAGTTGCAGTTTTAAATCCCCTAAGACCGATGAGGGTGAATCAGATAATGACCATGATAGGAATCTTAAAAATAGAAACCATCGAGGCCGCAGAATTGGTCGTGGTAGATTCCAACAGCCAAACAGGCAACGGGAACCTATCTAGGACGATGAGTGTGCCTTGAAGAATGTCCACCTAGAAGCACCCAGCTATGACGGACAACTAGATCCTAAGGTTTTTATAGATTGGTTGTCGGACATGAACCACTACTTTGAGTGGCATGACATGTCTGAGGTCCGTAAGATCCGTTTCGCCAAGATGAAATTGGTGGGACCAGCTAGGCTCTTCTGGACTATTGCGGAATAGAAGATGAGGAGAGCAGGAGATGACCCCTTAAACTTGTCGTGGGATCAGTGGAACTCCTTGCGCCAAGGAAGTCTGACTGTTAGTGAGTATATCACTAAGTTTGACGAGTATTTCATGCGATGCGAAATTGAAGAGGACCCCAGTCAGACCCTCTCTAGGTTCAGATTAGGTCTTCGTCCCGAGTTCCAGCGTGAGCTCATTTTGCGTCATGTTGTCACCTTGAATGAAGCATATCAAGCTGTACATGAATATGAGGACTACCTGAAATTGAATCCTCCAAGGCAGTCAGACCTCCATGGTGTCCACTTTGAGCCCGCTCCGCCAGGAGCTCGGTAAAACATGGTGAGTCAAGCCAAGTCAACCACCAACGGTCCATTCTAAAACAAGGATGTAAGTGTTAAAGGTAATGTTATCAGAACCGGACCGTCTTCGAGGCATTTTGGGTTCAACCGGGTTCGACCGCGGTCAAAGCCGGTCAAAACCGATCAAGTAGTAATATAATATAAATATTACATATAAAATTAAGTAAGCTATCTTTTATCAATAACATTAATATAAATATTAAAAATAATATTTAAACTCTGAATAATATTCAAAATGGTGAAAGATATGTGATAGAAATGGTAATAAATATTTATATTTCAAATATATACATTTTCTAATTTAATTTTAAAAGGATTTTTTTTTTAAATTAAAAAAATAAAAAAATTCAAAATTTGTGAGCCGCGGTCCGCGGCTCATGGTTTGAGGGTAAAAATCGCAGAAAACCACGGCTCTGACCAGTTTTCTGCGGTTTTGACCCATTCCTGGTTCTCAACCAGAACCGAACCGCAGCCGCCGCGGTTTCGGTCTGGTTTTGATAACATTGGTTAAAGAAGGTTTTGGTGTGAGTTCTTCCAAAAAAGGAACCAAATGCTACAACTGTCATGGTTATGAGCATTTCGCTCACGAGTGTCCTATCAAGAATCGGAATAAGGAAAGAACCCTTATGTTGGAAAAAATAATCCGATGAAAAGACTGACCAGAACATTGAGAATCACTTGTTATATGCGGGAGAACATCTCGAAAGTGATGAGGGCATTGACAATTTCGATGAATATCCCCTTAGGTTGGTTAGGTGTGTTCCCATATCATCCCCATTCATGGACCCTAGTCCAGTTCCAGTGTCCCCTAAGTTGTCTGAGTCTGCATCTGCATTTGCACCACATACACATACATTGCATGTTGAAATTAAAACTGAAATTAATATATGCAATGAACAATATGAGCTTGCTGCAGATTCTTATTGTAAGTTCCAGGATGTCAATGTGGGTGATTCTATGGTGATCCACATGAGGCCTAAATGATTCCCAGAAGGAATCTTGAGGCAAATTGGACCCAATATGCATTCCCTGTCATACCCTACACCATTCCATGACCCAACAACTTTACCACTCCCTATCATATGAGCCTCATCATGACCCACATACTGGCCTACCTAGCCCACTTCTTAATCCTTGGTCTGAACCTACAAAGCCTTCCCTATCACCCAAGAGAGAGAAGGTAGAGTTTGTACTGAATGAGAAAGTGGTTCTCACACGCCAGCCAAAGACAAAATTCACATTGTTAACAACAGATGACCTTCAGTGATAGGATTCGACTCTTTTGGAGAGATACCACAACTTTGTATCACCCGAGGCACCTTCTTCTCATTTAAGGCATGTTGACCACAGTGACAATTCAGATGTCCGAGCATCCCAGCGACGATGAAAGAAAGCCACTCTAGTAGCATTGTGGCTTGATGATGACTCAATTGGTTGACATTTTGAAGACCTCACGTGCACATGATGCATATTGAAGACCCCACACTGGGAAGATGCGTGCATGGGAAGATTGATGTCTTCTCATCTGTTTGAATTCGAGGTCGAGTTCTTTTTCAGATCAAGAGATTGATGCGGTGCATTCTCCAGATCCAGATTTACCTTCCATTTTCGTATTTTGCTATTTTCGTGTTTTTTTTTTATATTTTTAGATAGGGTTTTTTTTTTATTAATTAGCAAGGATTTATTTTTAGTAAGGAGAAACTTATATAAGTTGTAGCCTCCATGAGGCAAAGGGAGATTGATTTGAATAATTTTTTTGGAGATTTTCACAAAAATACCTTGTAAGGTGCGATTGACTGTTGGAGAGATTCCAAAGAGTGAGGCGATAGCGTGAGGCCATACTTCTTCTTCAGGTACGATTCTTATCTTCCCTATCGTCTTCTTCTCTCTCTTCTCCAAAACCCATCCCCTGCACTGCTGTAACATCTTGGAAACCTCTTCCTTGTCCCAAAACTTCTGTCGTCTCCCTCATACAGCCCTTTCTCCGCCACCTCCAGCCCTTCTTGGACTTCATTGGGCTTCCATATCCTTTTTCCGTCGCCGTCTCCTTCCAAAATCCCTTTTGGTTTTGTTGCACCCCTCCTCCTTATTTTTCCCTCTATCGCTGGTTGCCCTAAGTTATTAATTGTCATTCGTATCCTTCTTTCCCCTTTGTTTCTAGTTAGTTACCACCGCACGTGCCTAAGTTCTAAGTTATTAACCCCGGTACCCACTTGATTCATTTAGTACATTATATCTTGAGCCCATTCTTTCCATTCACACATTAAATCTATATATTTGCATGATTTTTTGTTGTAAATTTATATTAATTAATTGCATATATTGATTTAGTTTTTTTTTAATTTCAGCCTATTTTAGTTTTAGGGTGCATTATTTTCATCCATCCTAATATTTAGGAACTCAACTTTAGGCATTTAGGGTCACCCTATTAGTTGTCCTGCATCAGCTTTTCTTCACGACCACCCCTAATCGTCCTTTTTGTGACTAAATCCTGAATAACACAATTAGAAGGGAAAAAAGTCACTAAACACTTTTAAGGCCTTAAATAAGTGTACTAACAGATAAAAATATATTAGACAATCGGGAACATTAAGAACTAAAGATAAATCAAGAGTAGAAGATATAGGAATAATCCCTTACCATATATGGAGGTAATTTTCTCATCAATAAGTTTAGCATGTCCAAGAGAAAGAGAATGAAGAGAAGAGAAAAGATGATACATACCTTACATGTGATCGGTAGCCACAGAATCAATAATCCAAGGACTGCTGGTTGAGGTCTGAAAAGTAGATGAGATAGTATATGATTGCAACGAAAGTTTGGGCATAATAAGAGGATTGAAGGCTCTTAAGTTGCATCCGAATCCAATTCTTGCTAAGACACTTGAATAACATCATCTCTAGGAGAAGTAGGGCTAGAGAAAGCCATAGGTAAGGAGAAAAAAAAGAGAAAAGGGTTCTTTTTACAGTAATTGGTCTGTAATTGCACAATGTCTACAAAATCTTATAAAAGTGGGCCCCAAGAATCACAAAACCAAGAGTAATGCAATGGGATTGAAAGAACCACTAGGGGCGATTGTAGTAGTGAATCCTAGTCTGAGATAAGGTTTATAGTAGCAGATCGAGCCAATCTTTGAAAAAATTAGGCATTTGGACGTCACCGCAGTAGATCTGAAGAAGAGGGCAGGCCCTACTGTTGACCAAAACCCTAGGTCAACCGTGTGAAATCATTGTAGGGTCAGGGGAGACAATGAAGGTATATAAGAGAAATCCAAGGGCTAGAAAACCAGATCTAGTAGAAAACATGCAGAAAATGGGGTTTCAGGTGTCCTTGCTGTAGATATGAGAAAGTAGTAAAGCGGGCCCCACCCTTAACCGAAACCCTAGTGAACCAAAGGGATATTTTCGAGGGGCAAAGGCGATTGTGAGAGTGTGAGATCTGGTGACAACAACCATAGTATGGTCTAGATCGAGAGAGAGAAACCCAAAAAACTGGGTATTGTAGTCATTCATGGAGTATTCATGAGAAAACCAAGAAAAGTGGGACCCACTTGTAGTAAAACTCGAGATCAATCTTCTTGGATTGGAACTGGAGGAAGGGGCGACAAAAACAATGTGGAATCCAAGATGAAAATTTTACACGAGAGGGCAGATTGAGAGGCGAGAAGAGAACCCAAAGATGAGATGAAATCGTTGCCTGAGAAGATTAGCAGGACCAAATTCTGACTGATACCATGTTAGAATGACAACAAGGAGAAAAGAAGAGAAAACAATGAAGGAAGATTTGAGAGAAATCATTCTCTTAAATTTGTATTTCCTGTTCTTTCTAACAAAGGAGGATACATGTATATAAAGAGTACAAGGAACCAATCAAGGTGAGGAAAATGGGAAGAAAAATTAGTTACAATTATTTACAATCAATGATATTTAACAAAATCTATAATTCAACCAACATGTTTAAAATGTGATACACCATATCCTACAACCACCACCATAATCAACAGGTATGAAAACTCTGTTTTGAGTGGACAAGATGGTAATTCTTTTGCATTTCCATTCATTGCCACAAAATTTCCAATTCTTTCAACACTACTTGTAATATCTAGGAGACACCTCTGAAGAGATGTAAAGCATGTATGAAAATTAGATTATACAAAAAAAAAGTAAAGAGAAATGGAATGAGAATTCGATAAAGCTCTTTGCTCTTGATCCACATGGAAATAAAGTACTTGCATACTTTTTTTTTTTTTTGATAAATTGATTGTGTACTATTATTTGGTTGCCTCCAATATTTTTGAAGACATCATCTTCTCTATTGAAAATTTGAACTGTAAAATTTTCTTATTAAGGAAAACATGGGGAGGTGGATTTTGAAATTGTAATTTCTCAACTCTAAAGTTGTAATGCACTTCTACCAAAATTCATTTTTACGTTCTTGTGCTTGATTTAACTATAGGAGCTCCAATTCTATTAAAAAAGAAAAGAAAAAATGAATAAATTCATATGATTCAGTTTTTACTTTAGAAGCATACATTATGAACATTATATTTGTTGGATTACATGTTATATAGTTATTTTATATGGTATACTAATTTTCATCTTACGAAGTTCCTGTACTTAGTGATCAGCTTTCATGCTTTATTAGGTCTTCCACAAAATGGTTAATGCTGGTGTGGAGCCAAATGTTCTTACATATGGGGCACTGATAGATGGCTGTGCCAGAGCTGGACAAGTGGCGAAAGCATTTGGTGCCTATGGAATACTGAGGTCCAAGGTAGAATAGAGAACCATTGGTCTATGTCAGCATTCCTTTTACTATTATTATAATCTTTTGAAAAGGCTGGCTTTCCCTTTACTTCATATTTATTTTGGATTACTTGCATTTTTTTGGTATATGGTGGTTGATCAAGTGCTTGGTTTTGAACAAGGATGTTATATCTTATTTTTTCCTTCCACCGTACCTGAGATCTTCACACTTGACAAGTTGTTTTGTCACAGTAGAAAGTGAAGCCTGATCGAGTTATATTCAATGCACTTATCACCGCATGCGGTCATTCAGGAGCTGTTGATCGTGCGTTTGATGTGTTGGCAGAGATGAGGGCTGAAGCACAACCAATAGACCCTGATCATGTCACTATTGGTGCTTTGATTGAGACATGTGCACAAGCTGGTCAGGTCAGTTTCTTTTATGATAATTACATTTTTGTTAGTGTGTTTTTCATGTATTCTATTTCAGTATCTTAGTTCTAAATATGCAGCAGCACTGCTTTTAGGTTGATCGGGCACGGGAAGTATACAAAATGATCCATCAATACAACATTAAGGGTACACCAGAGGTTTACACCATTGCCGTAAATAGTTGTAGTGAGGCTGGTGATATTGAGTTTGCGCTTGCTGTGTACAGTGATATGAGAAGAAATGGTGTCATCCCAGATGAGGTGATACACTTGCTCTAGAATCTGGATATTTGTATATGAAATATCTCTACTAGCTCTCTTTCTTTTTGATTACATTACCATTTGGGTAGATCCTTAATGATTCAAATATTTTTTGGTTTTTTTGAAGGATAAATTTTACATCCGAGTTTTTACACCCGAATCAAGGATCTCAATGATAGAAACTCCGAAAAACCTTCTCTTGATTTTCTCGAACACTCAAGAAAAGAAAGGTGGCACTAATTTCATAAGGATAGTCTAGCGGAATGAAACTCACCAATGAAATTAGGTGTTCAATCGAATGTCAAACAAATGTGGAATTGTATTCTGAATGCAATTAGCATGTGTGGAACTTAAATCCGACACTAATTCGATTGCCAAACATTGAACCTTCTAAGATCTAATTAGTTGTGGAATTATATTTTAATTACTCATGGAAATAAAGTGCAAGACATGAAATAATTTCACCATGCAGAAATTTAATTTCAAATAATTAAATATAATTCAAACACAAAGCCAAATTAAATACAAAGAACCATAAACTAGAACTCACCTCGATTCGGGAGATTCTAAAATTTTGCTCAAAGCAAAAATAATTTCAACTCAAATAAAATTCTGGACGTTTTACGATGCTTGATCAGTCTTTAATTTATAGACTTATCTAACTAAAAAGGAAATTAAAAAAATAAACTAAGATAATCTAATAAAAAAAGGAAATTTTAAAATAAACTAAAATAAAATAAAAACAACTCTGATCGATTCTTGCCTCGGATGGCTTCCTCTTCTTTTTCGAGTCCTTTTTGTTCTTCTTCAATCTTTTCTGATTTTTCCATCCTTTTTTTATTTACTCCATTCCTTTCTTATTCTTTCCTATCTCCTTCCTGCTTCGTTTGCAACAAGGTCATTTTTTCCTTCTATCCTTTATTTCTTTATTTTCTTATTTGTCTTTCTTTTCTCTGCTCTTTCTTCCTTCCATTTGCAGTGGGTCTTACCCAGGCAAGGTCTCCTCTCGATTCCTCTTTCCTTTTTTTCTTTTTCTGTTATTTTTTTTTCGTTATTTTTTTTTCTTGGACGATTTGCTCGGGTCCAACCAGTGATCCCTTCCTGGAATTTCTCTCACTCAGTAGTTTCTTTTTCTGAGATTTCTTCCATCTCTCCTCCCACTCGGTTCGGTCTAGCAGCCTCATCCCTCTTCTATTTTTTTCTTTCTTTCCATTTTCTTTTATTCCCTGCTCGATTTGGGAACTCAGTTTGCTGGATTTCTGCATCCTTCGTTTTTGGATTGCTCGGGAGCATTCCATCTTCCAAACTGCATCAATGGGGTCCACATGGGTGGTGATGTGGAACTCGACATGGAGTCCACATGGTAATGAGTCAAAATTGACATGGCATTCAAGTGGGGCTCTCTCTTCCCTCCATCGGTACGATCACGCGTTTGAATGGTCTCTTCGATTTTGACAACTCTGGTTTCGATCAGGTTTGACGAATCTGATGCCTACATCACTTAATGTGCATCTTGAATCTGGAACTGATGAAAGATGATGTTTCTAGATATTCTATGAATATGTTTTTACTAGTTAACTTTGTTGTCCTACTAGTTTTCAATTATGGCAGTTAAATGGCAAAGGTGACAGTGCCCTCCTTTCTAAGTGGTTTTGGCGGTTAAATAGTGAAGGTGATAGGCCCCTGGAAGTCCTTATTGGTAGCAAAGTATAATATTGGCAACAATGGTTGAGAAGTTAATCCACTCCCCCTATGAGGTGCGACGGGTATGTCAAGAGCTATCAATGCTTGTGTGGATAAGTTTAAGCAAGACATCAAATTTCGAGTGGACCAAGGCAATAGAGTCAGATTTGGCTCCATCCATGGTGTGACCTTGTTCCTTTGGCAATCAAATTTCACTCTTCTCGCTCGCTTCTTCTGCTGCTAATGTCTTCGTGTCAAATTGCTTCATCGTTCTGGTGAGTAGATAATGTGGGATATCTATTTTCATAGAAACCTGACTAATGTGGAGGTTGAAGATTTTTCTTCTCTCTCCACTCATTGGCTCTGACCATATCTTACTTGGATGATGATTGGATTTGATGGCTACATTCTTCAGGAGTCTTTTCTGTCAAGTCTTTCTTTGTCTGGAGCAACCAATGTGACTGTTCCTGTGGTCAATCCTACCATTTGGTCTAGTAAAGCTCCTCCTTGAGCTATCAATTTCTTCTTGAGTGTCGGCCTTAACAAGATTCTTGCCCAAGATAACATCTGCAAGCGAAGTAAAATTATGGTTAAGCTTGCCCCCTTTGTCTTCGAGCTTTTGAAGCCGCCGACCATCTGTTCATTCATTGTTATTTCTCTTCCCCGGTTTGGAATGCTACTCTAAACTTGTTTGAGGTCCAAGGGTCAATGTCATCGTCTATTGCTTTGCTCTCCTACGCTTGGATGTGCTTTCAAGGAAGCTTGGAGTTTTATTCTTTGTGGGGCCTAGCCCTTTTTGTGATAGTTTGGGGCTTTTGGTGGGAATTGTGAGGAGACCAGACCCAAAAGAAGGTTAATTTTTGTGACAAGGCAAAGTTTGTTGCTCGAGCTTCGTTGCTCCCTAAATTCTACTCTCTTTCAATCTCGAATGTTACCAAATCTTGAAAGGAATGTATTGGGCGTTGTAAATATTGTAATTTGTGTATTTTTCACATGTCTTATTATAGAGTTCAAGTGTAAATGATTTTTCTTTCCTTATTTTCCGCCTTGATTTACTCCTTGTAATCTATATATACATTTATCTCTCCTTAATTACAAGAAATATGTACAGAGAATTACTCTCTTAGCTTTCTTCCATTCTCTTAATTATTTTCTTCCCTTTCTACATTTTTATCTTCAGCATTGTATCAGCCAGAACGGACAGTCCCTTATTTCTCCGTTGCAACACTTTTTCAAGCGACTAGTCCTTTCGGAAGATTCCTTCTCCATCTTTTAAGAGAAAGGTTTTTACTGCATTTTTTTTGGGTGGTTCATAGGGTATTCTCTATTTGTGCTCTTAGACGTGGACTCTTTCTTCGGATTTGAACCTAAATCTCCATACCTATACAGTCGTTTTTGGCACTTCATCGCATCTATACAACGCAATTTTGACTTTGAATGGTTTCATTGAAAAGAGGCAGACCAAAAACTAGTTTCTGCAAGGTCTACAAATTTTGGTTTTGTTTCCAGAAGGTGAAACGTGATCAAGTCTTCTGCAAGAGTTTCTTCGATCTTATCTACCAACGCTCAGATCTTGATATAACTCTGCCTCTGTAATCGCCCCTCATCCAAGTATCTTCGTGTACGGTTGCTCTAGGATTTCGGTCAATGGTGGGGTCCATTTTGCTAGTTTTCCAGCACTGCTGCAGGGATGCCAAAAACCCCACTTTTTGGGTTTACTTCCTCTGATCTATGTGGACACCACCACAGTCGCCCTTCCTCTTCCTTCAATCCATCCAGAGTTGCTAGGATATTTGCCTTTGTGGGGCCCAGTTTGTTGTGGGACCCAATTGGACCTAATTCTGGACAAACTGACCCGACTATGCCTATTTTGGCAAGTCAACTGTATAACTGTATAATTATGTGTAGATAAGATGGACTGATTGTATTTTCTTTTTTTGGCCACCTTAATTGACTCACTTTCTCTTATTTATACTTGTATCATCTAAGAGGACAAACGCATCAATACACCTCTAAGAATCATTATTCTCTGATCTTCATCTCTTTCTTTCTTCTTTCTTTTTTCATTATTAAAAAACAACATGGTATCAGCCAAGGAAGATTCTATTCTCTAATTTTTTTTGAGTTCCTTTCAGTTTACCGCCCCTTTTTGCAGTCTTTCTCTTCTCCGGCGAAGATCACTGTTTCCGGTGAAGGTACTGCCAGCGGGGACCCACCTTCCCTTGCTGTTTTTTGACAGAGCTATCCATGTAAGGGTGGATTCCTGTTTTGGACTGGTTTACTAGGGTTTATCTCAGATCTCTCTCCCAGCGATTTTTGAGATCTGGCAGCCCAGATCTGCAGTTTTTTGCTTAGATCTGATAGATCTGAGCTCAGTTTCCACCAAAGCTCCTCCACTTTTGTCGCCCTTGGCCCACCTCCTCACGCCTAAGGTGGACCCCCACTTTTGATCAACAGTGGGTCCCTCGAGTGCATTTTTCTTCTGCTGCTGCTGCTGTACCGTTTGCATATATATATTTTTTTTGGGCTTCTTCTGTCTAGTTCTGCTGCTTGGAATCCTTTTTACTCCCCTACTGGTGCATACTAATTTCGCCCCTACCTCTAGACCACATCAAACTTGGGTCTCACCTTTCATCTTCGGTGGACCCAATTTTTTCTTGTTTTCTGTGTTGCTGTTTGGAGGACTGCAACCAGTTTTTGGGAATTCCTGCCAGTTACTGCATCCTTAGATTACTTTGAAGAGTTTTTGGCTAATGGCTATGTGATTCTAGCCTTGGTGGTTCATCGGCTCAGCTTCTACGACTGCTCTTCTGTTGCTTTGTTGCCTTTGGCCTCTCTGCAGTTTTTATCTTTGCATTTTCCTGCTTGAAGGTTTCTTCTTGGGATAATGGCTGCATCTACGAACCCACTGAAGACCTCTGGAGAATCTTCTTACACTGATATGACTTGTTCTGGCACTCCGCATATTAGCAAGATAACCATTGTGTTATTGAATGAGACCAATTACTTCCAATGGTCTCACTCGGCTAAAATGTTTCTTACTGCCAAACAACTCTCTACTTTTATTGATAATATTGCCTCTGAACCAGACAAGGACTCTTCCTACCTTACCTGGCAAGCTAATAATTCTTTGGTGCGGTCTTTGCTCCTTCATTCCATGGAAGATCATGTTCGTGGGACTGTCTATACTCTTCCCACGGCCAAGGATGTCTGGGACGCCATTAAGGTCTTGTATTTGGATGGTGATAATTTTGCCCAACTCTATGAGCTATATTAGACTGCTTCTCGCCTTCGACAGGGGGAGCTCTCCCTCATTCAATATTATTCAAAGATGCGGAGCTGTTGGCTTGAATTGGATCAACTTGAATTGGTTAAGTTTGTAGACCCTGCTGATGTTGTGCTCTATAACCAGCTTCTTAATCGACGACGGACCTTTGAGTTATTGGCTGGCCTCAACCAGGACTTTGAGCCTATTCGGGCCCAATTGCTTGGACAACGCCTTCTCCCCTCTCTGGAAGAGGTCTACTCTGCCTTATTTCGAGATGATAGGCGTCGCCTGGTTATGACTCCTATGCCGGTTGAATAGTCTGCACGTGGGGCTTCTGATTCTCATGGCAAGGATCCTTCTTCTGACCTTCGTCGTGACACCAAAGGTCCCTGAAAGAAGGGGTCTCGGTTCTGCACTTTTTGTAAGATGACGAACCATTTTGTTGATTCCTGCTATAAACTGCATGACCGTCTGAAGCAAGCTATTATCTCCGTCGCCTTGCCTGTTACCTCCTTCCCTGCTATGGTTAGCGACAGTGCCCCACTCGTCAGGACTTTAACATGTTGTTACAACGACTGAATCATCTTCAACACACTGAGGTTTCCAATGCTGTCTCATCTACTTCAGGTATTGAGTCCTTTGTCAATCATGCCTCTTCTCATTCCTGGATCATCGATTTCGGGGCCACTGATCATATGGAGGGTATGTCTAATCTTTTCTCTTCCATTTCTCTTGTCTCTTATGGTCAAGTTAAATTAGCTAATGGTTCCTCCACTACCATCGTTGGAAAAGGGACCATCCCTCTCTCTTCCACCTTGCACCTTCCATCTGTGTTACATGTTCCTCATTTATCTCGCAATTTGTTTTCTGTTAGTGTACTCACTAAACAATTTTATTGCTCAGCTACCTTCTTTCCCTCTCATTGTGTCTTTCAGGATCTGACTACGAAGCAGGTGATTGGTGGTGGTCGTGAAGTTGGAGGCTTATATCTGCCGGATTGTCCTGTTGGTGCTTCTGCAGCCTGCTCTAGCTCCTCTTCGTTTGATATATGGCTTTGGCACTGCCGGCTATGACATCCCTCTGACTCTGTCTTAAAGAGGCTTGTTCCTTCTTTATCATTTAAGTAGTTTGAGTGTGCACCTTGCCAATATGGCAAAAATAAAAGAACTTCTTTTCCTTTTTCTATGAATAAACGTGCATCTTCTTTATTTTCTATTATTCATTCTGATGTTTGGCAATCACCCTCTATTTCTCGCATTGGTTTTCGATACTTTGTGTCATCTATTGGTGATTATTCACGCATGACCTAGATTTATATCATGAAACATAAGTCTGAAGTTTTTGATTATTTTCGCACAATTTATAATTGGGTTGCCACTCAATTCGGTTCTGAAATTAAAATTTTGTGCAGTGATAATGGGGAAGAATATTTGTCTCATTGTTTTGTTCAATTTCTGCAAGAGCATGGTGTTGAATCCCGACTGTCTTGTCCATCTACAGCACAACAAAATGGTGTAGCTGAACGAAAAAACAGACACTTTCTTGAAGTCGCTCGATCTATCCTCTTTACCATGCATGTCCAATAGTCATATTGGCCTGAGGCTGTCTTAACCTCATGTTACCTTATCAACTGCATGCCATCCTGGGTTTTGTTGGACAAATCACTCATTGATCTTCTCTCACACTTCATAAACATATTCATCTTCTTCCCTTACATATTTTTGGATGTGCCTGCTTTGTTCACCAATTCTCTGGTGATAAACTTTCCCCCCATGCTGTGAGATGTGTTTTTTTGGGATATTCTCCATTCCATAAAGGCTACAAGTGTCTTGATCCAATTACTGGCAAAATATGTGTCTATGGATTTCACCTTCTTCGAGACAGTCCCTTACTTCTCTTCACCATTTGTCTCTTCTTCAGTTTTTCCACTCCTCCCTCCTGACTTGAGTCCTACTAGCTCTGATGTGCGTCCTACTAGCACTGAAAAACCCACTCTGGTATATTACTGCAAACAGATTAGACCTCCACTCCACGAGAACACCACCACGTCATCTGTTCCTGGCCCAGATCCTTCCCTTACGGATGCATCTGATCTTCCCATTGTACTTTGAGAAGGTAAACGTACTTGTACCTCTCATCTCCTTGACCATTTTTGTGTCTTATCATGCTGTCTCTCCTGCCTATCACAATTTTCTTCCAGCATTGGACAACGTTAAGATTCCAAAGCGAATTGACACCGCTCTTCGTGATCCCTTGTGGAAGGTAGCCATGGAAGAGGAACTCACAACGCTTGAGAAGAATCACACATGGGACATGGTTCCCCTGCCTCAAGGAAAAACTCTAGTCGAGTGTAAATGGGTTTTTGCTTTAAAACATAATCCGGATGGCTCCATCGCTCGGTATAAAGCTCATCTCGTTGCCAAAGGATTCACACAAACTTACGTGGTGGACTATTAGGAAACCTTCTCCCCTGTGGCCAAGATTACTTCTGTTCGCATCTTGATTTCCATTGCCACCACTTATGACTGGTTGCTGTATCAGTTAGATGTGAAGAATGCCTTCCTTCATGGTGATTTCCATGATGAAATTTATATGCTTCCACCACCAGGGTTTGTTAATCAGGGGGAGCCTCAGTCTATCTGCAAACTCCGAAAAGTTCTATATAGCCTCAAGTAGTCTCCATGGGCGTGGTTTGAGAAGTTCAGCAGTGCACTATTGCCTTATGGTTTCTCCAGATGTCAGATAGATCACTTTGTTTTTATCTACCGTCTTCACTTTGTGGTCATGATTCTAGTGGTGTATGTTGATGACATTGTCCTCACCGGTAATGACGTTGTTGCCATATCTATCTTCAAAGAATATCTACATCGCACATTTGATATTAAAGATCTGGGGCCATTGCGTTATTTTTTGGGTATATAAGTCGCTCGTTCTTCTAGAGGACTTTCTTTATCTCAGCACAGACACTCCATTAGATGTCAATACGAAGCTCTCTGCCGCATACGGGACTCCTCTTGATAGTCCTTCATTCTGTCAGAAGTTGGTGCGGAAATTGATTTATCTCACTATCACATGACCATATCTCTCATATGCAGTTGGTGTGGTTAGTCAGTTCATGCACGAACAACGGGATACCCATCTTCATGCTGTCTTTCGCATCCTTCACTATCTTAAAGTTCATCCTGACAGGGGTTTGTTCTTTACACGATAATCTTCCTTCTCCGTTCGTGGATATTTAGATGCTAATTGGGCTGGCTCTCCTGATGATCGCCGCTCAACAACTAGCTACTGTGTTTTTTTTGGGTTCTCATTTAGTCGGCTGGCGTAGTAAGAAATAATCTGTTTTTGCTTGCTCTAGTGCTGAAGTTGAGTATCGTGCAATGATTAATACTACGGCTGGGCTTCTTTGGGTCCGCCAGTTTTTTCACGAATTGGGTTTTGCTCCAAGTGAACCGCTCATTATGTTTTGTGACAATCAGGTAGCTGCCAACATCGCCTCCAATCCGATCTTTCGTAAGCGGACTAAGCACATTGAGGTTGATTGTCACTTCCTACGTCAACACATTTCTAAAGGCTGACTTGTCACTCCACATGTGCAATCTAAGGATCAATTGGCCGATATCCTGACCAAGTTTGTTCCTCGTCATCAACTTACTTCGGTTATTGACGAGCTGGGTTTGTTAGACATCTTCGAGCCAGCTTGAGGGAGAGTGTTGTGAGACCCAATGGGACCCAACTCCGGACAAACTGACCCGAGTATGCCTATTTTGGCAAGTCAACTGTATATGTGTATAATTATGTGTAGATAAGATGGACTGATTGTATTTTCCTTTTTTGGCCACCTTAATTGGCTCACTTTCTCTTATTTATACTTATATCCTCTAAGAGGACAAACACATCAATACAACTCTGCGAATTATTATTCTCTGATTTTTATCTCTTTCTTTCTTTCTTTCTTTCTTTTTCATTATTAAAAAACAACACAGTTATGGTCATATTTTCAGTTAGGCAGCTTAGACATGGTTGGCCACTTCTCTGCATTGCTAAAGCCTTAGTTTCTTGTATTGTAGTGCTCGTCTGTTTTTTCCTTGTGTAGTTAGGGGCTGTTTTGTATGTTTCTTCTATGGTGGTTGCAAGTTTCGTTACACCATGTGGCATGACTTATGCCCTTTTTGTATCTAATAAAAGTTACCTTTAAGGAAAAAAATCAGGAAGCATTTGTAAGGACAATCAATTAGGGTTATCCTATGAACATAATAATGCATGTAAATGAAACCAATATCCTGACTTGTCGTTGGTGATGAAAAACAGAAAGAAGCTTTTGCTCGTAGATGATCTCAGTAGAGCATCATTCAACACCGTAAACATAGAAGATTGGATTCCCAACCTATACCATGTTGAAATGAAATATATCAAAATGACATAAGGGAAGAAAAAAAGATTGAGAAAAGAGAGAAGTTTGAGGAAAAAATTGTATTGTTTCCTTGTATTGTCAAGGTACAAAAATATAGTAGTCATAAACAAAGATTACAACCACAAATGGAAAGTCAACCCTACACTCTTTGTTGATCTGCATGACCGTATGATTTGTATTACCGACTTTCCTAATATACATAAATGCCTAACTAGGTATAAGATACTACAACTAAATAAGATCCTCTATATGGGTTCTATAGTTGCATGTAAATGCATAAATTTATCACAGTGCTTTATTATGTCATTTTCAGTTTTAATTGGTTCATCTTCCCTACTCTCAAACACATTAAAGTTAGATTCCACGTGCTATGCTTGCTATGCTAATTTTCAAATTGTTTGTCTTTAAAGTTTTTCTCCTCAGTTCCAATTTGTCGTCTAACTAATTTCTGAAATAAGTTAGTGCTACCATATTTGCGAGCAATATCCACCATGGAACCTCATCTTGGATCCCATATATTAAATTTCTCTAATTAAAATAAATAAATAGGGGTTCAAAGCATTTGCTTGGTGGAGTTTCAAACTACTTGGTAACTCTTATCTCCAGAATCACTCATTAAGAGTTGCATGCCCTAGCCCAATGTCTGCATTATAAATCATTAAGTTATAATAATTGAGAATATTAATCCCCCAATGTTCATTACAAACCCAATCTCAAGTATATGTAATTTAGAGGTTATGATGATGATGTTCCTTTTGATGCTGTTATGCAACAATCCATTGATCACTTCTGTTAATGCATCATGCATCTATTCTTTTAGATTGAGTTTACTGATTCCATCCCCTTCTAATTGCTTATTGAAGTTCTTTACATTTTGTTTTTCATGCAGATGTTTTTTAGTGCGTTGATAGATGTTGCAGGGCATGCTGGGAAATTAAATGTTGCCTTTGAAATCTTGGAAGATGCCAAAAGTCAAGGAATACGACTAGGACATATATCATATAGCTCACTGATGGGGGCTTGTAGCAATGTATGCCTCACAACAAGTGCCATCTGCTACAAATTTCTCAGCAAGTCCATATGAGCATAATTGTTCATACTTTTGATATTAATGTTGGAAATATAACACCCTATTCATTTTATAACTGTTTCATGCTTTTTTGTCCTTTACCACGTTCATAGTCAAGACACAAAGGGGTCTTGGGGCTAAGGTGTAAGGTGCACTTCTAGGCACATTTTTTGATATTTTTAAACATGTGTATTTTTTGTCTGCAACTATTTTAAGATATTAATGACAAGTCCATCATTTTTTCAGCATTCCATCAACTAAACAATACAATATATTTACTATAACCATGCAATTGTGGTTCTTCAAATGGACCGCAAAGTCTTAAAAACGAAGTTGTGAATGATCCAAATTCACAACAAAAAATTAAATGGTGTGAATTATGTGACAACATGATTTTGAAATATAATGTAATATAATATTACTGCAAACTGGAAGATAAATTGCTAATTACAGTAAAAAAGTTAAAAGTGCTGATGCTAATTACAATGAAAACATAAAAAAAAAAAGGGAAAATGATGTAGGACAAAGGGATAGGATAAGCCTAAATGCCTAATGTGGTTATAAAAATATGAAAATGGATGAAAATGATGCACCCTAAATCTAAATGGGGTGAAATTAAGCAATCAATTGATACTAACAGTTCAAGAATATAAATGTATCACAAATATTCACACGAAATTCTTGGAAATCTAATGTAAGCAATTATATAAGTTACCAAGGACAATGTGCTTCAAGATGGGGACCTCTCAAAATTACGGGTTCGTCGGGATCGCTGAAAGCGTAGGCCTATCACAAGACTAGGGCCTGAAATGGGTAAGGGTGGTAAAGGATCTAAAGCTTGGAGTGGGTAAAGGGGTAGGGATAATTAAATAGACTTAAGGTATTAAGATAGGAAAGCTAGATGGTCCCTGAAGGTTACAGTTAATTAAAGAGGGGCTGGGGATGAGTTTCTGCGATAAGTATGGGGGGTCTATAACATGTAACAGCAAAGGGGAAAGGCCTTAATGAGGGACGGCAACAAGTTAAGGTCTGTATGGGTTGTTGGCTGTAGGAGAAGGGTCCAGGAAGGGGTGGCGACAGGCAATGAAGGTGTATGGGGACATGCGAACACAGTAGAGGTCTTAGGAAAGAACGGCAGACAGTATGGGGTCTTAAGGAGGGATGACACACAACAGGGAACTTGGAAAGGGATGGCAGATGGTGTTGGGGTGACGACAGTTAATGGTAGGGACTATTATGGGTTTCGGCCTAGCGTAACAAAGTTATGGAAGGACATGGCAAGACTGATGGGGTGTATATGGGGTGGCGATAGCAGGAAAGGGGCTTGTGCGGGCTTGGCGACAAGGCCAGAGGGCTTAGAAGGGATTGGCGACACGGTGGAAGGGAATAGGGAATGGCGGCACTAGATGGTTCTTTTGAGGGACGGCAAAGGGTTATGGAAAAGAAAGAAAAAGAAAAAAATGAAAATAGTGAAAGGGAGAAGAAGGAAGAGAGAGATAGGTAAATACCTGGATTGAAAGAGGCTTCTCACCTTTTCCGGTGGCTTCTCGCCATGACTAGGTGTGCACGAGACAAACTTCCTCCCCAACATTCGTTTTCTTCTTGTTTTTCTTATTCAACTGTCTCTGCCTCCGGGAAGGAGGGTTATAAAAACCCTATGCATTCTTAAGTTGTGGCTGGGCCTGGCTCGAGACTGGGCCTAGGCCCAGCTAGGCTGCTTTGCATAAAAAAAAGATGGAAAATATGAAGAAACAAAGGAGAAAAAAAAGAAGTAAAAGAAGACAAGAAATGGTGGAAGGGTAAGAAGGAAAAAAAAAAAGAAAAAAAAAGGCTTAAATGTGTAGTGGCCCGACCCTTAAATTATTGGATTAATGGCGTAATAATCAACTAGGACATGTGAGTTTTGAGCTCATGTGTGCGGGGAGTGTCGAGAACCTCCCAAAGAACCCGAGAAATGAAAGGGATTTAGAGTTCGAGGCCTCGACAACTCGAGTGAGCCCGAGGGCCTCGGCCTGAGGGCAGCGGAGGATGACAGCCAAAAGTAATTTTAGTCTCTGATCGAGGGGCTCGAGGACTCCTGAGGGGCTCAAGGACTCCCGAGGGGCTCTGGACTGCGCAATTTTGACTAAGTATTTAAGGCTCAATTTCTCGCGATTTTCAGTCATTCCTTCCTGTCCCTTCCGCCAAACCCTAGAGTAAAGCCCTCTTCCCCGTAGAGAATCGTCACTCTCTTTCCTCCTAGCCTTGTTTTGGGCAAATGCATGCAAGAGATTGGAGATGGATTCGTCTCAAGCTTCATCCCGCTCGGATTCTCTCTTCCCAAAGGTAATCCTTTCGCTCTCACCATCCTTTTCGTATTTTATAAGGCTATTTTTGTGGAATGAAGCTAGGGAGGTGATGTATGCATGGGAAGGAGAAGAATCCATGTAATGGAATAACGATTTTATGTAAGGGGTGTTTGGAACCCTAATAGGAGGAGGAAATTGGGGAAAATGGAGGTAATGATGAGTTGGACCTATTTATGGTCGAAAATTGGGGTTTTGGCATTGGTTAAATCGGAATTTCCCCAAGATATGGAATGGAAGTGGATAAAAATTGGGTAAAATTGAGGGTTTTAGCTAATTGAGCTTTGAATGGCCTAATCAACGAGTTTTGAGCGATTAGTGCCTAATTACCCCAAAGTCCGGACTCGGTGAACTCGACTTGAACCTGGAAACCCAATGGAACCCCATGGTTGGGAAGTGCCATACACTTGGAGCATTGGGAAGACATGTGAAATTCCATGCTGACAAGGTGTTTGATGAAATGGCTAAGTGAATGTTGCTATGGGCACATTCCAATGCATAATTGGGTAAGGTATGGTTTGGCATCCATATGCTTGTATAATGTTGATGTGAATGTATTGTATAAAATGCATGTGTATGAGTTTTCTATGTTCCCTATGTTGAGATGATTGTCATAGTTGAGAATCCTTATGTATGTGATGTGTTAGAAACATGGTAGAATGTGTCGTTTATCAAGCTTGCCCAAGACATGGTAATGTAGGGGCCTCGACTGATTCCCATTCTTAAGCATTGTTAGATGCCAAATATATACTAAATGGATTCTCATAGTATGGAATGTACTTTGATGAATGGGTTAGGCTCGATTAAGTGGTAGAGGTGGAGCTAAGGCCACTTGACCAAGAGGTTAGCTTGAACTACCTTGGGAATGGGCTCGCACACTCGATCCTGTAACGATAATTTGGAGTGCTAAGATGGGCAATGTTAAGATTCCCTGAGGCAAGAGTAGGGCCACTCTCCAATGTCAACCCAGAATTGATAGTGAGTAAAGTCTGTAGTGGCTAGGGATCTGTGGAAGAACCTTAAGATGGATAGATAGGGACTTTGGCAATGAGATGCATGTGACTAGGTCACTTGACACTAAGACATCGTATGAATACGTCCCTCACGTAATTATGATATAGAGACGTGGCATGGGTATGTCTCTTACGTGCTGATGATAGTGAGACGTGGTATGGGTACGTCCCTCACGTAATCATGATGTTACCGTGGCATGGGTACGTCCCTCACGTAATGAGAACATTGTGCCTCAGTCCAATGAGAATGATAGTCTGATCAGTAGATACTGTGTCTCATCTATTTATAGTGAAGAGGATGTGATCTGTTGAGCATTTGTGTGAAGGGTAGAAAGGGAATTAGTAGGATGTATCTTTCTCCAATATAGATCCTAATGCTAGATGGTGGACCCCATGAAAGTCTCCTAGAGTGGTTATAAGACCTTGGGAGTCCAGAGAGGATGAGATAAGTATAGAGATTCCATGAGTAAGGCCTAGAGTAGCCATGAGACCGCTAGAGCCTCGATATGAGCACAGGACTGTGGCACTGAGATGTATGTGACTGGGTCACTTGATATTGAGACGTGGTATGGGTACGTCGCTAACGTAATTATGATGTGAATCGTGGATGAGTATCTCTCGCGTGACTTTGCCACAGATGAGTGGTGGGGCTCTCACGGGTTGGTTAGCACATACAATGTGCATTATGTGCAGGGCTAGGCACTCTTATACACCTTGCGAGTCGTGCTAACTGGATAAGTCGCTCTCTGACCACCTTAGAGCTTGACTGAATCACCCTATGAGGTGAAGGGACGCAGGGTGAGGTGGACTAGAGCACGCTAGGCGTGAGTCCCCCACTTAGTAAGTCGTTGGGCCCTAGGTCTTGCCAGGGGTCGTGATGTGATTATTTGATTATGTTGCCACAACTCCGTAGTGATTCATGCGGGTGTTGTTCCTTAGGATGATTGGTCTTATGGTAGATGATATATCCCTGGATGAGTTATGCCCATGGAGGAATTATATATATGGAGAGATTTTATTCATGGATGGATTATACCCATGGATAGATTATACTCATCGATCGAGTGCTTCCAGGGATGAATGATTATAACCATGGCGGTTTGGATTAATGCCCGGTTGTTGGTCCCATGGTAGACATGTGGGTCCCTTGGTAGATGTATTAGTCTTGCAGTGGACATGTTGGTTTCACAGACATATATTATTCCCATGGATAGTTATTCCCATGGAGGTATTTCCCATGGATGGTTATTCCCTAAGAACGCATTGTGTTCATTGATAGATACTGTTACCGTGAATGGATATTCTCACGGAGGGCATTGATTCCATCGACAATTGGACCCCTGTTAGAGTATTGTCCCCATGGAGGGAAGTAGTGTTCATGTTCTGGTATAGGTCCCATGGTTGATGTGCATCCCATGGTGACATTGGTCACATAGTTGATGTAGACCCATGGTTGGCTAGACCTGTGATTGATTGGACCCATCGTTGGGTTGTAGTATGTTAGAGTATGACATCATAAACAACACGGGGTCGGTGCCTTGAAATAAGTGAAAGTAGAACTACTCGTGATCTGATCTCCAAGGGAGTGCGTAAGCAGCTGATGATTTAGTACCGAAGGTCCAATAAGTCCTAGGATCCGTAGGAATCTCGTTACATGTGTGAGTGCCATGTGTATGGACTATGAGTTGTGCTTGTTCCAGAGTTTTCAAAAAACAAAAATCTCGTGCCGTTGTGTCGAGGCGTGACAAACTGTGTCACCAGTACTGTTGCCATTTTTGTTGCTGTTGCTTGCTGCTTCTGCCTCCACATCTCTGCCTCTTTCTATCATTCTCTCTCAAGCTTGCAATGTTGCCACTGTTGTCGCTCTATGTTCCTTGTTTTTCTTTTGTTTACAAATGATAGAATGGAAAAGCATGAACCTTAAATCCTAATTGTGATACCCCTTGCGTTTGTGTAGGGGGCATGTATGGGAATGAAAGTTGGCTTTGAGGGTATCTAAAAAGGTCCCATACTGCCCTAGAGAGTGAATTGGTTGTGGAATATATGAGGGAGCACCCCTTCCTTCCAGCACAAGCCCTTTTGGGTCCAAAGGTGAGACTTGGGCTCAATGCTAAGCCGTGAGGGTTTTCAAGCCCAAAGCGGACAATATTGTGTTAGAGGGATGAGTCGTTATAAATGGAATCAGAGAACGGTTCAACTCTTTGCCTGTGTGCCTGCGGGTGTGTTGTGATAGAGCTAAGGACGACTTGGTTTTAAGGAGGGGTGGATTGTGATACCCCATGCATTTGTGTAGGGGCATGTATGGGAATGAAAGTTGGGCCTTAAGGGCATGGAAAAAGGTCCCATATTGTGCAAGAGAGTGAATTGGTTGTGGAATATATGAGGGAGCACCCCTCCCTTCTATCACAAGGCCTTTTGGGCCCAAGGGTGAAACTTGGGCCCAATGCAAAGTCCTAAATATTTTTCGAGCCTAAGCGGACAATATTGTGTTAGAGAGACGGGTCGTTACACTAATGTTTTCATTTAAAAAATCTAGATAATTTATAAAGTGTTGTATAGTACCTAAGAACTTGAATGTTTACATTTTAGCACCTTTTTTAAGGAAAAGATTAAAAAGAAGAAAATTTGTTCCTTTTAGTAAGGCACAATGTGTACTGAGCGCGCCTAGTGTGCCTTTTAATTAAGTGTGCTTTCACCTTTCCTAGCCAATTTAAAGTGCAAAAGGCCCTTAGTGCAGTGCTTAGTCACATTTTAAACTACTGCAACCACATTTATCAACTAATTGTGTATCTTGTTAATGCTTTAGTAATTTTACATTTATCTTTTTCCATTTTCATTAGATTGTTATCATTCTAGGGAAAATTTCTGGAAATTATGGTGCAAGAGAACCTGTTGGAATGTATCTAAATATGCTGACTTTAATTTCAGGCAAAAAATTGGCAGAAGGCACTTGAGCTATATGAGGAATTTAAGGTTATTAATTTGATCCCAACAGTGTCAACAGTGAATGCTCTCATCACTTCCTTGTGTATGTCTTCCATCTATAATTCAACTTCTTAAACCCATTATCTGATTATAACAGGAATCATCTTATATGCATTAATTTGAAATTTCTTGCATTTTTACACACAATGGAGTACTAAAATCCAATGACCTTTCTACTTTCTTTCTTGCTTCATGCTTTTAGGATGTAATTCATGCATGTCGTCAATTTTGTAAACCTTCAAGTTTCTGGCCTCACTCACTTTAACAGTTTAATGAAACTAATAATAGAGATTCATTATGGACTGTTGACAACAATAAACCAGATTGTTGGAGACATTTAATGAACAAAGTGACGTTTCATTGTTACAATTTGCTAAAAGTTGGGAGTACTTAGGGTTTGACCTTCTAGGCTGTTTCGTAGTTCACTGTCAACTCAAGTGAATTCTGCCTGAGCTCAATAAGTCAAAGAAAGGAGATGTGCATGTATGTTGGATGGGTGGATTAACTCTAAAAGATAACATTATGAATTGATCACATCAAGGACGGTTTTAAAATAGTTCAAATGGATTTCAAAGTGAGGAAAACTTGTTTGAGATGGTTTGGTCATGTAAGTAGAAGACGAAAGATGTCCCTATATGTAGAGTCAAGAGGTTATAAATCATATGCACGAGAAGGAGAGCTGGATCATCAAAAAGGTGGTGGGAAGGGATAAAGGCAAGCATGATAGATAGTGAAGTGGCTGACTTTATGGTAGGGTCAAATGGATTAGAACTCAAAAATCTGATCATGAATACATGTAATTTTGGCTAATCATATTGATGATATACTGTGTGAAGTTATTTAAGTTTATCCCCTAAAAATGTGTTAAGAAATTAAAATGTTTTCATTGGTTTTACATGGCTGTTTATAGACTTCGAAGTCGGAATAAACCATATCCCTTTCAATGTTAAGAATTTGAAGAGTTTAAGTTGACTCATCAGCATAACTTGAAATTCTAGCAACGTTCCCTTTTTTTTTTTGAGTGGTAACAAAGAAGATTTCATTAAATAAGAAAAGCAAGTACATAAAAAGGCATTACAATACAAAAGAGAGGTCTAAAAGAGCTAGACCAGCCACTAAAGGAAAACAACAAAAACAATGGCAATATCCCTCCAAAAGAGAAATAATACAAGGTCCTGATCAAGTCTCGTCAAGCTCAAAGGAAGAAGACCCCGGAGTCTGAGCTGTTGACTCCAAATTTGGGCGAAGAAATCCTCAACCCCATTTTTTGTGCAACTCACTTGGACAAAGAGATGTCTATTCCCGAGGACTAACCCCTAATTTCCCTAGCTATGGTATTAGCTTTCACGGTGGTCGCTTAAGTCCCTTAGTCCATTTAATTGCATTTGCCGAGTCCCCTTCTATGACAAGTGGACCATGTAGAAAAAATAATAATAAAAGAAGAAGAAGAAGAACACATTGTGTTGGAAAGCACCCTTCTCAATTGTATTGTATTGTGTCTATTCCTCTTAGGGGATACATCAATAAATAGAAAAAAGAGAGCCAATTAAGGTGGCCTAAAAGGAAATACACTAGACATATCCTTATCTATACAGAGTATACACTCATGCAGGTGACTTTCCAAAATAAGGAAAATAATCATGTATCGGGTCCCACAACACTCCCCCTCAAGCTGGCTCAAAGATGTCTAACAAACCTAGCTAGCTAATAATCGAAGTGAGTTGATGTCGAGGAACAGATTAGGTTAAGATATCTGCCAATTGATCTTTAGATTGTAGATAAGGAGTGACAAGTCGTCCTTCAGAAATATGCTGTCGAAGGAAGTGACAATCCACCTCTATGTGCTTGGTTCTCTCATTAAAGACTGGATTGGAGGCGATATTGATAGCCGCTTGATTGTCACAAAACATAATAAGTAGATCAATGGGAGAAAAGCCCAATTTTGTAAGAAACTGACAGATCCAAAGTAACTCAGCTGTAGTATTAGCCATCGCACGATACTCTGCTTCAGCACTAGAGCGAGAAACAACAGATTGCTTCTTACTACGCCAACAGATTAAATGAGAGCCCAAGAAGACGCAATAACCAGTGGTGGAGCGACGGTCATTAGGAGAGCCGGCCCAATCTGCGTCGGAATAGCCAAGAACCGAGAGAGAAGACTGTCATGCAAAGAACAATCCCCGGCCTGGATTAGCTTTAAGATAGCAAAGGATGCGGAAGACAGCATGAAGATGAGTATCCCGTGGAGCCTGCATGAATTGGCTAACTACACCAACTGCATATGATAAATCGGGCCGGGTGATAGTGAGGTAAATCAGTTTCCCCACCAACTTTTGATAAAATATAGGAGAATCAAGAAGGGTCTCATTTGAAGCAGATAACTTTGTGTTGACATCTAGCGACGTGTCAGCCGGCTTGCATCTAGAGTACCCAGCATCCTGGAGGGGATCAAGGACATACTTACGCTGAGATAGAGAGTCCTCGAGGAGAACGAGCGACCTCAATACCAAGAGAGTATCGCAACTGTCCCAGATTGCGCTGTAGATACTCTTTAAATGTAGAAATGGCAGCATCATCATTACCTGTGAGAACAATGTCATCGACATACACCACTAGAATCATTACCATAGACTGAAGACGGTAAAATAAAGACTGAGTGATCCATCTGACATCTGGAGAAACCATAAGGCAACAAAGCACTGTTGAACTTCTCAAACCAAGCTCGTGGGGACTGTTTGAGCCATAAAGAGCTTTTCTGAGTCTTCAGACTAAGTGAGACTCCCCCCTGCTTGATAAATCCTGGTGGTAGTAGCATATATATTTCATCTTGGAGTTCACTATGAAGAAAGGCATTCTTCACATCTAACTGATGAAGTAGCAAGTCAAGACTTGTGGCAATGGAAATCAAGATCTAGATAAAGGAAATCTTTGCCACAGGGGAGAAGGTTTCCTAATAGTCCACCCCATAAGTCTGTGTGAAGCCTTTGGCAACTAGACGGGCCTTATACCTGGCAATAGATCCATTTGGATTATGTTTCAGAGCGAAGACCCATTTGCAACCAACTGGAGATTTTCCCGGAGGAAGAGGAACCATATCCCAAGTATGATTTTTTTTCCAGTGCAGCTAATTCCTCATCCATGCTGCCTTCCAAGAGGATCTCAAAGGGCAATGTCAATTTGCTTGGGAATCTTAATGTTGTCCAGAGAGGTAAGAAAGCTGTGATAGGAAGGAGAAACAGCATGATAGGACAGAAAATGATCAAGGGGATGAATGGTACATGTACGCTTACGTTTCCGAAAAGCAATGGGAAGTTCAGACTCAGTAGTTGTGGAGGGATCTAGACCAGGGGCAGATGGGGTAGTGGCGTCTGTTGGAGGAGGAGACCTGGGATGCTTGCGTCGGTACACCAGAGTAGGCTTCGCAGTGCTAGGTGGAGTGCAAGATGGAGGAGTGGTGGCTGGAAGGAGAGGTAGAACAGGCGGGGAGGGGGAAACGGACAGTGCAGAAAAGTATGTGACTGTCTCAACAAAGTGACATCCATGGACACATGATTTCCCTGTGAGGGAATCAAGACCTTTGTAGCCTTTATGAAAAGGTGAATAGCTCAAAAGGACACATCGCACAACCCGTGGAGAGAGTTTATCAGTAGAGAATTGATTTACAAAGCACACACATCCAAAAACATGCAAAGGAGGACTATGAATGGGTTTATGCAGTGAAATAAGGTCAAGGGGAGACCTGTCTAGCAGCACCCGAGATGGCATGCGGTTGATAAGATAACACGAGGTTAAGATGGCTTCTGGCCAATATGACTGCGGGACTTGCATTGTAAAGAGAACGGAGCGGGCGACCTCAAGTAGGTGTCGGTTTTTGAGTTCAGCGACATCATTTTGTTGAGGTGTAGATGGACAAGACAGGTGGGATTCGACACCATGTTCTTGTAGGAATTGAATAAAAGAATGGGACAAATATTCTCCCCCATTATCAGTTCGCAAAATTTTATTGTGACGGGAAAATTGTGATTCAACTCATTTGTAAAATGTACGAAAATGATCAAGTACGTCAGATTTATGTTTCATCATATAGATTCCTGTCATGCGTGAATAATCATCAATAAAAGAAACAAAATAACGAAAACCTGTTCGAAAGACAAGGGGATTGCCAAACATCAGAATGTATAACAGAAAATAATGTAGATGCACGGTCATTTATTGATGGAGGAAAACAAGTTCGACTATGTTTGTCATGTTGGCAGTTCACATTGAAACTTATTAAAAGATAAAGAAAGAACAAGTTTCTTTAACACTGCATCAGAAGGATGTCCTCGCCGGCAATGCCAAAGCCACACATTGGGTGAAGAGGAGGTCAAACAAGCTTTAGAAGCACTAGGCTGTTGATCAAGAAGATATAAACCTCCAACTTCATGAACACCACCAATCACCTGCCTCGTGGTCAAATCCTGAAAGACACAGTGAGAAGGAAAGAAAGTGATCAAGCAGTTTAAATTTCGAGTCAAAGCACTGACAGACAATAAATTGCGGAACAACTTAGGAACATGCAAAACAAAGGAAAGATCCAAGTTTGGAGTAACTGGAACTGTCCCTTTCCCAACAATGTCAGTAGATGGGCCATTAGCTAAGTTGACCTTACCACATGAAACAGGTGAAAGAGAGGAGAAGAGGTTGGACATACCAGCCATATGGTAAGTGGCACCAGAATCGACAATCCATGAATGGTGGGAGAAATGATGTGCAGACGGTCCAGTACCTGATGGGGAGGAGACAGTATGAGAGGCCTCAGAGGATTGAAGACGCTGCATTTGTTGCTGTAAGAGGGCAAATTCTTGCCGAGTCACAGGAGAAGTGTCACCAGTTGCATCAGTGAGATGAGCTTGTTTTGGTCTGCCATGAAGCTTGTAGCACGACTCAACGGACTGATTGGTCATTTGCAATATGTGCAAAACCGAGTACCTTTCCGCCGTGGACCTCTGATTTCCCGACGATTGTCAGAGGATGTATCTTTACCACAGGAAGGAGAAAGTGGAGGAGGTACGGAGTGAGCTGTGACGAAGGCTGAATGTTCTGGCGGCATAGGAGGAGCCATAACAATTCGACGTCAGTCATCCCGAAGTAGGATAGAGTAGACCTCAGCCAGAGAAGGAAGGGGGATTGCCCAAGCAGTTGAGCACGTATAGGCTCAAATTCCGGATTCAGTCCGGCCAATAACTCAAATGCCCGTCGTCGATCAAGTAATTGTTTATACAGCACAACAACATCAGGAAGCTTAAATTAAACAGATTCAAGTTGATCCAATTCCAACCAACATGTCCGCATTTTTTAATAGTACTAAATCAATGAGAGCTCCCCCTGTCGGAGATAAGATGCCATCTGATATAACTCATATATGCGTGCTGAATTGTCACCATCAGAATACAAAGCTTTAATGGTATCCCAAACATCCTTAGCAGTCAGAAGAATATAGACCGTGCACGCACATGTTCTTCCATGGAATGAAGTAGCCAGGACTGGATCAAGGAATTATTGGCTTTCCCAGTGCGATATGATGAGTCAGTCTTCCGGTTCAGTGCTAGTGCCATCAATATAGTCAGACAGTTGCTTGGCTTCAAGAAACATTTTGGCGGAGTGAGACCATTGGAAGTAATTGGTCTCATGTAACAAGACTGTTGTGATCTTGCCAATATGAGTGGATCCAGAGAAAGGCATATCAGAAATAGAAGTAGATGACGAAGATCCACTAGAAGAAGATTCGAGAGAAGAATCAGTAGAGGCCATAGTGCAGATCTGGAAGAAAGATCCTCAAAAAAAAAGGCACCGACTTCTCGATCAGCAAGAGAAAGGAGCTGCAGAAATGGGGCCCACTGCTGATGTGAAATGGGCAAGGCCAAGCCAAATAAAGCAATGGCAGTGGCGAAACTGGAGGAGAGAAATCCAGGTGCAAAGAGGAAGTCTGTGCGCAAATCCAGCAGAAAAAAGGGTCAAACCTGGGAACACGGGTAGTAGTTGCAGCAACAAGCAAAAGGTTTGAATGTGGGTCCCACCGTGGATGAAATGATGGGAGGTTTGGTCTGATTGAAGCACAAGACAGGGGTGAAACAAGGAGACTTGGTCCGAAGAGAAGAAAACCCCAAAGCAACGAGATCTGGCCAGAAAAGCCCAAAAATAGAGGATAGTGTCGTTCCAGATGGCAGCGGAAGGATGGCCAAAAAAGGGGTCCCACCGATAGTGGAAGGTGGGGCCAATAGTGGCGATTGAAAGCACAGAGAGAAATGACTCCAGTGTAGGTGGATCGGAGACAGAGGATGGTCAGAAGGAGCCGATAGAGGCAAAAGACCCAAACATGAGGAGCAAATGGCGTGTTTGTTGCAAGAGGGAATTAGAGTCACCGAGGCCACCAGATGTGAGGAAGGAGAAAATCCAACGTGATAGATGTATTCTCTTCCAAAAAACGACAAGAAAAAGGAAGAGTTGTCGTTGGAAGACTCCTCCGGTCACCGGATTAAAGGTTTTACCAGAAAGATGAACAGGCAGCCAAAAAAACGGAAAAAACAGTTCAGATCTGGAATAAAATGTTGGGATTCGCGACGGAAGAGCACTGGAGAACCGCAGAGATCTTTTTGGTTGATACCATGTAGAAAAAATAATAATAAAAGAAGAAGAAGAAGAAGAAGAAGAACACACTGTGTTAGGAAGAACCCTTCTCTCAATTGTATTGTATTGTGTCTATTCCTCTTAGGGGATACATCAATAAATATAAAAAAGAGAGCCAATTAAGGTGGCCTAAAAGGAAATACACTAGACGTATCTTTATCTATACAGAGTATACAATCATACAGGTGACTTTCCAAAATAGGGAAAATAATCATGTATCAGGTCCCACAACAGTCCATGCCCATAGAATTTGTAGATAGTCAATGTCCTCCTGATACTTAGTTTTGCCTCATTTGAGTTCCTAATCCCCACAACTGTAAAAACCAGTGCGGTTTCCCCCTATTATCCCTAAGCACTCCACCTATCCCTGCTGACCCCGGCTTACCTCTAGTAGCTCCGTCAACATTAAATTTAATGACATCACGAGGAGGAAGAATCCAATTAACAATTGTCTTTAATTTTCTAGAGTTTCCACTCATTCACCTCTCCCTAGACGACATGAAATCCATTGGCACACAAAGCCTCCACTTAGACATTTGGAAAAGATCATTGATCTCACTTGATTTTCCTTAAAAAATTCTCGCATTTATTTCTTTCCACAGGGTCCAAAGAATTGCAGTCGGGACCGTGTTCTAAGCTGCCTTCTTTCTAGAGCTAAGTTTAGATAACACCTACAACTCCACAACCCCAATGCAATTTAACCCAAAAACCCAAGAAACGTCGAAGAGATCCACAAATCTTAACCACAGACTCCTAGTGAAAGAACAACTAACAAAGAGATGATGGACGTCCCCCTCTGAGTGACCACACAAGGGACCACTAAGATCCTCTCCATCCCTCACCAAGCCCCTTCTCTTGAGTTCCATTCTAGTAAGGATCTTTCCGTTTAGGGTACACCATACAAAGGCTTGAACCCTTGGGGGAGCCAAACCAGACCAAGCTAGCCTAGAGGATGGGTCTACATTGTTGCTGCTCTAGGTACAATTTTACCATTGGTCTTACTGAAAATGAGCCTAAAGAATCACCTGTCCACAGAAGTTCATCCTCTTTACTCAGGACACTGGGAATTCCACAGTTGGGTTAAGAGGTCCACCCAACTCCTTATTTCAAAGGATTTAATTTCAAGTCTGAAGTCCAAGTTCCAAGTGACATTGCTGCCCTCAATCTGATAGCAATCTTGTACTAATGCATCCTTGTTTCTTGAACTCGGTACAGTCGAGGGAACTACTCCTTGAGGGGTCTATCTCCCAGTCATAGATCAGTCTAGAAGAATTTGTTATCTCCTCTCCCCACCAACCTCCTGATCCTTATACAACCGTCCTACCTCTGACCTATCTTGACATAGCCTCCACCAAGCCTTGACCATTGGTGACCCAATTTTCACAAAATTATCACTTAGCGCCCACCCATTCCTATCCTCCAGCCCATATCTTGTGGTCAAAACCCGACCCACAAAGCCTCCCTCTCTTTACCAAATCTCCAACCCCATTTACATAGGAGGGCTTGATTTCTGACTCTAAGTGGGACAATACCTAGTCCTCCCTTTGATTTTGATTTAATTGCTTCTTCCCATGCCACTAGATGTACTTTCCTTTTCAATTCCTTCTCTCCCCACATGTAACTTCTAAGGAGTTGTTCAATGTTCCTCAATGTCCCTTTCGGTATCTCAAATAGGGACAAATAGTAAGTTGGTAGACTTGTCAACACTGATTTGATTAGGGTAAGGTGATCCCCAATGGATAGGTATCTCCTTCCCCACCTGCAAGTCTCCTTTCAATATTTTCTACAACTGGGTCCCAGAATCATTTGAGTCTTGGATTCCCCCTACTGGTAATCCCAAGTAAATGAAGGGCTACCTTCAATGGCGCACCCAATCTCCTCGGCCAAGTCCTTGAGGGTATCTTCATCCACATCAATGCCAATCAAGGTACTCTTCCTAATATTGATTCTCAACCCCAACACTACCTCAAAGCATCTCAAGATTGCCTTAAACCCTCTTACTTCAACCCTATTTGGTTCACAGAAGAAAAAAGTATCATCTATGAATTGAGATGGGTGGCTACTTGTAATGCCTGCCCCTCTCTACAGCCTAAACGGGTCGTGGCCCGCTTAACTGCAAATTGAACGGGCGTCACCCAACGCGTCACACATCTAATGGGCCTTACATCACAGATTTGTGGCTGGGGGAAAATAAGTATATTTTTTTTAAGATTTAAATGAAATAACTAAGCCATCAAATCTTTCAAGCCCAAATTTTACACATCATATAAATCATAATATCATCGACAATATAAAATAAATAACATCTATTATCAACATCAAATCTAATCTCACAGACCTGCTCACAACCCAATCCATAAAAATAAATTTAACTAATCAAGTCTCAAAAATAAATATTACGAAATAAATAAATTCAATCGCATGAATCCACAACTATAGTAAGAAATTAAATATCCATCCTTGACTCGGTACGACGTCACCACCTCCGAGAGTTGAATCGTCACTTCTCAGCTATCACCTGAAAAACTGTTAGGGAGTGAGCCTTACTTGCCCATGGATCATCAACTCAGTAGGGGTATAAATAAACATTAAGAAACCCACATACAATAATATTCAATAAAAAGGCGGAATATCCAACACAATTCAACACCACATAAACAACACACACATGACACCACAACATAACTTACCTAAACATATCTATCTTGATATCATACTCATAACACTCATATCCATCAATACATCATAGTTCTAAGCACTCGATTATCAACTTAACCAACTAAATAGTGTAACTTATCACACTATCAAACTCCGCAATGAGTCATTTCACCTGGTATACTGATGCGCTCAATCCATTTTATAGACAATGCGTTCACTCATTTGCTCTCGATATGGGATTAGTGAAAACCTCACCCCTCATCCGCAGCCTGCCAATGAGGTAGCCTGCTAGTGTGGTAGCCTATGCTCATCCATCACCTGCCTACACATCACCCGCCCACAAGGACTGTTGGGTCTTTTGGCCTCACACCTCTCCATCAAGAAGACAAATTAGTATCATGCTCTTAATCAAATCTCACACATGGGATATTTACTCACAAGCTACTAATCACAAATCATTAACCCGATACGCGGTCGTCTATAAACACACGTCACACGTGAATACATTGTGCGGCCCATCATACTCACACATAAGGCTCATGGACTACAATCCAACACGTGGAATCTAAATCCAACGAACACATCAATCGACATCTCAGTGATCAGATATATCCTCCACAGATGGCTAACACATCACACAATTCATGAGGTCATCATTCGACCATATCACAGTTACTCATACCCACCCAACTTATATTTATCAACATATCATAAATCTCACTCATACACCTATCATAGTCAAACTCATACTTAGCATATTCAATAATTCACATGTGATGGGATCTCAATTAATTTGACGGGTCCGGCCAGCTTTTTCGGGGCATATAAAATTTATATTAAAATCCAGAACCGGTATTAGTCATTGGCCATGCTTGCGTCATTACCATAATATCCCAATCACCGAATCATACTACATATATCAATAATTCACATAAACCAACATATAATTACAGTCATACGAATATTCATTATAATTGAAAATACATATGAAATAAAATAAACAATAATAATAATTCAAATCATAATTATAATTAAATCTTCTACATAAAACTCATTGCATGACTTGATTTATATCAAAAGGAAAGACACCAAAAATCAAGTTTCGTACTCCCTGCCTCAAAGTTGAGATTTTTGCAGTCTCCTAACATCCAAGCAATAGATAGGTTGCATAAAGACGCCAACTCAAATTCCAAGTACCAATCAGCTATCCTTTCTTGTGTTTGCTGTATGGCGAAAGAGACCTCCACTAGTGCTGTGTGATGCAGTCCCAAGCTCGCACAGTTGCTACGCCTTCTTGCAACAACCTTAGAACACTGATCTGAGATAAGGCAGATTAGCAGAGTCTGCACGTCTGTATGTACTCTCCTTTGTTGTTACCGAGTATATCACCCTCTGATATACTTTGTCTTCTCTCAAGAGACTGCACACGCCCAATACTCCTCTTTGACATGTACAATACACCCATAATATATAGAGGTAAAGAGCCCTAAATATAGCAGCCAACGCTGCCTATTTCTTTCCAAGAAAATACACCTCTGACGTGGTGTGATTACTAAAAGCAAGCTGCCCCACAAGATCCCTTTATGATTCTCAGCAACTCTATACAAGCTGCTCACACGATTAGCATGATATTCTTGCTAAATACATGTAATTTGAATGCCTTCCTATCTAATCACATAGAGACCGCCTTTCCTTCCTAAAATACATCTTCCATATATATGTATTTTCGAAGTTTAGGAAATTAACATTCCCTTTTAATTTATGATTGTTATTTTTTTTGATAATTAAATCTTCCTATTTCTCTTAATTAGCTCTTTTCAAATCAAAGAGAAATATTAAATCGTGTAATCTAATTGAGGAGAATGTGTGTTTTTCCCAAATAATTTTAATAAAATAAAATAATATACTAATAAAACAATGTCAATTTCTAACTAATTCTACCCACTTCTTCGGCTGACCCGCTACTCTGGGTCGGTTCATCACATTCTACCCCCCTTAAAACAAATTTCGTTCTCGAAATTTAGCTAACGCTCATACTTTGTTCATCGAACAACCTTGTTTACATCTATTACATAATCACATTCTATTACCAAAATCTACCCTTTTAAAGTTTCTACCCTCACTCACTTATGATAGGAAAGGGTCTAACTTGTCTCTAATCTCAAGCCCAACCTCGTACTCACAGTCCGAGAGTTGAACCCAAGCTCTGATACCAACTGTGACGCCCCGCCCCTCTCTACAGCCTAAACGGGTCGTGGCCCGCTTAACTGCAAATTGAACGGGTGTCACCCAATGCGTCACACATCTAATGGGCCTTACATCACAGATTTGTGGCTGGGGGAAAATAAGTATATCTTTTTTAAGATTGTAAATGAAATAACTAAGACATCAAATCCTTCAAGTCCAAATTTTACACATCGTATAAATCATAATATCATCGACAATATAAAATAAATAACATCTATTATCAACATCAAATCTAATCTCACAGACCTGCTCACAACCCAATCCATAAAAATAAATTTAACTAATCAAGTCTCAAAAATAAATATTACCAAATAAATAAATTCAATCGCATGAATCCACAACTATACTAAGAAATTAAATATCCATCATTGACTCGGTACTACGTCACCACCTCCGAGAGTTGAATCGTCACTTCTCAGCTATCACCTGAAAAACTGTTAGGGAGTGAGCCTCACTTGCCCATGGATCATCAGCTCAGTAGGGATACAAATAAACAATAGGAAATCCACATACAATAATATTCAATAAAAAGGGGGAATATCCAACACAATTTAACATCACATAAACAACACACACATGACACCACAACATAACTCACCTAAACGTATCTATCTTGATATCATACTCATAACACTCATATCCATCAATACATCATAGTTCTAAGCACTCGATCATCAACTTAACCAACTAAACAGTGTAACTTATCACACTATCAAACTCTGCAATGAGTCATTTCACCTGGTATACTGATGCTCTCAATCCATTTTATAGACAATGCGTTCACTCTTTTGCTCTCGATATGGGATTAGTGAAAACCTCACCCCTCACCCGCAGCCTGTCAATGAGGTAGCCTGCCAGTGTGGTAGCCTATGCTCATCCATCACCTGCCCACACATCACCCGCCCACAAGGACTGTTGGGTCTTTTGGCCTCACACCTCTCCATCAAGAAGACAAATTAGTATCATGCTCTTAATCAAATCTCACACATGGGATATTTACTCACAAGCCACTAATCACAAATCATTAACCCGATACGCGGTCGTCCATAAACACACGTCACACGTGAATACATTGTGCGGCCCATCATACTCACACATATGGCCGATGCACTACAATCCAACACGTGGAACCCAAATCCAACGAACACATCAATCGACATCTCAGTGATCAGATATATCCTCCACAGATGGCTAACACATCACACAATTCATGAGGTCATCATTCGACCATATCACAATTACTCATACCCACCCAACTTATATTTATCAACATATTATAAATCTCACTCATACACCTATCATAATCAAACTCATACTTAGCATATTCAATAATTCACATGTGATGGGATCTCAATTAATTTGACGGGTCCGGCCAGGTTCTTCAGGGCATATAAAATTTATATTAAAATCCAGAACCGGTATTAGTCATTGGCCATGCTTGCGTCATCCCCATAATATCTCAATCACCGAATCATACCACATATATCAATAATTCACATAAACCAACATATAATTACAGTTATACGAATATTCATTATAATTGAAAATGCATATGAAATAAAATAAACAATAATAATAATTCAAATCATAATTATAATTAAATCTTCTACATAAAACTCATAGCATGACTTGATTTATATCGAAAGGAAAGACGCCAAAAATCAAGTTTCTTACTCTCTACCTCAAAGTTGAGATTTTTGCAGTCCCCCTAACATCCAAGCAATAGACAGGTTGCATAAAGACGCCAACTCAAATTCCAAGTACCAATCAGCTATCCTTTCTTGTGTTTGCTGTATGGCGAAAGAGACCTCCACTAGTGCTGTGTGATGCAGTCCCAAGCACTCAAAAACAACCTTCTGAATAAGGCAGATTAGGAGTCTGCAGTCTGTTGGATGTACTCTCCTTTGTTGTTACCGAGTATATCACCCTCTGATATACTTTGTCTTCTCTCAAGAGACTGCACACGCCCAATACTCCTCTTTGACATGTACAATACACCCATAATATATAGAGGTAAAGAGCCCTAAATATAGCAGCCAACGCTGCCTATTTCTTTCCAAGAAAATACACCTCTGACGTGGTGTGATTACTAAAAGCAAGCTGCCCCACAAGATCCCTTTATGATTCTCAGCAACTCTATACAAGCTGCTCACACGATTAGCATGATATTCTTGCTAAATACATGTAATTTGAATGCCTTCCTATCTAATCACATAGAGACCGACTTTCCTTCCTAAAATACATCTTCCATATATATGTATTTTCGAAGTTTAGGAAATTAACATTCCCTTTTAATTTATGATTGTTATTTTTTTTGATAATTAAATCTTCCTTTCTCTTAATTAGCTCTTTTCAAATCAAAGAGAAATATTAAATTGTGTAATCTAATTGAGGAGAATGTGTGTTTTTCTCAAATAATTTTAATAAAATAAAATAATATACTAATAAAACAATATCAATTTCTAACTAAGTCTACCCACTTCTTCTGCTGACCCGCTACTCCGGGTTGGGTCATCACACTACTAGTCCGTTTGATGGAATGGTAAAGCCCCTAACCATCCCCAATTCCTTGGCTTTCTCCACAAGTCTTTGTAGGCTTTTCCCAATCATAATGAAAATAAAAGGAGATAATGGGTCACCCTGTCTCAGGCCTCTTGAGGCTGAAACACAAATGAAATGCAATAAGGAGTTTTCATTATTAATTAATTTTTATTGTTTTATTGTTGTTGTTGTTATTATTAATTTATTAATTATTATTATTTGTTGGAATGATGCTCGAAGCCATGTTTTAGTTTGAATGGATGTTACTTAATTTGAACAATTTAAATTTGTCGTCCCAATGATTCAGTCATTTTCTCATAATTCTGAATTGGCCCTTAATAGATAATCTATAGAGTTGTGGCAATTTGATGTTTTGATGTTTTGTATTCTAATTTCTAGACAACAATGTCAAAAGCTGAGTACTACATATTGACAGTTAAGTATCATTGTCACGCCCCGATTCAACGGCATGTGATTTTTTTTTTTTACATATATATAACCCCAATAATTCATTCTCCATTCATAACATGTAATGCAAACATATCAGAGTACGCATCAGGTACATGTCACATTCCAATCTCATGAACAAATAACATACCATTTATTATCTCAACTATTAACTAACCCCAAGTCCATAAAATCCATAAATATCAAGGATGAATAGTGATTGTCCAGTTTCTCTACGGCCACCCGAGATATCCTATAGCTTGACCTCAATTGTGAACTTGAAAAGTAAAGAACATGAGCCCACTTGGCCCAGTAGCGGAACAACAAAACCCACGTACAATATAAACAAATGTGTAATAAAAATATAGCCATTTACACTCATAATATAAAAGCCTAATAATTTGCATCGCACGACATTTTCAGCACAAACAACACACATTGACCATAACATAAAATTTCACAATATACATTTGTATAAAGGAACATATTATCACCCCACATATCTCATAATAACCGGTTGATCTAACATATGATGAATGCAATGTATCATGCTAATGCAATGCAACTCAACACCACACACATACCAACCCAAGAGTGCCCAGTCACCAGGTCACTCACCCTGGGACTGTTACTCGACTTAAGGGCTCTAGGTACACGACTCTTTACCTGACTTAAGGGCTCCAGGCACACCACTCTTATATCTGCTTAAGGGTTCTAGGCACACCACTACCCGATTTAAGGGCTCCAGGCACACCACTCGTATACCAGATTTAAGGGCTCCAGGCACACCACTACCCGATTTAAGGGCTCTAGGCACACCACTACGCGATTTAAGGGCTCCAGACACACCACTCTTATACCCGATTTAAGGGCTCTAGGCACACCACTCGTATCCGATTTAAGGGCTCCAGGCACACCACTCTTGTACCCGATTTAAGGGCTCCAGGCACACTACTATCCGATTCAAGGGCTCCATTAATTTTTATCAATTAAATGACCCGGACTGGGTTGGGTCATTACAATCATATTGATGTCAACAATGAGGTGCATGAGGCCCTCTGTTACAATTCTAAACCATTGAAAGGATGCCCCTCCTTTGATATAGCTTCACATCTGATCAGATCCAATTGTGAGCCTGACCATCAATTGTTGAGATGAGATCCATTTGATATAGCTACTAAAATACATCATGTGCACTTGACTTTGTGTCATGGGATATGGCAAGATGGTATCCTTTTGGCACTGATTACCATAGTGCCATTATTTCTCTCTAAACTTCAACTCTAGAGGGATAATTTTTTGCATAAGTGAGTATTTAGATTGAGGATCACAGAAAATGTACTTATTACAGGTGAAGGTGCCCAACTACAGAAAGCAGTGGAAGTTCTTGCTGAAACAAAGGAAGTAGGCGTGTACCCAAATGATGTCACGTATTCCATTCTTTTAGTGGCATGTGAAAAGTAATTATTCTTCACTATTTGCATTTTACTGTTGATGATCATTAAGCTAATAATGGCATTTTGTTTCTTAAAGTTATTTTGCTGAATATTGTTTTTTCTATTTCAAGGAAGGATGAACTAGAACTTGGCTTTGAGCTCGTTTCGCAGGCCAAAGTGGATGGTGTTATTCCTAACCCAATTATGTGTAAATGCTTGACTGGTGAGATATGCTGTCTTGCCTGATTAGGTTTGTCTGTAAGGTTTTTTTTTTTCAAATTAAACTAGATTTAATTTTCATGTCTGAGATATGTGATATGTTTGTACTATTGCTGGAGGGAAGAAAACATGGCTGATACTCAAAGACATTTTTTTAACTGAGAGGAACTTGTAAAGTACTATAGTTTTTCATAAGAGTTCTTATTCTTTTATTATTTCACTTCCCTAATTTTCAGTTGGTAATGAGAAGTTTTTACAAAGAAGAAAAGTACAAAGGTAGAATTTAAGAAGAGAAGCAAGGCTATTGAAAAACATTATAAAGAACTCTATTGGATACCCAAGAACTCCCTTTGGAAGTAAGAATCTACGCCACAACCCCATCGCTAAATCACAGTCTAGGAAAATGTGGTTGACACTTTCCTCCTCGGCCACAAAGGACACATGAACTATTAGCCTCCTCTGATAGATGTGCCTATTTGTTCACAAAGAATGGTGTGGGAGGTCCGGTTTTTGGTGTCGTCCACATTTGAGATGACTGGGAAAGTTTGGATTGCCCTGGGCAATCCCTCCTATCCACTTGGAGCATTTGTTTTTCCTTTTTACAGGATCTTCATCCTTTGTGTTTCTTCCTTCTCTATTCACTTGTATTTTCTTGTTTTTTTGGTGGGGTCTATAGCTTTTAGACCCTCCTTTTTCTCTTTGTACTAATCTCTTTTCTCTAATAAAATTTTCCCTTGTTTTTTTTTTGAAACATTAACGATTTGATTCCAATAAAAATAGAAGATGCTACAAGAGAAGGATCTAGGTATAGGAGAGATATACCCGGATCAAAGGAGGAGGAAAAGGATCAAGAGAGATAAGAAAAAACATGAACATAAAGAAAAAATACAACAAAACAATCCTCAACCACTAAGAGGACCCCAGCACCCTTACTCCACCGCTCAAAAAAAGAAAAGAAAAAAGAAATACGCCTATTTTTCAATCCATCCCTTTTAAGGAACTGGCCCTTAACAGCACACCATATGAATACTTGAACTCTTGGTGGAGCAACTCCCTTCCAAACCAAAGACCATACTGAGTACTGACCTATTTCCACTCGGGGGAAAAATAGGTAATGTCACTCTTGACCTTACTAACTGTCTACTTGATGGATCTCCTATCCAAACAATAGGATTTGTAATTCAATATGATTTAATGGTCAAAATGATTTACGATATGATTTCAATTTTCAAAAAAATGCTTTGTAGTTTTTATATCATTGTTGGTATAGGGGTACACTGCTATTTTATGCATTTGTACTAAACCTATCACTTCTTCCACCACATCCTTTGAATAAACAAAGCCTGTCTTACAAAAGCCTTAATTGTTTTGGTCTCTTTCGAAGTTAGAATCACTAATTTTCTAAAGATCAAATTATTTTTGTCTTCTTGAGAAACCTTCCACTAAAGCTCCAAAGGCAGGTGGAATGGTCCATTCACCAGAGAAAGGGTTTAAAGATGAAATTTGAAATTATTTAAGATGAGTTGTAATGAAGAGATGATACACTGATTCCTCTAATCCTAGTTTCCAGATAGGTATATGGCATTGCATGACTGCAATTTCTAAAATGTTTAGAATTGGCATTTTTTTTTTCATTGCTAGTTGTATTTGATGATCAAATATAATTTTGTTTGCTGAAGGATTGTGCTTGCGGAGGTTTGAGAAGGCTTCTTCCCTTGGGGAACCTATTTTATCATTCAATTCGGGAAAACCACAAATTGAGAATAAATGGTAAAGATTGCTTTAGTAGGATAGTTCCCTTAACAACTATTGATCATGTTATTATTCCAAAAGTTTTGAGCGGTAATGCAAACTTATTGTTGTCCACATCGTATAACTTTCCACTAGATTATGCATTGTAATGATCCTCCTCATATTATGTTTATATTTTTCGTCAAAAATGCATTTCCATTTTTTATTGTTTGTATTGGTGTATTGTAACGACCCGTCCCACTAGCACAATATTGTCCGCTTTGGGCCTACACGCTGCCCCACACGGCTTTTCATTAGCGAGCCAACCCAAAATTGCTCCCAAACGGTCTTGTGCTAGGAGGAAGTACACATCTTATATCTCACCGTAGATCAAGCTTTCCAGGCGACATGGGACCTTTACACGCCCTCACTGGCGAATTTTTAGGACCCCATTCTCGCCCACACTACATAAGGGAATTACAATCCACCCCCGTTAAGATCAGAGCCTTCCTCAGCTCTGTTCACACCCACAGTCGAGAGTTGAACTGTACTCTGATACCATTTCTAATGACCCGTCCTGCTAGCACAATATTATCTGCTTTGGGCCCACACGCCGGCCCGCACGGCTTTTGATGTAGGACACGGAAGATGCAGCACACAGATTCCACTTCTATTTATTTTTATTTATTTTTTTCTTAATTAGCAAGTAGATTTGTTATTTGGGATCTTAGCAACCCAACTTTAGTTAGTTTCCTATTTGGTTTAGGAGTCCTAGTTTAACAAGGAAGCTAGGTCGATGGCTTTCCTAGTTGAGTCATTTTCTATTTTCGTTTGGATTGTTTTCTTATAAATACAGATGGATGTAAGAGAGAAAATACATAATGAATATTCAATGAGATTAACCTAAGGCAAAGCCTTTTCCTATTTTTCCTTTATCTTTGTTTTCCTGCCTAGTTGCAGGTTGTTCTACATTAATTGGTATCAGAGCTTAGGGTTCTCTGTATCTCTGTTATACAGACACGTTCCTAATCGGAGACAGGTTCCTGCTTTATCAGGGACGAACGTGGTTTCGATCCTATTATCTTTTCGCAATCACCAAATCTGGACATTATCCCAGGTAAGAGCTACCATCCCAAACCCCATCCTCCTCCTCCTTAAGCCCAGGTCAAAGCCATCTTCCTCAAACCAGATCTACTCCTTCCACTACTTTCCGCCTCTTCCACTACTTTCTGCCATTGTTGCTCGATCCCTCTCTGTTTCACTACGAATAGGTTCAGCCCCTTCCATTGCCAGATTTCGGTGCAAGCACCTACCTTCTTCTTCGTCCCTCATCCATGTATTAAGCTCTCCTCCCTTTTCCTTCTCTTTCGCCTCCCCCTCGAGCCTCGACACCCACTTTCCATCCTCTCTCCAGTTCGTCCGCAAGCCTCCCTTCTTTCTCTGTATTTCCGCCGCACCTCCCTTCTCAGTTTCTCCTTTTTTTTCCCAAACACTATTCATATTACCCTTTTTGTTCCCATAACCTTTTCCCAAACCCAAGGCTTGGCTTACTTCCCACGTGGAGAAAACACCTTTAGCCTCCACTGTGCTTCCATCTTTGACACCTTTTTCCCAAATTTTACCTTTTTTTTCCCCAAGCCATACCACCGTACCCACCTTCTTTCTTTCCATCCGTCCATGTCATAAATGCCTTTGTCCCCTCTACTTTTCAAACACGAATAATACCCCTCACTTTTATCTTTTACCCATCACTCCATTCACTTATTTACCAAATCACCCCTATTTCCAATTTCTTTATCACCTTAGACTACAGTCCAATATGGGAACCATCCAAATTTGACTTGAGTTGACCAGATTTGACTGTTTGACCAACTACGTGTCCACTTTGACCGATCCAATTTCCATGTCTTCCCATTGGATCCCACCTCACCCATCCAATAACCCTTTTCTCTATTCCAACCATCTTGTCTTGGACTCTTTGACGCCTCAATCGGATCGCCCACATCACATCGACCCACTGTCATCCAACAACAATGGTGATCAATTACTTACCTAATCTGAGTTCAACGACTTTAAATCCGAGTTTATCTCTGAGTTGCGATCTGAATTTCACGGTTTTTTTCAAGAATTTAGAGAACTATTGCTCAACAGAAAATACAGCGCCCCGATGAAGGTGAACAAAACCTCGAAATACGTGCCCTCTTCCTCGAGATGTGTGCCGACCACTCCAAAGACATCGTCAGCGTTCGTGCATGCTGCCCTGGAGTCAAACTCAAAATTCACGCATCCTCCTCCTGCAGTCGTGACCCCACAGCCAATGCCCGTGTTGGAGACAAAGCCAGTTGTGTTTCCGACGCCACAATCGATGCAACCGACACGTGTCGCTACACCACCTCCCCCACCACCACCGCAGCTTACCCAACCTTCTCCATTACCAAAGCCTGATCCCATTACGGATACCATGAATTCATCTATGGTTATTCGTACCTTATCATGCCCGCTTCCTGTCCTCTCTTTGGAGCTGTGTCCGACACACCATCCGGACCGTGTTCTACCCCCAGTGCCGTTTGAAGATCCCTTCTTGACAGAGTGGCTTCGCCCTCGATTGAGCATTTATGCGTTTACAGATTTCTTCGTCCACTAGAAAGAATGTTCTCATCATTCGTGCATTGAAGATTGTGCAGTTCCATGCTTTGTGATTCGCATCTTCGGACTTGGACTCCATCTTTGTTTGGTGCTTTGTGATTTTGCTGATTTCAACTCGAAGACGAGTTCTTTTCGAGACTGGGGGACTGATGTAGGACACGGAAGATGCAGCACACAGATTCCAGTTCTATTTATTTTTATTTATTTCTTTATTTGTTTATTTCTTAATTAGCAAGTAAGATTTGTTATTTGGGATCTTATCAGCCCAACTTTAATTAGTTTCCTATTTGGTTTAGGAGTCCTAGTTTAACAAGGAAGCTAGGTCGGTGACTTTCCTATTTGAGTCTGTTTCTATTTTCGTTTGGATTGTTTTCTTATAAATACAGATGGATGTAAGAGAGAAAATACACAATAAATATTCAATGAGATTAACCTAAGGCAAAGCCTTTTCCTATTTTTCCTTTATCTTTGTTTTCCTATCTAGCTGTAGACTGCTCTACATTAGCTTTGTACTGGCGAGCCAACCCAAGATTGCTCCCAAGTGCTAGAAGGGGGAAGTACCCATCTTATATCTCATTGCAGATCAAGCTCTCCATGCGATATGAGACCTTTACTCATTGGCGAATTTTTAGGACCCCATTCTCGCCCACACTACATAGGGGTATTACAGGCATGCCATTTGCAATGTGGGTTACAAAGAACAAACTTTAGTTAATTTTCTATATTTTTTAATAATGACCACATTTCAAGTGTAAAGTTATTTTACAAATATGGAATTGGCTTCTTTGGGTATGTTATTTAGTTATCTCTGCAATGAACCTAAGTGTGTGCAATTTCACACCAACTAAAGAAGTTAAAGAGTCCATCATCTAAGAGGGTATACTAAGTTACGAGTTTGGGGGGTACATTGGGCATATTGATTTATTTAAGTTTAGATGGTTAGGATTTTATATTGCAAGTGATTTTTTTTTTCTTTTGAAACATTAACTGATAAATTCCATTAAAATAAAGGGATTGTACTGAAGAAGGAACTGCGTATAGGAGAGAGATACTCAGGTCAAGGAAAAACAACAAGGAAAATAAGAAACAAAATAAAGCAAGAAAAAAGAGAAATAAAAAGTAAACATACAACAAGTATACCACCCCACAATAAAACCCTTACAATAAAACCCTTAATTCCCAAGGTTGGCAATAGGAAAAAATTCCAAAGCCGGTGTTTGTAGTTGAACACCAACTTTCACCAAGAAATTTGCAATGCAATTTGCTGAATGAGGTGTACGAGTGAAAGTGATGTTACCCAAATTGCACAAGCTCCAAATGTCCCAAGCAATACAGACAAACCTCCATGGGGGGGATTTTCTATTACTGCCCAGGAGATAGCATTAGTTCAGACACTTTCGATAATGAGGTTACCGCCCCTAAAACTTGTCCAGATCTGAAGTGCTCTCCTAATTGCTCTCAACTCAGCCTCATTTGACTCCATTGACCCTATTGATTCAGAAAAAACTGCCGACATTCTACCCCTATCGTCATGTAGCACACCCCCAATTCCTGTCGGCCCTGGCTTGCCCCTGGCCGCACCATCAACATTGAATTTGCAAAATCTCAATGGAGGCGCAACCCAGTTAACTAAACGCTTGCTACCTCTACCAATCCCTTTCATACATCCCTCCCAAGATAAATAAAAATCCTCTGGAGCTAAGCCCTGACACTCTTTACACACGGACAACCAACCAATCATCGGCCATTTCGTTTTTTCAAAAACATCTCTAGGACTTCCTCTCTTGCCCTCAAAAATCCTGCCATTAAGGTCTTTCCAAATTGCCCAAGAGACTGCGAACGGAACCATTTTCCAAACCACTTTATGTCTACTTGTAAAAGGACTCCCTGTCCACGCCATCAATAAGTCCTCCACTCCACTCACAAAAACCCACGAGCAACCAAACAGACCTAGGAATAAAAACCACACATCTCCCATGAATCGACACTTACATAATAAATGGTCCACAGACTCCTCTTCAATCTCACACAAAGAACAAACTGTCGCAGCCTCTTCTGGTATTGTAACGACACGGCCCGCACACAGGGCTTAGGGTCCAACTTAGTGGAAATTGTCCGCTTTGGGCCTCACGCGCGCACACACGCACACGTACAGCCCGCATGGGTTTGCTCTGGGCCTGGCTCACAAAGGATAGGCTCAAAATGCGTCCACTGGATTGAAGGAGTCCAAACACTTATAAACCCGTCCTCTCCTTCCTTAACTTCCGATGTGGGACTCTCCCCACTGTCACCGCCGGCCGGTCGGCACCACCGACTGGTCGGTGACGGCCTTGCTTCTCCGGGCGGGTCGGGATATCACAATCCACCCACCTAAAGTCCAGAGTCGTCCCTGGCTCGACACATAACCAACGGAAGTCAGAAGGCCCATACAGTCCGAGTGTAGAACCCAGAGCTTTGATACCAATTGTAACGACACGTCCCGCATACAGGGCTTAGGGTCCAACTCAGTGGAAATTGTCCGCTTTGGACCTCGCACGCACACACACACGCACGAGCCCACAGGGGTTTGCTCTGGGCTTGGCTCACAAAGGATAGGCCCAAAACACGTCCACTGGATTGAAGGAGTCCAAACACTTATAAACCCGCCCTCTCCTTCCTTAATTTCCGATGTGGGACTCTCCCCATTGTCACCGTCGACTAGTCGGTGACGGCCTGGCTTCTCCGGGCGGGTTGGGATATCACAGGTATCACATGTCTTCTCCTAAGATTGCTCCTCGCAAGGATCCTATTTTTCAAAGCCGATCACACAAAGAATTGTACTCTAGGAGGAATCTTGTTATTCCAAGCCAAATTGCAAATAGGGGATAAGAATGAGTTTGTTGTATACGCAGCTCGTAAGGTTGATTTTACTGAAAAAACCCAGACGGTTCCAATGACCTGATCCATTTGTCCTCCACCTCAGGCGACAACCTAGTGGCGCTAAGGATTCTAGTCAACTCTTGGTGGGAGGCCATCTCTTCTCTCAATGTCCTTCTAAAGGGCATAATCCACTGTGGTGCACCGTTGACCTCTCTGTAGTAATCACTTCCAAAGACTCCCGGTTGAGAGCCACCCTAGATAGTCTTGGAAAATCTACCATTAATGGACGCTCCCCCACCCAGACGTCTTTCCAGAGTAACACCCTCAGACCATTGCCAACTTGCAGTCTAATCCCCTGCGAAACGTTTCCCCAATCTTTCCTTCTCCATTCCCAATCTTCATTAAGGCTCTCACTACTGATGAACCATCTCTAGCAGCTCTACTACCTAACCTCCATTCCCCAGGGTCATCCAAAGCATATCTTGCTGCTCAGACCTACCTCCAAAAGGCCTCTTTCTCCGACGCAAATCTCCACACCCATTTACTAAGGAGGGTGTGGTTCCTATCTCTGATACTATACAACCCCACCCCACCGTTCTCCCTCATGTCTCTAGTCTCTTCCCAGTTTACTAGGTGGATTTTTCTCCTGTTTTCATTTCCCTCCCAAAGGAAGTCTCTTTGAATCTTCTCTAATCTTTTTGCCACGCCTTTAAGTATTTCAAACAAGGAGAGATAGTAAGTGGGGAGATTCACCTTACATGATTTAATTAGAGTCAATCTACCCCCCGTTGAGAGGTAAGATTTACTCCAAGCATTCACTTTTTTTTGAAATTCTTTCAAGAACAGGTTCTCAAAACGTTTTTGATCTCGGATTCCCACAAACTGGAAGACCAAGATATATAAAAGGAATCTTGCCAACCCCACACCCTATCTCCGTTGCCAAACCCTCAAGTTCCTCCATCTCAACCCCCAAACCAATGATGCTACTCTTTCCTAGGTTTATTCTCAACCCCAATACAAGTTCAAAGCATCTTAGGACCATTCTCACCCCAAATAGCTCAACTAGACGCTTCGCAAAACAGTAATGTATCATCCACAAACTGTAAGTGGCTGATTGACCGATTGCCCGGTGGATCTCCAATCCTTTAAGAGATTTTATTGCTTGGCCCGATGCATGAGGCCATTAAGTGCTTCGGCTACTAAAGTGAAGAGAAATGGGGATAATGGGTTCCCCTGACGTAAGCCCCTGGTGGCAGCAATTGGTTCCGTGGGTAAGCCATTTACCAACATTGAGTAAGGCGACTCTTGGACACAAGCCCTCAACCATCTCCTCCATCTAGTGCCGAAACCCATCCTCCAAAATGGATAATCCACAAATTCCCACCTAACATGACCATAAGCCTTCTCCATATCCAGTTTTAAAAGTAGTCCCCTTTGGCCATCCTTACGTTTCGCGTGAATAAGTTCATTCGCTATCAATACTCCATCCAAGATCTGTCTCCCCTCAACAAAAGCCCCCTGTGACTCGCCGATTAATCCTCCTAGGACTGAACTAAGTCTTGCAGCTACTACCTTGGTCAACAATTTATATACACATCCAACTAGACTAATCGGTCTATAGTGAGAAAGCTCTGAAGCTCCTTCCTTTTTGGGGATTGAGGCTACCAAGCAATGTTTAAGGCTCTTGTTTAAAATCCCTCTTTTATGAAATATTCCCTAAAGAATCTTAGGAAATCCACCTTTATAATATCCCAGCAGCTCCTAAGGAATTTGAAGTTGAATCCATCAGGACCCGGAGCCTTATCCCCATCAACACTATGAAGCGCCTCCAACACCTCTACCTCCTCAAACTCCCTTTCTAGCCATACTACCTTTTCTGTAGTGAGAGAGGCAAAGTTGACCCCCCTCAAGAAGTGGATAGCTAGAATCCTCCCAATCTCCCAATCTATCTCTCCCGAAATTACTACGAGAAATACGGAACGGTCTAGGGTTAGAAGCAGTGAACTCATCTCTAGGGAACCAACCTCAGTTCTCCCACTAGATCTAGGCCAGACTCCCCTGGAGGCAAGGAGAGTATGATTAGGAACTAAATGGAAAAGTGCAATAGGTTGGGTAGCACCTTGACCTTCAAAGATATTTTCATTTCATTTTGCCATCTCATCTATTTTCGTAGTCATCGGAAATGAGGTTATCTACTTCCTTTACCATCTATATCTTTTTAAAATTATTTCCCATGATAAAAAAATGTTTATTATACGTTTATTAATTTGGAAGTTAACTACAATATTTATATGTTTGTAAGTTGATTGTTAAAAGTAACTTGTAAATTTGAAAGTTAACTATAATATTTTTAAAAATTCTATTTAGTATCAAAATTTTATGCCAATTAAATCTAAATATGAAAAATTCAATTTCAATATTATTTTTTTAACCTCAATAATCATTCGCATATAGTGTAATACTGTAAATATTTTTAACATATTATATATATTTTTTTATAATACTAAATTACTGATAGTCTAATACTGTAACTATAAATACTATAACTATATATATCAGTATTTTGTAATCTGTAAAATATGATACCGTATTTTATATATATATATATATATATATATTATAAATATAAAAAATATAGTTTTCTAATAATAGAAAACAATTTATGCACTTAATATTTAATTATGTATGTTTAAATCTTGTATTGATATTTTTTAATATTTAATTATGATAGTTTAATAAAATGCTAATTTATTGAATATAGTATCTTATCAAATTAAATTAATTTTTTTTACTATATTGACTTTAGAAATAATTTTTTATTCAACAATACTTATATATTTTATTAGATAAATAGAACTCCGCTACAACCTTTAATATTATTAAACTAAATCAGTTATTTTAAATTATTACATCAATAACTAAATCAATAAATAATAATTATAGCAAAAAAAGTTAAAAATATTAAAACTCTTACAATTCTACGATTTACGATTTACGATTAACGAGTCACACCCCTAGATCGATTCACGATCCGAGTTGAGTTTGACAGCATTGGTTTTTTCCTTTCAATATTTTTTCAGCCAATTTTTTCTTTTTTCTCTTCTTTTCCTGTTTCATTTTTCTCTTTGTAGGGATCAAAGATTCCACCTGGGTAAAGAGAGGGTCATCTTCTTCTTGATCTTCGAATAAAACTGCGTCTTCTTCCTCCCTGCGTTCCTTTTTTTCCCCTTACCATTCAGAATTTTCGCCGAGGAGGATATGGTATTTGCCGCAATATTCTGCTAAGACATTGAGGGGCTCGGGCTTGAGATAGCACGAAGACCTGTGTAAGTGGTCTTAGAAGAGTCAATAGAGATTGTGACTAAGGTTCATTTTATATTGAAACAATGTAAATATCAATTAAAGGCCTAATGTCTAGGGTTTCTTTTTTCGTTTTTGATTTTATATTGGGAAATTCAGAGTTAGAAACGTCAAAAGGTTGAGGAAAGTTATTTATGTTGGAGTTCTTTGATTTTTTTTTTTCGGAAATATTCACCAAAAAACACGATATTAATAAGATGTGATGCGGGAGCAGCCTGCAACTGGGCAGGAGGAAGAAGAATGGTCTGCAACTTGGCAGAAATAGGAGAAGAAGAAAGAAGATAGGAAAATGCTATCCCTTAAGATAATTTTTATTAATCCATCGTGTGTGTCTCTCGAGCCCTACATCCTTGGTATTTATAAGAAAACAAACAAACGAAAATAGAAAAGACTCTAGATCCGATTGGGAAGGCCATCGACCTGACTTTCCTATCCTATTTATCCTACTAAAAACAAGGATTCTTTCCAATATGCTAAAAGGAAAATAACAAGTCCTAATCTACTCAAACTTGCTAATGAAGAAATAAATAAATAAATAAAGAAGTAAATAAAAAAAAAATAGAAGTGGAATCTGTGTGTTGCATCTTCTGTGTCCTACATCAGTCCCCCGGTCTTGAAAAGAACTCGTCCTCGAGTTGAAATCAGCAAAAGCACAAAGCACCAAACAGAGGTGGGGACCAAGTCTGAAGATGCAAATGATGAAGCTTGTAATTGCACAACTTGCAGTGTACGTACGAGGACAACTAGTTACTGTTGGGACGAAGAAAGCTATAAATTCACACGGGTGGAGGCGAGGCCGAATCAATCCGTACAAGAGGGGGTCTTCAAACTGCACTGGAGAGATCACACAGTGCTGATGGGGTGTCGGACACGGCTCCAAAGGGAGGACAAGAGGCGGACATGATAATGTACGAATAACCATAGATGAATGCTTGGTATCCGTAATGGGATCAGATTTGCGTACGGGAGAGGGTTGGGTAATTGGAGGCGGTGGTGGAGGTGTTGGTATCGGTGGTGGTGGATCAACACTCGTCGGTTGCATCGACTGTGGTGCCGGCAACACAACTGGTTCTGTCTCCAACACAGGCAAAGTCTGTGGGATCACGACTTCTGGAGAAGTAGGCATGAACTCTAAGTCTGACTTTGGAGGAGTCGGCACACATCTCGAGGAAGTAGACACATGTGTCGTGTTTTTGGCTACCTTCGTCGTGTCTCTATATTTTCTGCCGAGCAATAGTTCTCTAAATTGTTGTAAAAATTCTTGAAAGTCAGATAGCAATTCTGAGAGAATTTCAGATTTAAATTCATTAAACACAGTTTGGCTGATAAATTGATCACCATTGTTGGTTGATGCTAGCGGGCCTACGTGATGCGGGCGATCAGATCAAGGTGTCACAAAGTCCAAGACACGATGGTTGGAGCGGTTCGGGGGGTTGGAAAGAATTTTGTGACTTAGGCGAATGGGAATAGGATGGTACTGATTGGGAGTGATCGGGGTCACTAAATTGGTGAAATGGGCATGTGAGAGAATTAGATGAAAAGTATGAGGAGGACCGGGTAAATGGCTTAATGGATGGGTGAGGTGGGATCCAATGGTAAGACATGGATTGAAGTTCGGTCAAAGTGGATACAAAGCTGGTCAAAGGGGTGTAACATTGGTCAACAGGTGAAGGTGGGGGAAACTGACGTTTGGGTCTAATAAGAAATGGATGCGCACACGGGAAAGAGATGGGGTTTTAAGAGAAAGGGGGGAATGCGAATGGGTTATGAAGTGGGGGTATTGATGCAAATGGAGGAAAGGGATAAGTTACTCCCACACGTGTGAGGGGAGGAGGGATTTAGGGATGACTTAGGGTGGACACGAATGGAAAGAAAGGAGAAGAACAAACGAGGGTTGCGGCGGAAAATAGAGAAGGAGGAGAGTAGCGGAAGAAGAAGGAATCGCAAGAGGAAGGGAAAAAAACAGAGAGGCTCGCTGCGGCGGAAGTGGGAAAGAGAAGAAGAGGCTAAGGGAAAAGAAGAATGGGTTGTACCTGGGCTTAAGAAGGCAGCGAAAGAAGGAAAGTGAGGGCGGCGGAAATCAACGAAGGTAGGAATAGTGGAAGTGGAAGGAATCAGAAAAGAGATGAAGGAAGAAACAAGTCTGCAAACAGGTATGTGCTGCAGTATTTTTTTTTTTTTGTATTGTTTGTTTTTGGTTTTTTTTTTTTTTTTGGAAAAAGGGTGGAGGATGGGGATTGGGATGGTAGCTCTTACATGGGATACTGCCCAGATTTGGTGATTGCGGAAAGATGGTGGGGATCGAGATGAGGCTCTGAACCAATTGATGCGGGAGCAGCCTGCAATTGGGCAGGAGGAAGAAGAATGATCTGCAACTTCACAGAAATAGGAGAAAAAGAAAGAAGATAGGAAAAGGCGATGCCTTAAGATAATTTTTATTAATCCATCGAATGTGTCTCTCGAGCATTACATCCTTGGTATTTATAAGAAAACAAAAAAAAAAAAAATAGAAAAGACTCTAGATCCGATTGGGAAGGCCACCGACCTGGCTTTCCTATCCTACTCACCCTACTAAAAATAAGGATTCTTTCCAATATGCTAAAACAAAAATAAAAAGTCGTAATCTACTGAAACTTGCTAATTAAGAAATAAATAAATAAAGAAGTAAATAAAAATAAATAGAAGTCGAATCTGTGTGCTGCATATTCCGTGTCCTACATCAAGATGAGTACAAGAGAGGTACAAGACTTGTACCAAAATATCCAAAAGAGTCATAAAACTGCCCCATACACATCCGGACAACAAGCAACCCCTCAAAAAAAAAAGAAAAAAGCCAACATCCAATACTCCCCTAAAATTTTTTTAAAAAAAAAATCATCAACAACCCCTATTGACAAATTAGAGTAATGCCTAATCAGACTCCGTGCTCAGTTTTGCTAGAAAATTGCCCAGTTCTTGATAGTTCAGGAAACTTTTTAGCTGTATTTTATTTTGGAATAATTAGATTTTAAGAGGGTTCCATCCTATAGTTGTATTATTGGAAGTCCTTTATTGTTAGAAAGTTATATTTTGAATTATTTTAAAGCTTTAAGTTACAAATTTATTATTTCCTAAGTTAGGATTGTGGGATATTTGCAGTTCAGTTTCTCAATAAAATCTTTCAATTTCCCCTATAGAAAATTTAGTACTCCGGTTATTCTTTGAATTCATCTCCAAAAAATTATGGATCTAAAAAAAAAACGTGGCAGCCCCTCCTAGTTCTTTTTTTTTTCATATTCTTATCTTGCAGCTATTGTGTTCACTAACATAAAGAGTTGACTTCCTTATTTGTATTGTAAACTTAGTGTATACATTTTTGTGCAGCCATTTAGACTACCTTACAAAGTTGACTTACAAATTTTCCTCTCAGATTCTCTCAATTTTCTTCTTCCTCTTTTTTTCCCCCATCTTCTGCATTTTATCACCTGCTTCTTTGTAACTATTGGCCACGTTACCATCTATTAATATATTGTGCAGTATGCCCTTCTTAGTCTTAATTTTAAATTGTTAAAAAGATTAATTTTCTTTTTATTAAATTTCTGAATAAAATAGATAAGCTTCATTTGGTCTAGATATAATAGATTTATTTTGTGATAAAATGCGAGATCTATTGCTTGATTGGCTTGTAAGTAATAAGGAATGGAAAAGATTGCTAGAAATATATATATATATATATATATATATATATTTTAAGCAAATACAAAGAAAATTATATTAAATGAAAAGGTACAAGATATACAAAAGCTCCATATAAAAGGACTACACTTGAGCTAAAGGGAAAAAAAAAAGGGACAAAACCAGAAAATTATGGATAACTTTGGCAAACTTGTTGGGAGTATCATGGGTATTTGAGAGGATTTGTGACGGAATTGTCCAATCTTGGTTTATTTAGCATCTCAGCTCTAAGATGAAAGCAGTTTGGAACACCATTCTAGCTGCTGTTTTATGATCCATGTGGAAGGAAAGAAATTCCAGGATCCTTGAGGACAAGGAATCGTAGGAAAGTGACTTTATTGAAAAAGCAAAATGGAAGCTTTGTACATGGATCCTATTCGGAAAAGAGTTAAATGGGTTTCAAAATGGTAGACTTTTACACCTCTTGGGAGGGTTGCCTAAATAGAAGGCCAAGGAAGACTAGATTTGTCACGCCCCGCCTTCCAACACCTAGACGGGCGTGATCTAACTGTACAAAATTACATCACCTACTGCCCTAAACGGGTCTTAAATAAAAAATCTGTGGCTAAATTTAAATAAACATAATTACATTCACAAGCCACCAAGATTCCTCAAGTCCACAGCCTGCTAGAAGACTTAACATCTCATTTGAGCTTCCAAATAACTTAAAGGGATAAAAATCACTCACATAAAGATTTCTAAACGCATCACTTACTTACATTCCCATGACAATCAAAGTAAAGCGTTCTCAAAATTAATCCATACTTGAATTTATTATCCAAGTTTCCACAAAATTAAAAATAAACGAATGAACAACTTTCTCAGAGTCCCAAATCAAATAAACAACCAACTTATAATCTAAATAATAAATTCTGCACTAACTAAGTGTTTCTAAGAATTCATCATCGACTCCTCGTCTTCTAAGCTCAGTTGTGATTATCGTTCAGACCCAAGTCCAAGGGATTGCCTGCAATGTAAGGAATGAGCTCCATGTCCAGTAAAGAAAACAATAACACAAACATAACGTATGATATCCCTACTTCCTCAATGATATTTCAATTAAGCAAGAATAACAATTTATTTCATGCTCATGCCTTTGCAAAATGTAATGCCCAATTCCAAGTGTCATATTCCAACCTATTATTACATTTATTGATATTTGGTGGCCTTCCCGACGAATCGAGGATAACACAACATCGCCTTAATGGCCTTCCCACATAAAGTGAGGATAACACAACCTACCACCAAATAACAGCCCTCATGACTTGTCACGGATATCACACCTCTTCTACCATAATGGTCTTCCCACTTAAAGTGAGGTTAACAAAACTACCACCGTCGCGGTCTTCGTGACAATCATGGATCGCACCCTCATACCCAATGCTATGAATATGAGAATGCTATGCTCAATGCCAATTCAACATGCTTAATTAATCATGACATACTTATAGAATTATGATCTCCATTATAAGCAGATTATTGCATCATAATCGATATCTCATTTACTATAGCATGCATATACCTTGAAATAAACATAGCAATAATTCAAGCATCGTAATGATTTGAATCATATAGATCAACATTCAAACATGTACCATCAAGATTGAAATTCAACAATACCATACAATTAATCATTAATCTACGAATATAAAATCATTGGATCTTTCAATACATTAATGGATAGATTTCACAATCCAGGCGGACTGGATCTCCTCACGGCTAATAGAATATTTAGCCAAAATCTCCCTTACATTACTGTGAGTGAGCACCGAATTATAACCATCCTTAACATGCATCCAGTCTTTTCTAGATCCAACAATTATATTCATAACATACAAAATAATGCATAATTTTCATTGCACAACGACAAATAGAAGATTATATGAATACATGGTATGTAGTGAATTGTTTCCCTCACCTAAAAGTTTGTGAAGTGCCAACAATGAACCCAAACGCTTTCCAAGAGATATTAGCCTTGAGGACCAAAGTTTGCTGCGAATACGATTTAAAGATTTCACGCGTTATTAAAATGAGGATTATTTATTTTCTTCGGTAATTTACATTAAGGTGAAGTATGTTGCTGCCTCAACTTTAGTCTATGGGTTAACTAAAGGTCCATGGTTAAGGGTAAAGGTTGAGTCCATACACTACATGGGAGAGCCATGCCTAATCCCACTTAACACTGACAAATTAATGTAACCTTGTTCATAAAACTAGTCACTTTAACCAAATAAAATAAATACATAGATATCTAGGGTCATATCTTTAAACATAAATACTCTATCTAAAAGAAATAATAACAATCTTAAAAAAACAGTAACTGAATATATGAAGTGAGAATAAAACTGCCTTGTAAAAATAGATACTTACTTTTTAAAATCCTTGGTCATTCTAAATACAAGAATAAGTGAAATCATCAAACACTTTTTGAAAAAATAAATGACTCCATAGAAAAGACCAACTATTAAGTGGTTTTGGGTTTGAATAGTCCTAACTTAGAATAATTTATATACACTGATTAGAGAACCTTTTCTCAAAGGAGTTTAGGTAAAGCTATAAGAAAGTGGTAACGTAAATTTGAAATCTGGAGTTCCTCTTATATATATAAACATATTTTTGAAACTCCTTGCATTACTAAGGGAAAAATAAATAACTATATAATTCAATTTATTGAAGTAAAGTAGTAAAGGTTTCTAGATTTGCTACCAACATAACATAATAATTACTTAGGACTGTATTGTTTTATTTATTTATGAAAACTGTCCTAACTTAGAGCAGTTTAGAGATTGACTGCCTTTAGAGAAAATAACAATAACCCTAAGTATATTTAATTTAATACGTAATTAATTGTAGCAAAGCATATTAAATCAGACCAATTTAATACAGTGGGTACTATCTTGAAATTACCACTGTAAGAGGGCAAGGTAATAAGGTTCTGTATTTTAACTTGTAAGTAAGCCACGGGTAAAACAAAAAGGAGGTTAACGCATAGTGCTGGCAGCAAGCTTTGGGGAAACAAAGCTTAGTTTGGTACTGTTCACGGATGAGGGACAGCTATGGTTGGCAAGACATCCAATTTTGAAACAGAGAAGAGTAAGGAAAAGAAGAGGAACCAAAGAGAAGAAAGCAACATACCTGGTGAACCAAAGAGAAGATGGCAGCGTTTGGATCCGGGTATAGGAACAAGACCGAGAGAAGCTTGGGGAGAGATCAAAACTTGTTTCCACGTGCTGCAGGCGAAAGGCTTCTGATTTGCAATGCTTGAAAGGAGAAGTGAGGATGATGCCGAGAGAGAGAGAGAGATGCGGTGCTTGGGATCGCAAATCGGAACTTTCCCTCTTCCGCTTGGGCTTTAAGTGGGTGCTTGAGTTGGCCGCATCAGTTTCGGAAGGGAAGATCCGGAGGAGTAAAGAAAAAGGAAAGGGATTTGAGTCCCAGACCAACAAGGAAAGGAGAAGAAAAGGGAAGAGAGGGATTCGAGACCCTCGGGATTTTGCCGAAGGAGGCGGAACTGGAAAGAAGGGATCTTGAGGACTCTTTCCATCGAGACCAAAGGGGTTTTGGGAGAGAGAAAAGGGAACTTAGGGAAAAATAAAAGAAACAAAAAGGGGTGTGGGTCTTAAAAGGCCCACACGATTTTGGGCTAAAAACCCTGTGACACCTAATTACAACTTTTTAAAATAAAACTTCAACTAAAAACTTTTAAAATGAATTTATTTATTTATTTATAAAAATTCACTCCTATGGTTAGTTCAATTATAGATGGTGGGTTCCTTTAAATTATTGATTTTAATAAATTGTCCTTTATTAATTTTGTCAATCATCAATTAAATTCTGGACACTTAAAAATTGGAATTTATTTATTGATTTCATATTCTTAATTGAATATTTCCAATTGAAATTCTAATTTATGGGAATTAAAATCTTAGTTGATAATTTATTTTCCATTCCCTTAATTTAATTCGAAGGGGATAAATTTGTAAACTCTCATTGAGGAGAAAGTGTGTGAAATAGGGGTCTATTATTCAATCCCTAAATTAAATTGTGTTTTCTCCAAATAAATTTATCAATTTAAACTAACAATCAATTTAAACTACGATAATTTTCTAAATTAATTTTACCCATCACATCTGACCCGTTATCCCGGGTCGGGTCATTATAAGATTTCAATCCTCTTGGTCCCCCCGCTCAACCCGGTATCCACAAATTTAACGTTGATGAGGCAGCAAGGGGAAAATTGGGTCCTTTAGGTATAGGTGGAGTGCTTCACGACAATGACAAGACATCCCATAGTTTTTTCGAGCCAGTAGGATGGAGGGATTCAAATGAGGCATAACTTATCATTATTAGGAAATCTCTGCCCATATGGTCTTCATTGCGAGGGGAGAAACTAATCATTGAAGGGGATTCGACATACGCGATCAAGTGGGCAAAGGAGCTAAACATGCTGTAACACCCCGGATTTTTAAGTTATCAATATATAGGAAGTTGCCTATTTAATTTGTGAATTTAAGTGATATAGACCTTAGATGGGTAAGGTGTTGGGTCAATTGTTCAATTAAGACCCAACGGATTGTGGATATGGTTCCAATTGAAATAAATGGGTAAGATGTATTCAGTTGGGTCAAGAGTGTTAATTGGGTCAAAATTTGTTAATTGGGCCGAAATGCCCAATTGGGACCTAATGGGTCGTGGTTGACTTGGTTGACTACCAAGTGAGTTCAAGTTTAAATTATGTGGGGCTGAATTAAATTGGAAATGGAATCAAGGGTTTGAGTTGATTTCAAATGAGTTAACTTAAAGTAGTGAGTTGAATTAAAGAGTGAGTGAAGTGTGAAGATGAAGATGTTGTTATTTCAAAAACCAAACCAAGGCTTACACGTTGGAATGGGAGTTTCATCTCATGAATACCCCTCCTTACCCCACCATTTGCTTATGATTTTTTTTTTTTTTTTACATTTCATTTATTTATTTTGGTGAGTACTTGGCTTTTATTTTTTTTAAAAGTACTCCATTATTTCCATTTGATAAATTTCATATCACCAAACAACAAATTATATTTTTTTATGAAGAGATATGAAGAATTTTTTTATTCATTTATTGAAATTTAAAATAATAATAGTGGTTTTTTATTTTTTAAGGAAACCTTTCCCCTATTTATCCTGTGCCTTCATCTATTTTTCAATTATATATTATATAATTTTCTAAAACGTATTTGTCAAAATATTATATTTTTAAGGGGTGATTTTGTTGAAATTTCGATAGGGTCTGAAAATTTTGAGATTTATGATAATATCTTTCAGGGTAATTAACAATTTGTTCTATTAGAAGATTATTTTAAAAATGTGTCAATATTTTCAACGTGATGCATTTGGGTGGGGTAAATTTTTAAAGGGGTTACCCTTGAGTAGGGGTAAACTGATATATTAACAATTTTATGAGAATAAATAATTTTATTAAATCTATATAATATAAAAATAAAATTTCTGCGACATTTTCAACGTGATGCATTTAGGTGAGGGGTAAATTTTTACAGGGGTTACCCTTGAGCAGGGGTAATTGTACGTAGGGGTAAACTGACATATTAACAATTTTATGAGAATTAATAATTTTATTAAATCTATATAATATAAAAATAAAATTTCTGTAACATTTTCAAGGTCATGCATTTGGGTGAGGGGTAAATTTTTACAGGGGTTACCCTTGAGCAGGGGTAATTGTACGTAGGGGTAAACTGACATATTAACAATTTTATGAGAATTAATAATTTTATTAAATCTATATAATATAAAAATAAAATTTCTGTAACATTTTCAATGTGATGCATTTGGGTGAGGGGTAAATTTTTACAGGAGTTACCCTTGAGCAGGGGTCATTGTAAGTACGGGTAAACTGACATATTAATAATTTTATGAGAATTAATAATTTTATTAAATTTATATCATATAAAAATAAAATTTCTGCAACATTTTCAACGTGATGCATTTGGGTGAGAGGTAAATTTTTACAGGGGTTACCCTTGAGCAGGGGTAATTGTACGTAGGGGTAAACTGACATATTAACAATTTTATGAGAATTAATAATTTTATTAAATCTATATAATATAAAAATAAATTTCTGTACATTTTCAATGTGATGCATTGGGTGAGGGGTAAATTTTTATAGGGGTTACCTTGAGCAGGGGTAATTGTAAGTAGGGGTAAACTGACATATTAACAATTTTATGAGAATTAATAATTTTATTAAATCTATATAATATAAAAATAAAATTTATGCAACATTTTCAACATGATGCATTAGTGAGGGGTAAATTTTTACAGGGGTTACCATTGAGTAGGGGTAATTGTACGTAGAGGTAAACTGACATATTAACAATTTTATGAGAATTAATAATTTTATTAAATCTATATAATATAAAAATAAAATTTCTTTAACATTTTCAAAGTGATGCATTTGGGTGGGGTAAATTTTTATGGGGGTTTACCCTTGAATAGGGATAAACTGACATATTAATAATTTTATGAGAATTAATTTTTTATTAAATTCATATAATATAAAAAATAATAATTATAATTTTTATGAAGAGATATGTTGATATTTTTTATTTATTTATTGGGATTTAAACTAGTAATATAAAAAAAATCTTTATTTATATTTTTAATATTAGAATGTAAGTGTTCATTTTAAATTATAATTATGAAAAATAATTTATAGAAATTAGATAATATTATTATAAGTTATATTATTAGAATTTACTTCATAAATATTATTTATAATTATATTTTATAAAAAATATATATATATATATATATTAATATATCAGGTTACCCTTGCTTGTAGTTACCAAACAAGATTTTTTACTCTTAGAGTAAGGTTTACTTTACCACAACAATTACCAAACAAGATAAGGGTAATCCCAATTCAAGTTCACCCCTACTCAAGGGTGACCCCTACTTAGGGGTAACCCCTATAAAAATTACCCCCCATCCAAACGCAGCCTTGGAGTTTCATCTCATGGATGAAACCCCCAAGTGGAGCATTAGTAAGGGAGGTAAATGAGAATGGGAGTTACAAGGGGTGTCACCAAAGGACACCACCTTTGGCTAATTTTCATTAACCAATAAAAGAGTGGAGTTTCATTTCACTCTCTCTCTCTCCATCTCTTGGCCGAATCACTCTCAAGGCAAGAACACTTAAGAGAATTTTATCTCATTCTCTCCTTCTCACTCAAGGCCGATTCTCTCAAGACAAAAGACTTAGAGTTGTATCTCAAGTTGTCTCTCTTTCTCCCTCTCTCAAATCTATACCCTTGGCCGAATCACTCCAAGGGGTATCATCAAGATCACTCTCGGCCAAAGGATTAAGAATGAAGAAGGAAGAGGCTAAGGAAGGAAAAGATCAGAAGAACAAGTCGGAGCAAAGGAAAACCGGAGGAGTCGCTGAACCAGTAGGTATTTTGGTATATTTTTAATAAGTAAGGAAAAAATGGTCAAGGAATAATGGCCGAACCCTAGTCATGTTATGGCTAAGGACCTGTCATATGAACAAAAAGGGGTAGATGAGATTCGGCCATGATGTGTGGTCGGACCCCATCAAAGGTTATGATCATGGTGATTGGATTTAAAAGAAAAATTATTGGATGAATGTTGTGTTTTAATGGAAAGGATAAACCATAGGGTTCGGCCATGTGGAATGGCCGAACCCCATGGAAGGACATTGTTTATATTTTTAATGGATTTGAAAGATGGAAATCATAGAAGTATGCTTATGATTTTAAAAGGTTTTAAAGGGTTTAGATGGATGTATGAATGAGAACCATCAAAGGACTTAATCTTGGTTGTATGATATTTTTTTAAGGAAAATAAGGAACCATAGCTATGGCCGAACCCCATGGAAAGAAATTAAGGATTTTAAATGGGTCAAAATGTTGTAAACGGTGAAAGAATCATGGACCATGGGTTCGGCCATGGTGTATGGCCGAACCCCATGAAGAAAAACTAAGGGACATATTATGGATCCTAGGGTTAAATGATGAGCTATGGGTATGATAAAACTTCCCCATGGAGGGACTTGATTTATGGACCTAAGGAGGGTAAGTGATTCAAGGGAGAAATTGGATTTAGACATCATAGGGTTCGGCCATGGTGTATGGCCGAACCCCATGAACCATATTGTGGATCAAAATATGGACTTAGGTATGCTTAAATGGATGAAATGTTAGCCATGGATAGAATAATGGCAATATTGTAAATAAGTAAAAACAATGGACCATTGGCATGGCCGAACCCCATGGAGAATACTTTTATGGACTTAGATTATTATCAATGCTAAATAATTGTTGTAAGTGATGAGATAAGTGAATCAAAGGATGAAAAGATCAAAGGATTTGAAAGAGGGACCAAAACCAAGATGGTGAGGTTCGGCCATGTTGTATGGCCAAACCCCACTAAGGTGTATTTGGTGGACTTAGGTTTTTTAAAAATAGTTTACTTGGATGGGATTGGTTAAATAAAAAGAGGGACCAAATTCAAGTGGGTGAAGTTCGGCCATGATGTATGGCCGAACCCCACAAGGATGGTTTATGGACTTAAACATAATAGGAAAGCAAATGGAACATGGATTTTGACTTGTGGATATGTAACAAGGTGATGGGACCTCACAAACGGTGCACGATCGTGAGCGGTTGCCAGATTAAGAAGCAAGGACACTTTAGTGGTCTTTGGTAGGATTCTACCTCTTTGAAACCATGGTTATGTAATATGGTTTAATCTCTTATTTTGATGGTTTATGTTGTTAAAATGTTATCTTTCAAATATGAGGTTTTAATGCTATGGTTATTTTATTACATAGCATATGGACACATACATCTCATGCATAGCATGGGAGGGATGTTTGTAACTGGAGGTTACGCTCCGTCGGTGCGTCCGTAAGGCATTCGTAGGAAGACCTTAATGTGCTTTATCCATCAAGAAGCATCCGGAGAACACACTCCGTCGGGGCGTCCGTAAGGCAACTGTCGGGATACCTTGATGAGGAGAATTCCATCAAGAGGATATATTTGATTGTGATGGGTGGGACTCATTGCATAAGACATATGGCATAGCATTATTTTTACATGGTTTTATGATTATATTATATATATGGTTTTTGTACTCACCATTTGTTAGTCTTACATGGAATTCCTACTGGACACGTTGTTCTAACACCCTACTTCTACCCTAGTTAATGACACAGGAAATGAAAGGAACGATGAGCGTGAACGAAGCCATGCATAGGAGCTTGAATATGCTTGATTTATATTTTGATTGAGTTGCTTATGTACTTGTAATTTGAGTAGCTAGAATTTGGGCATGTAATAATTTAGATATCTTGCTATGGTTTGGATGGTTTGTTTGGATATTTAATTTAAGGTAATTTGGTTAAGTGACGAAGTACTTTGCTATCTAAAAATGGAATAGAATTAGGTTCTATTATAATCCGCAGTTATGTTTTAATTCCGCAAGTTAACATACTACGTGTGAACCGTATTCATGGACTTAGTCCATGCACACGTAGGGTTGGCCAGTTAAGGGTCGGACTTTAAAAGTTCGGACTTAGCTCGCATCGTGACGTCCTGCTCTCTATCACTCTTTTTAGAAAAAAAAATAGACTCTGATTTTCGGAAAGCGAGTGAAAAAGGGCGGGCGTTTACACATGCCTCCTTGGAAAATGATCATAATAATGAGGGAGATTAGGGTGCTTTGCTCAGGTCGAGAGATTTCTTTTTCATTAGTCCAACAAATGGAGTAGCCGACTTCTTTGCAAAGAACGTCGTCGATTCCATGACTACTGGCATGCTCTATTTTTGAGAGCTCCTTTAGGCGAGGGAGATCCGCCGATCATATTACATAGTGTTTTGATATGTGGATAGATGTATTTTTCCCTTTCTACCCTCGCAACCTTTGGGTTTAAATCTTGTAGACCCACCGTCTCCATCTTGTGTACCTATACTTTTCATTAATATCAATTTTTGTTTTGGGTACTGCTAAAAAAAAAAATCTCCACTTCACTCACTCCCTTCCTCCCTCACCTCTCGGACTCCTTATAGAAAAATAGGTCAGCTGGTAACACTACCTCAGGAAGCGGGATGGTGCGAATTCGAGTCCCCATGGCGTAACCTGATGGCTATCCTATGGGGGTGTGGGACGTCACCCGAAGGGGGATTTTAGTAGGGTTGTGCTCGAGGTCTCCTCCCTCCATCATTAAAAAAAAAATGTATCTCTGTTGTTGAATTTATCATGATAACATCCATACAATGGGTTGTAGGTATGATAGCTATCAAATGTTTAACACAACATTATATGACAAGGAATTGTTTTTATATTCACTTATTTTTTCCAGTTGAGAGTAGGGGAGATGTGTACATGATAAACAATTCAGTATTTTGTGATATATAGACCCTTTTTGTATTCTCTTTTATGTTTTTACTTCAGTAAAATTCAATGTTCTGAAAATCGAATCGTATCGTAAATCGTTAATACATCTTGAATCGCAAATCGTGTATCGTAAATCGTAGAATCGTAAGATTCATAAGTGTTTTCCCTCAAAAATATTTAATATATGAAATAACGTAAAATATATCTAAAATGTAATAACATGAGCAGTATATAATTAGTTCATTGGAATTCAAATTTCAATGCTCCCACTCCCAAAAGTATAAGACTAGTATATAATCCAAATATACTGTGAAAAGTCAATAATAAACTAAAAAACCCTCAAAAAATCGAAAGGTCTTAAATGCTCACTAACTCGAGCCTTAAAAACCATTAAAACGAAATGTTTCATACTTTCACACTTCTAATAATCCCATAATTCTATTATTTATACGAATCGTTAGATTTGTTGATAGACGAATCGTTCCTCTTATCATATCGTATGAATCGTAAGATACGAATCGTGTACCGTAAGATTTTAACAACCATGGTAAAATTTATATGTTCAGTGGTTCGACCAGGACTGTAATACCTGCTAGTTCTAGTCATGTTATTATTTTTAGAATTTTAAAATTTAAATTAAGTCCCTCATTGTGATAGAATTTCTGAATCTGGTTACTATTAATTTTATGGTGATTATTTTATTTTTGACAGTAATTTCAAATCTATAGTGCCCACATGCTGTTACATATTTTTTAAATTTATTAGAGATTTTTATGAACTCGTGGATTTATAATTTCTGCACAAAGTGACTTCTCTAGTCCTATTTATCTGCAGGACATCTTGGGCACTAATGGTCTATCGTGAAACAGTTGCAGCTGGTGTTGTACCGTCAGAAGATATCTTTTCTCGGGTTTTGGGATGCCTTCGTCTTCCTCGTGATACTTCTTTGAGAAGTAGACTCATTGAGAATCTTGGAGTTAGCAGTGATGCTTCAAGGAGCTCAAACTTATTTGCATTGTTAGATGGGTTTGGAGAATATGATCCACGCTCCTTTTCCTTACTCGAGGTCTGTGAGCAACTAAACAAGCATTCTATGCATTTACAAACTCTCTCTCTCTCTCTCCTCTTCTCTTCTCTTGTTTACTTATCTTGGATATTATCGTAGAAGTCAACTAAAACTGTTCCTACATTGAAGGAGGCTGCTTCACTTGGAATCATTCCGTGTCTCTCCTTCAGAGAAAGTCCAATCATTGTTGATACAAGGAAGTTACAGATTCATACTACTGAGGTGAGCTTCTATAACTTTATATAGCAAGGTTAACTTGCTGCTTCCAGATATTTATAGTCAAGAATCCACTACCTTAACCTTCAATTATTTTTCCTTATGTTTTCCTCTTTTGAGGTTAACAAGGTTTCAGGAGTACTTGTTAGGACAATAACTTTTATGGAACGAGCAACTTAGATGTGAAGAAAGCATTGTAGTGCTAAAAGTCCTTTGGTGTCAAAGTTGTAAAGAAGATGATTCTTTAGAGCACAAATGGCATCATTTTCTGTGACGACAAGTGTAAAGTCCGGGCTAGACCAATGCATAGGTCCTAGAGGGGGGTGAATAGGATCTTTTACCAGTTTTATATACCTTTTAAAACAGAATAATTCTCAGACTATTGTGCAGCAGAATATATTAATGTGTGTGCAAATAATAATGAACAAACCATGGCACAATTAATTAAAACACATATATGAACTGTTTTGCCAATATGAAACCAATTTTAATTCTCTTGATCTAATTAATACTAATGTCTAAATAATATATCTAATTAATTAAATAAAGATTAAGTGCATAAATAAGCCAATCACAAATATTAAAGCATGCACCACAGGAAATCAACCACACAATGCTCAACAATTTATAGTTGTTCGGTTAATCAACCTAATCCACTCTTAGACTTACCCAACCTTGGGCTATCCGGAACTCACTATAAATGGGTAACCTACCCAAACGATACATACCTAGTTTTGAAAGGTTCGACCACTCTGGTCTAATCCTTGACACCTATTTTTTATAGTGGTTCAATCACAAAAGTCTAATCCACTGTACAAGAATTGAAATAAAACAAACAAAGAACACTTGCCTCAGTCTTGAGCACAGATCTTGATTTGCTTTTCTTTGAAAGTTGCCTCTATACTCCAGTCTTCAATGCTTGATGATCTCCAGTATTTTGCACAACCATAGGCGAGGCTGGGTCTAGGATTAGATAATGGTGCTACATGATTTCCCTAGTTAATGATATCTTAATCACACCAAAGAGAAGCTAAAATAGCTTTTAGTATTTCATAGACATTTGTGGGTGTGATTAAGAAATGTTTAGAGAGGTTCAATGATGCTTGACAATGGTGGGAACTTCTGCTGAGAGTCTAGGAAGGTTTAGGATTGATTTCTAATTCAATGGCCTCTGAAATGAGCTTTGAATTTATAGAAAAATGTCCCGACGGCTAGTTTGACTGCCAACGGCTAGTTTGACTTGCTAATGGCTAGTTTGAATTCCAATAATCTTCATGCAATATCTTCATCTTCCATAAACAAGGGTTTGACAATTTGTTACAAAATTGACAACACGGAGACACGAATAAATCGGGGCTCTAACAATCTCCCCCTTTGTCAATTTCGTGACAAAATATAGACTCTAAAAAGACACCAAATAAATACTTAATTATTACATTCCTTGAATAAAAAATTACACCCAATAATGACGTTTCAAGAATCAATAATTCTGTCTTCAGTTTTCTCCCCCTAAATTTATGCCTGAAAAAAAATTGGAGAAGACATGACAAATTTGGTGGGATATTTTTCAGTCTTCCCCTCAACACTAATCCTCAATATTATCTTAAAAAAATCTATATCACAATATGGTCATAATGATTATGCTCCCCATTTCTCCTTGTTTTTGTCATAAATTGACAAAGGGTGCAACCAAAAAATTCATGGAAAACAATATGCCATAAAATAAAATAACATGAAAACCACTTGTGAGATTACCAAAAATATAATATTTAAGCAAAAACATATCATAGCATTTTACTATAAAACCATAAAATTTTGCTAAGATAAACCACATGATGAAGGCCATACATCTAGATTAACTAAGCGAAAAAAATCAACACATATTCAAACATCATGCATAATTCAAATATTAATTTGTGCCTCAAAGAAAATACACTAAAAATATCATATTGCCACAAATTAATTGTATAGCGCCCCTCCCTCTCCCCTAATTATCAGAGTGAATATTTAGGAATATTTAGACGAGAAGAGAGGGGAGAGCGCCACGACACGAGTCAAGTTCGAGTCCGAAGACCCAACCCTCGACTGGCCCAATTAGTGCATGCAAATGAACAGAGTCCATGTAACGTTTGCAACACACTATCTTAAAACCTGCGGAAATATGAACATACATTTGATACATTTGAAGGATAATCATTCTCAATCCAAAGCAGAGCATATTAATCCCATAAAAGTTAAATGTCAAATAAAAGGTCTAGCATCATCATCTAGGAGTTTATACATCATTAATCTAATTTTCCAGTTCATATAACTCCTACATAAATACTTATTCTCAAAATATAACAAAGAAGTGTTGTCCTCTCCTACTTCCTAAATATCAAAATGAAAAGCTCCACGGATTCTTTCTCCCGCTTTCATAACCATCTACGCGTGACTATTGCTCGGTCCTGCCTCATCACCTTTCTCCTTTCTCCTTTCCTGCATCAGTTTCTTAAAGAGAAAAGATTTGTGCGCTTAGTCAACACCCAGTAGGAATTCGCATCAAGTGGGTACCAACATGTGATATATATAAAGCTGGGATAAAACATATATACGTTATTCATATCATATAGTTCATTTGAAAATCATCTCCATCGCATATTTCAAAATCAGTTCATATTTCATACTCATAAAACATTCAAGTTCATTTTGTAATCAACTCATATAAATCAGAATCGTATGTACATGTAAAGCATTTAGAAATCATCATGATGCACTATGCCATGGTGACATGAATTGATGCACGCCCTCTCGTGCCCCATGCATTGGTCACTCTATCTCATTCTCATTCAATAGTTATAAACATTGGCCATTTTGTCCGTAGCTTTCCTGGGGCACCTGCTGAGCTCTACAACCCAATACTAGCATTTAACCGGGACTATCCGGGGAGTGCTACATACCCATACTCCTGCGCAGGTTTCGGGACTTCTTCTGACCCTGGAGCTTTCTGCCCAATAATTATGTCATAATTTGTAACCCATGGACACGGCCATATACAATGGTTAAATTATTCATACATTTCTAAATATTTTCGGTTAAAGTATGTTATCCCTTTAACCTTTGACTCATGCATTCCCATCCCACATATGTGCATGTGTTTCATGTCTATGCATTGATAAATTAAACATGTTTGACAACATATAGAAAATACATTGTGTTCAAAACTATACTTTATCAAATTCTCATTAAATCATGCATTGAAATCAACTTATAATTCAAACATACATAAATAATCACTTGGTACTTCAATAATGTAGGAAAACTTACTTGATCACTGAAATTCCACGAAGGAGCGAGCTACGTGGTACGTACTGCTCCTAGATCACCTTCTGATCCTTTGATTATTTCCATGAATCAAAATACAATAAATTGCATGTTCAGTTTGTGTCCTTGTTTTCCAAACCCATACTTATTACTTTCATTAATTTCCATTTAGTGTTGTCTCATTAATCCTCTGTTCATGTCCAACCCAACAGTGTGGATTTAAAGGTCAAGTCTTAACACTTTGGGTTCGGAGCCTGGATCATTATTTTCTCGGAACTTCCGAAGCTTCGAAACATCAGGATCTTCTTCGGATCATTCCGAAGTATACTGGTTCACTGGTCTGTTTGGAACTTGACCTCGGTACTTCCAAGTCAAGTTCCGAGACTTCGGAACTTCAATTCTTCCCTCAGTACTTCCGAGAGACTTACTGGTTTCAGTTCTACAACATAGTGTTCGGAACTTGACCTCAGTACTTTCGAGCCAGGTTCCGAGACCTTGGGTTCTCATTGTGGACTTAACCAAATTATCTAAGTTTTCTTTCTCTGGTTTTACAGTCTCCTCGGAACTTGGCATCGGAATGACCGAGTCATGTTCCGAGACTTTATTCCTTCCGAGGGTCCTTGGAACATCCTTGTTCTATCGGACTGTTCCGAGTCTTCGGATGTTCCGAGACAGGTTTCGAAGCATGTCTTCTACAGACAGTCATCTGCAGAATTCTGCATATTGTTGTATGTGCGAACCGAGATCCTTGAACTCGAAAATCACATTCAGGTGGTTTATTCGTCCTGTTTTCTCAACCAAACACTTTAGATATGTTCCCTATGTGATTTATCACGTCCTTAGGGATTAAAAGTTATAATTTAATATATAATTTCACGGATTTAAATATGATTTCGTAAATTGGGGAAATACCTAAAAATCCCCAATTCTTTCCCATTCTTATTCCGTAAACCCAGATTTGTCTAGGGTTGATTCTAAATCATTCTAAACTTTAAATTAAACATAGATATTAAATCTGGATGGGAGACCGACCTTAAGTGAAGCTTTCTGAAATCTTTCCTCTTTCCTCCTCCTCTTTTTCTTCTTCTCCTTTCCTTACTAGCTGTCACGGTGGGGAGATAAGATTCTCGGTGAAGAAGGTAGGAAATAGGTGCTGCCGTGTGAATGGGGAATGGAATGGGAGAGAAAACTGCCGTCCGAATGAGATAGATAGTTCCGTGCGAATGTAGAGGGAAGTGGGTGAGAGTCGCATGGGATAGAGGAATGGGTTGACCGTGCGCACCGAATAAGTGGAATTGGAGTTGCCGTGTGTGACAGTCAAATCCAATGGTGGCTTTTCCATTCCCTATTTGCCCTTAAGTTACTAGGGTGTGGCATTTGTGTCCTCTTCCACGTGGCAAGCCATGTCATCGCCCATGTGGCGTGACACCATGTCACAAAATCATCTCTAATAAATTTTCATGAATTTATTTTCCATCGTGCCACTCGACATTAGATTAAAAATTTAATATCTCAATTAAATCCCACTAACCATCTCTTAATTAATTGATTAAATCGTATTAATTCTCAATTAATTATTAAAACTCAATTTTTATAGGGTACCCATATAGACACAGACATTTTCTGTCAGCAGACACCGAAATTCAGATTTTAGGTGAAAATTACCATTCTGTCCTTCCGCGCAGAATTAATCTGAAGAAATCGATCGATCAAAGCACGAGCTGAAATCAATCGATTGAAAAATCGATCGATTAATCCTGGGAACGAGTGAAAGCAAAAACAACTTAACAAATCGATCGCACGATGAAGCGATCGATTGTGTTAATGTATCCTACGGTTAATATATTATTTAAATAATAAAATTTCCTTTAAAACTTTAAAGTTATTTTTTAAGCACTGTGTATTTTCAAAATTTCTCAAATTTAATATCCGGACTAATTACGATAACCTGATAAAAATACTTTAACACTTTAAGGTCTTTTGACACTCCTAAATGTATTTTCGGCACACCCTAGGGATACCCTTATTTGTAAATCACTCTATTTTAAGCATTTGGGAGTGTCAAAAGACCTTGAAGTCTTAAAGTATTTTTATCAGGTTATCGTAATTAGTCCAGATATTCAATTTGAGAAATTTTGAAAATACACAGTGCTTAAAAAATAATGTTAAAGTTTTAAAGGAAAGATAAAACTTTAACGTTATTTTTTAAGCACGGTGTATTTTCAAAATTTCTCAAATTTAATATCCGGATTAATTACGATAACCTGATAAAAATACTTTAACACTTCAAGGACTTTTGACACTCCTAAATGTGTTTTCAGCACACCCTACGGATACCGTTGTTTGTAAAATACTCTGTTTTAAGCATTTGGGAGTGTCAAAAGACCTTGAACTCTTAAAGTATTTTTATCAGGTTATCGTAATTAGTCCGGATATTAAATTTGAGAAATTTTGAAAATACACAGTGCTTAAAAAATAACTTTAAAGTTTTAAAGGAAATTTTATTATTTAAATAATATATTAACTGTAGGATACATTAACAGAATCGATCGCTTCATCGTGCGATCGATTTGTTACGCTGATTTTACTTTCGCTCGTTCCCAGGATCAATCGATCGATTTTTCAATCGATTGATTTCTTCAGCTTGTGCTTCGATCGATCGATTTCTTCAGATCAATTCCGCGCGGACGGGTAGAATGGTAATTTTCACCTAAAATCCGAATTTCGGTGTCTGCTGGCAGAAAACGTCGGTGTATATATGGGCACCCTTTTTATAAATTTTAAAATTTCTGGGTGTCACAAATTGGATTTTCTGGATCATTCAAGTTTTGGGAATCCATTTGAAATTTTGATCCGGACCACTCTTTTCAATTCTCCAGAAGTTGGGCCTTGTGATTCTTCCATTTTGAATATTTGGCTCAAATCCGGTGAGTTGAATGATATTCCAATTCATAATATTTTGAGGTCTTGCCATATCTCTTTAAGATTTTCCAATGTAGGAATGATGCATGTAGTGTTGTGCTTTATGTCTCTTGGAAAAATTCACACTTTAAACAGATTTGCCTTTTCAAAGCGTGATTTTCCTTGGGCCTCATTTCTTATTTTCTTTGCACTTTTATAATCAACATTCTTATTTTCAAAGTGCACCAACCTTAACTTGCATTCATGTCTAAAGTGACCAGTTTTGTTACAGTAGAAGCAAGTTACATGTTTTTTAGTCTTTTGGGTCAAGACGGGCAAAACAACATTCTCCAATTGTGACGAAGCCCAATCTTGTTTCTAGAATCTTTAGCACCATTTAGAGTGGTGTTCTTAGAAACCACAGATTCTACATCAAGATTATTTTTCAGTGTAGTGTGTACTACAAGGGCTTTACGTGTAGGGTCTTGGTTTATGTCTGCCTCATGGTAAGATGTGGAGGCTATGAGGATTCTGGAATTCTCATAAATAGTTATACCTTCATAAATTCTTTTCAGATATTACCACGCTTCCTTCGTTGTTTCAAAAGTCTTGATTACTTTTAAATCATTGGAGGAAACAACACACATGATGGCATTGAGAGCTTTGAAATTACTCTCATACATGTTTCTCTCAATGTCATCCCAAAGGTTTAAAATTTTTGGTCTCATCATTTTGTGTGAACCTATGGCCACTTCTTCTATAGGATGTGACCAACCTTTCATGATGGCTTCCCAAGCGATTGGGTCTAAGGAAGTTAGAAATGTTTTTAATTTTCTTTTCCAATAATTGTAATTGGAGCCATCAAAGTAAGGAGGTCTATTTATATCTAAACTTTCACCCAAATGCATAGTTCTAGCAAAAAGGATCAACTCCATACGGTTTAAGTCAAATACGGAGTAACCTTGCTCTTGATGCCACTTGTAAAGTTCGGGATAGACCAATGCATAGGTCCTAGGGGGGATCTTTTACCAATTTTAAATACCTTTTAAAACAGAATAATTCTCAGACTATTGTACAGCGGAATATATTAATGTGTGTGCAAATAATAATGAACAAACCATGGCACAATTAATTAAAACACATATATGAACTATTTTGCCAATATAAAACCAATTTTAATTCTCTTGATCTAATTAATATTAATATCTAAATCAAGGTTTGTCAAAATCGTACAAGTTGCGAGTCGACTCGACTTGGAGGGTCTAGCGATTCAGATTGAATAAGGAATCGGTAGTAATAAAAAATCGTGCGAGTCGATTTGCGAGTCAACCCAACAAATCGTTGTCTTATACCGATTCGAATGGAAGAAGAAAATACGTACTTGAGAAGGGGAAGTATCCGTTTTCATCTTCCATGCTTTTTCCTCTTTTTCATCTTCCTTCTTCTTCTTCTTCTTCATCTTGGTTTTCTGCTGGTTTCGCCGTCGTCACCTGTGCCGTCACCTGTGCTTCATCATCTTCGTTTTCTACTGGTTTCGCTGCTTCTCGCCTCGCTTCTTTTTTTCGTAAACCCTAACTCCTAAACATATCCTTTCGCATATGCCCTTTTAGTCTAACTTAACTTTGCATGAGCATACGATCTTTCTCCTTTGCCGTTAATAAATATACTCGCACGAGGCCTCTTTCGATTATTAGTATTATATAAAATCTGTTTTATTTAAAGAAATCAATGTTTTTATATTGTTAATAGTCTGCTAAAGAAAATAACAATAAAAAAAAAATTATTGTATCTGGGTGTTGCCGCAGACCTTGTTTCTGGGGTTTTTTATTAAAGGTTATTTAATTAGAAGAATATTCTTTCTAGTTTTTTACTATTTTTTTATTCTTACTAATTTCTTATTAGTTTTTAGTAATAAACTAGTCTCTTTTAAAAATAAATTGTTCTAATTTTTAAAAAAAATATTTGATGGATGTTTTTTGGAAGGCTATTTAAAATTTTAAATATTTTTCATTTATTTGTTGTTTTCTTAAATTTATCTTTACTTAATAATTATATTTAAATCTCATATTAGTATATTTTTGGGTCTTTTTTACAGTTATTTATGATAGATGATAATCAAATTTGTAGATGTGACCTTGCAAATTTTTGTGAATTAAAAAAAAACATCTTATTATTCTATGTCATGTTATATGTAATTAGAGTATAAATAATAATTGAACGAAACGTTATGAATCTTACGATTCTACGATTCATGGTTCACACCCCTAGACCGATTTACGATACGATTCGAGTTTGACAACCTTGGTATAAATAATATATCTAATTAATTAAAAGAAGATTAAGTGCATAAATAAGCCAATCACAAATATTAAAGCATGCACCACATGAAATCTGCTCAACAATTTATAGTGGTTCGGTTAATCAACCTACATCCACTCTTAGAGTCACCCAATCTTTGGCTATCCAGAACTCACTATGAATGGGTAACCTACCGAAACAATACACGGCTAGTTTTGAAAGGTTCGACCACCCTGGTCTAATCCTTGACACCTATTTTTTATATGGCTTCAATCACAAAGGTCTAATCCACTGTACATGAATTGAAATAAAACAAATAAAGAACACTTGCCTTAGTCTTGAGCACAGATCTTGATTTGGTGTTCTTTGAGAGTTGCCTCTATACTCCAGTCTTCAATGCTTGATGATCTCCAGTATTTTGCACAACCGTAGGCGAGGCTGGATTTAGGATTGGATAATGATGCTACAAGATTTCCCTAGTTAATGATGTCTTAATCACACCAAAGAGAAGCTAAAATAGCTTTGAGTATTCCATATACATTTGCTAGTGTGATTAAGAAATGCTTAGAGAGGTTCAATGATGTTTGACAATGGTGGGAACCTCTACTCAGAGTCTAGGAAAGTTTACGATTGATTTCCAATTAAATGGCTTCTGAAATGAGCTTTGAATTTATAGAAAAATGTCCCAACAGCTAGTTTGACTTGCTAACGGCTAGTTTGAATTCCAATAATCTTCATGCAATATCTTCATCTTCCATAGGCAAGGTTCTGACAATTTGTTACGAAATTGACAACACGGAGACACGAATAAATCGGGGCCCTAACAACAAGGTAATCAACTTAGACAATGAGAACAGTCATACTACGATTCTATTGTCTAACAAAAACGAAGTGATCGTAACTGCATTTTTTAAAGTCAAAAGCAAGAGCCACACTAAATTTCTCAAACTAGGCACGAAGAGATTGTTTCATACCATAGTGGGATTTAACAAACTAATCAAGCGGAGGAAGCATATAAGTTTCTTCTTGAAGATCCTCATGCAAATAAGCATTTTTGACGTCCAATTGGTGTAAAGGCCAATTTAGATATTGAGTAATGGAAATCAAGATTCTAGCATATATGAGTTTGGTAATGGGTGCAAATGTCTCTTGGTAGTCAACAACATAAGTTTTGTATGTTACCTTAAGCAACATACCATGCTTTATAGCAACCGTTACTACTATCTGGAAGAGTTTGACTGTATAGACCCATTTGCATACCAACATGTTTTTTCCCGAGAGGCAGGTTAGTCATTTCCCTTCTTTTCCAAGGCGGCCACTACAAGAATGAGAGTTTCTTCTTATGGCCATAGGAAGATCATAATCGATAAAAGAAGAAGAAAGAGTACCTAGAGGAGAGGGTGAAGGTGCAATTGAGGCAAGTATAGTTTGTACTTGTTTTGGATGACACACAAACCCTTTTTTAAGGAACTAGAAACAAGAACAATATATTAAGAAAGGAAGTACATTGAAGGCTCCGTATAAAAGATCTATACTAGAGTAAGAGTATCCAAACTAAAAGAAAACAAAACTTAAACGAAATTGAGAATAACCAACACTCCAAATATCCAATTATAAGCAACCCAAAAAGGTGTCACTCCTTTCCCTTCCAATTTTTGCTGGGACATTAGCAATCTTATTTGCTAACCCCCTAACATATTGAAACAAAATTGTCCTTTCCCTTCATCGTCCTAATATTCCCCACCACATTGCTCAACCTCCAAAGGGATTTCTTCTTACCACTCACCCAAGCTAAAGTATTCCTACAATCCCCTTTTATAATCAAGTCACCCTCGTGGCTTAACCAGAGCTGAAGCCCCCTCCTAATCCTTAACAACTCTGCCTCATTAGACTCCTTAACCCCCTTCAATTCTGAGAACACCAATTTTATTTCTCCTCTATCGTTATACACCACACCCCGAATATTTCCTAGCCACACCCCGAATATTTCCTAGTTTACGCTTTGGCAGCACAATCCATATTGAATTTACCAAATTGCGAGCATGTTCATGACTCCAACTCTACGCTTCTACTATCTCGCCCCCCTCCCCTCATACCTCACTCCCAAGACAAATAGAAATTGCAGATGGAAACCCTAACAAACTCAGCACCCAAGGTCAACCAACAACACATCCTCCACCACCTCCCTTACCTCTGGCGCCTTCCCCTCAAATATCCTCTTATGCCTCTCCTTCCATATAGACCAAAACACCACAAGTGAGATTATACTCTTTGCCACACCCCTCCTACCGCTAAACAGGTCCCCCGCACCATTTCGTTATCATCCTCTCTATGGTTTCATTAGTACCCAATTACAACCCATCATCTCTAAGAATGATATTCATAAACTTGGAGAGGTTTAGAACGTGTGGGAGCATCAACAGGAAGAGAGAGAATAGTATCAATGGTGGAGTGGGTTGGTTGATAAAAAAATAAGCATTGTGTTCAAAGAAAGGGACATCCACGGAAACATACTTCTGACAAGTGAGTAACCCTCATCAAATCTTTGTTAATGAATCTCCTAATGTACTACTTATCCCTCTTCGAAATCCCAAAAGGAATATTGAAAAAAGAAGAATAGTTGTTAAGGAGATTCCTTTGGGAAAATAAGGAGGAGAAAAAGAAGGTACACCTGCATGGTCAGAGGTAATAAAACCCAAGTCAAAGGGAGGGTTAGGCATTGTCCCACTTTAGTTAGAAATCAAGCCCTTTTCTATAAATGGTGCTGGAATTTTGGGAAAGAAAATGAGGCTCTGTGGGTTAGAATTTTGATCGCTAGATATGGGTTACGAGATTAGGATGAACTCATATGGATGGGCGACTCATCGGGTACCTACTCGGTAAAGTCAATGGTTGAGTTGTTCCTACAACAACACCACGATTTAGATTCTACCTCTAGCTTAGCCTGGAAAGGTCTAGCTCCCCCAAGGGTCCAGTGTAGAAAATAATAATGGAGAAAAGAAAATATTATTGAAAACAGAAGAAAATATTGGAGGAAAGGAATTTCTCTCTTTTGAATGTATTGTATTGAATGTTTAAATTGTAAGAGAATGCAAGAATAAATAAGAAAGAAGGAGTCAATCATGGTGGCTAAAAATAGAAGGACGTAAAAGAATGATTGATTACATCAATTACAATAAGCATACGGTTAGCAATATAAAACAAAGTTGACTTTCCACCCTGGTCTACTCCTTGTCCCTCTATTTATGGTGGTTCAAACACAAAGTAATAATCCACCTTACAATGTTGATAATGAAAAGTAACAAGAAGAAGCACTTGCCTTTGTAGCGCAGATGTAGATGATGTGCTTGTTGAAGATCTCTTCTAGCTGAATCCTTTGATGATGAAGATGTACCAGTGTATGCACAACCACAACTAGAAAGAGGTTCTAGGATATATGATTTTCCAATGGGATCCTAGATCTAATTTTCTCTCTCAAACTCTATCAACAATTGGATTGATTGATCAAATGATTTTCCTGATGTAGGTGTGTGTTGAGAGAGAGTGGGATGCTCTGATCTTGCCTTAGGGTTTTCCAAATGAACAGTTGCCCCAAGCTCCCCAAAATCCGGAGTTTTTATAGGCAAAATAGAGTGACCCAACAGCTAGTGGTGAGGGCTCGCACATCCACAAGGCCTCGTGACTTATTTTAAGTATATGACTGTTGAGAAAAAAGCTCGTGCGCAACTGCTATGTAACGGTCACCTACGAGGACTCGCCACTAGCGAGGGGCTTGCACTGAGAGCAACTCAATCTAATAGAGTTTTTTCCAATCAGAGACTTCAGATTGAATGGCGAGGACTCGTGCCTGGCGAGGTCTCGTTCCTTGCGAGGGGCTCGGTCTGGGAGTTTGAAGATTTGACAGAATTAACTCATCCAGAACACAGAAAGTCCCCAGGCGAGGCCTTGGACATGGCGAGGGCTCGCCCATGTCAGCACCAGTTTCTCCAATTTAAGTCCAGGTGCTTCAAGGGTTGGTCTAGGTCCTCTAGGCTTGGTCTATTTTACCAATATGGGTTGTAAGCCTAGTCAAGGTCCTCCTAGGTAAGTTGGGTCCACCCTAGGGTCATTTATGGCTGATTTACCTGAGTGATTGTGATACACATGGTGTTGATGAATCATGCACTCGATCTTCCGATGCTTGCACTTTTGATTCAGTCTTCACCATCTTTGAGTCTTGATTTCAGTCTTCATTCTTGCAAGGCAAGGCTTCTCTTTAGTCACGGAATTGACAACAAGGTGACTCGACCAAGCCGAGGCACTAACAGAGGATTTTGACATTTTCATGAAGAAATACATCGGTGGACTGGCAGAGTATATTCGAAAGGAATTGAAACTCTTCAAAGTCACTACCATTGACGAGGCTACAGTGAAACCGATAGCTATTGAAGCTAAGAACCCGACAAAAGGTTGGGGGTAAGTCGGATAGCAAGTTCAGCAAAAAGGGGGAGCGCAACAAGAGGAAGGACAGTAGTCCTAGAAAGAACTAATGTGACCACTATAAAATCAGTGGACATGTGAAGGATAAGTGTTGGAAACTCCATCCTGAACTGCAGCCTAAGAGGAAGAAGGCAGTACTAAACACCTGTGAGGTTGAGGAGATACCAGAGGTACTACGAGTTGACAGTAAACTCACCCTTATCGCTAATACTACAAACACTTTTCAACTCCGAGTTGAGAGAAGAACTCTTCCACTTGAACATTCAAGTGAAACAGAGTATCATTGAGGCTATAGTAGACCCTGGAAGTCAGAAAAATTTAATCTCAAAATGCTTGGTACAAAAGATGGGTCTAGAGACGACCCCTCATCCTAGACTGTACCCTTTGGGTTGGATTCAGAAGGATGTAGAAATGAGAATCACCAAGCAGTGTACTTTCAAGTTTGTCATCACTGAGAGGTATATTGATGAGGTCACATGCAAGGTGGTACCTCTAGATGTGTGCTAGGTGATATTGGGCAATCCCTACTTGTGGGATCGAGATGCAATCCATTACAGACGGCAATGCAAGTACAGGTTAGTGAAAGACGGCAAAGAGTACAATATTAATGCCTGTAAGACACAGTCTACCACTACCTTGGTCACTGCAACTGAGGCCAAGAGAATGGTAAATGCTTGTGGAAAGCTTGTACTGTTAATGATTAAGCACCTTAGCAACACCCAGAAAAAGTGGCACTCTCTACGTTGTCCTTAACCCCCAAGCAATGGACTGAGATTGAAGAAGTACAGGTGGCGTTCAATGAATTGTTTCAAGAGGTCCAAGGCTTACCACCATGGAGGCCTGTGGAGCATGATATCCAGTTGGTAGGGGATACACCACTGCCTAATTTGGGCTTGTATCGTACCTCCATCGTGGAGAATGAGGAAATCCATAAACAAATTCAAGAGTTGCTGGAGCATGGAGTCATCAAACCCAGCTGCTCACCTTGTGGATCACTAGTATTACTAGTGTTGAAGGAGGACGGCGGATGGAGGATGTGCATAGACTACAGGGCACTAAATAAGATAACCATCAAGAATCGGTATCCATTACCGAGGATTAACGATTTACTGGATCAACCACAGGGGGCTCACTACTTCACCAAATTGGACATGAAATCGGGCTATCATTAAGTCTGGGTTCGGGAAGAAGACACTTGGAAGACTGCATTCAAGACGAAGCAAGGATTGTTCGAATGGCTTGTCATGCCATATGGGTTGTGCAATGCACCGGCAACCTTCATGCGACGGATGAATGTGGTACTCCGTCCTTTCATAGAAGATTTTGTTATTGTCTATCTAGATATACTGATTTACAGTAAGACATGGGAGGAGCATATTCATCATATCAACAGGGTGTTAGGGATATTGAAGGAGAGTCAGCTACAGTTGAGCGGAAAGAAATGTGAGTTTGGGAAGCAGGTGAGTTGAAGGTTGATCCTTCGAAAATAGAAGTCATTACCAAATGGCCGGCACCTCAAACAGTAACTAAAGTAAGTACTTGCGAAAATTTATTCGTCATTTTTCACAGATTGCGGCACCTTTGCATGCCTTGACAAAGGCCAATCAAAAGTTTGAATGGACGAAGAAGCAAGAAGATACCTTCAAGTTACTGTAGAGAAAAATATTTGAGGCCCCAGTTTTGGCATTACCCAATCTGCACAGACCATTTGAGGTTGAGGCGGATGCATCGACATATGCTATGGGAGCCGTTTTATTACAAGATGGTAAGCCAGCCGCTTATCATTCAGAAATGTTCAGCGGACCAGTGTTGAACTACCCCACGTATGACAAGGAGATGTACTCTTTACACCAAGTAGTAAAGGATTGGAGGGTATATCTACTGGGGAAGGATGTGATAGTACACATTGACCACAAGCCACTTCAATTCTTACAGACACAGTCCAAGTTGCAGCAAGCTTGACATATGAAATGGATGTCGTATCTTCAACAGTTCAATATTGTCATCAAGTACAAGAAAGGAGTTACCAACAAGCTGGCAGACACAGCACTGCACTGTGTAAAGATCCAGAAAGGAGGATCTCCAGTTGGAAAAGCACAACACTGTGTAGAGATCCAGAAAAGCACTCACATCAGAGTGGCGGTCGAATGGCACACGACTGATAGACTGTTTGCACTGACAAATTAATCTTTGAAAGTGTCAATCGATTGATGACTGTCTGTAAAAAAACAGATTAGTCTCTGATAATGTTGGTCGACTGACACACGACCATTAGTCCTTTCGGTCGTTTGATGGTTGTCTGTAAAAAAACAGACTTGGCTCAGAAAGTATCAATCGATACCAACAGTCGACTGACCAACGACCGATACTTCACTCAGTTGACTATCAGTCGACTGAAACGGAAGCTGCAGAGCAGTTCCGAGTTGTTTTTCTCTTTTATTTCGTGTAACAATGTGGTTTCAGGCATTTGGAACACACCGGGAGAGTTTTTGTTCGAATTTTTGGAGGAGGAAAAGAAACAAAAATAGAAAGAAGATTATTCTAAAATCTGTGTTTTTCCTTATCTCTCTCTATCAATTGTCTCTACTCTCTCTAAAATCTCTTTAATTTCCGCATTTCATCTGGTATTATCGGATCAGTTGTTAAGATTGGAGGACTTTAGTTGCCCTCTATGCAGCCATTCAGAGGAAGATGTAGATCATATCTTTGTCAGCTGCCCTTTTGCTCGGAACTTATCGACAAATTTTGCTAACCTCTTAAATGTTCCATGGGTCTTTCATAGAACATGTGGCGGGGTAGTGGCATCTTGGTTCCTATGAAGACTTAGGCCTAAGTTGAAGGCAGCATGGAACACGATCCCAACGGCAGTATTGGGTCCCACACCATCTAGACTTTTGTGTGGTGTGCTCTTAAGAGAAGATTCTCACCAGATTGGAGCTTAAGAGGAGAGGATTGTTGAGATCGGAGGACTTTAGTTGCCCTCTATGTAGCCATCGAGAGGAAGATGTAGATCATATCTTTGTTAGCTTCCCTTTTGCTTAGAACTTATGGACAAATTTTGCTAACCTCTTAGATGTTCCATGGGTCTTTGATAAAACATGTGGTGGGGTAGTGGTATCTTGGTTCCTATGAAAACTTAGACCTAAGTTGAAGGCAGCATGGAACACGATCCTAACGGCAGTATTGTGGACCATTTGGAAAGAAAGGAACTCTACAATCTTCAAGGAAAATCAATTGAGGTTAATGAACATTTCGGAAGGCCAAATATAGGTTGTGTATGTGGCTTCTCTCAGGTAATGAATATAAGGGGATCAAACCAGCTGATTTCCTATATTCGTGGGAAGGTTGCTTGAGTGAAAATTGTAGGAAATCGAGATCTTTCGTCATCTGGGACCCTCTTCAATAAGATGTCATGAAATTTAATATGGAAGGAGCCTCTAAGGGAAAATCGGGCCCTGTATGGATAGGTGGTGTCCTTAGGAATCATAGTGGTCTAACATCTTTAGTTTTCACAGATTCGGTGGGGATTAGGGACTCAAATGAGGCGGAACCCCTAAGTATTAGGAAAGCTTTGACCATTTGGGAAGTCTATGGGCATGGTACACTAGTGATAGAGGGGGGATTCGACAAATGCAATTAAATGGGCAAAGGGACTGAAACGACCCCCTTGAGACTGATTATTAGTTAGGGAAATTAGGAGTCTTGATTCGGAACTCGATGTCCCCTTTGTCCAAGTCAGTAGAACTGCAAATGGCTTGGCAGATTTTTTTTTTTTTGCCAAAAATGGAATCGACAACTCAGTTTTAGGAGTGTTTTTTTCTTTGAGATAGGGAACGAGAAGGGATTTTGCTTAGATGTTGATGGCTGTATTTGTTTTCTTTTATGCCCGTTCCATGTTATGTTTTTATGTTTTTGTTGGTCTGGCCCTTCTAGACCCCTTCTCCAATTGATGTAATTGTACTTGTTTCCCTATTAATATAATTGGTAGTTTTACTGCTCCAAAAAAAAAAAGTTAATACATTTATACTCTTTTTTGAGTAAAGGAGTAAACCACAAAAATGCATTTGATAGATGTGTCAGATAATTTAGTTCTTTGAGAGTCAAAATTATGAACAAAACATACGCAACCAAAGACTGATTAGAACATCTTTACTTGCAATATTGGTTAAAGAACCATTAGCAAGTTTAAGAGTGCCAAAACTAGAGTAAGTGGTGGGAGAGAGAGTGAGACACCCCAATCTCATGAATTGTAGCCCCCGAGTCCATGACCCAAGGACCATATGGAGAGGGTCGTGCAAGGCAGCTAAATATGCCACACCACTCATCAAATTTGGAATTAGGAAATAGTATTATGAGTAAAATATGGATTCCACCATTTGAATTATAAATTTTTATTATCTATTTTGATAACTTTTGGGCTTACTTTTGTATTTTTTTCTTTTAGGCATTAAAGTAGTTTTTTGGTTTACTTTTTAGGTTTTTCTCCTAATTTTCATTAATTATATGCTTTATAGAATTTGGTTTTTTTTTTTTTACTAGAACTTGACTATTTGATTAATATTATTTTCTTTTTGTTGAGGAGAATGTCAAAAAATTTAGTTTTATGGATAATTCGAATCTAAATCTAAAAATATGAAGTAGATGCGGTATGTATCTTGCATCTGAAGATGCGATAGATCCGAATCTGAATTTGAATCTGGCAATATTAAGTAGATGTAGATATGGACATTACCTATATCCGATCCGAATCCAACTTGTTTACTTCCCTCTCCATATCATAATTTGTAATATCAAAGAAATTTCTAGGGTTTGTATAGTTATTATCTTTTTTCTTTTTATTTAGTAGTGCTATTGTTCTTCAAGCATTGTGATAAGTTTGTCTTTGTACTGAATTCATTATTTAGTCATGATCAGGCATGTCATCTATTTCTTAGTTCCCACCTTAACCTCACCTTCCCCACCACCCTCCAACCTGACTCAAAATGTTAATAATAATACTTGTAATAATAAAATAGTAAATGTTATATTAATTATAATTATAATAGTAATAAATGATGATGATGGACATAGACAACTAATATCCAATTTTGCATTTAGCTATATATTTTCTGAAAATTAACATGCTTATTGATTGCCATCATCATTTGAAGCCATTTATATCATCTTTTTTTTTTTTTTTTTTTTGAGCGGTAACAAAAGAGACTTCGTTAAAAGAAAACCAAGTACAAAAACATAACAACATGGAAGAGAGGTCTAAAAGAGTTAGACCAGTCAACAAAGAAAAAAACTAAAAAGGGAACCATTTATCTCATCTATTTGGGTTGGAATTCTGAATGTAGCATTTTTTTTATTGGTCGACTTCCCATATGATCCCCATATGACTTAAAACGCACAAACTTCAGGTTGCAACTATGCTAGAAGCTCTTGCCCAACAAGCATATTTTCATGTTACTAATTCATGTTTTAAAACTTGCAGGTATACCTTTTAACAGTCTTGAAGGGTCTCAAACACCGACTTGCGGCTGGTAACCCCTCTTACAAAAAGCTTACCTCTAGTTTAAGCATCAGATACATAAATCTTTTCCTTCATCCACTTGAAAATTGCAAAAAGGCTATGGTAAATTGAGTTAGTCAAGAGGTTGCTGATGGGAACAAAGAAGAGAACCGATGAATTTGAGATGGGAGAGTACATATCACACAACATGCATGCATAAAAATATGGCAACGGAATGAGTTTAGGGGGGAGGTAGATTATTACAAAGTTTTAGAGAGGAAAATAGTGAAATTCTTATTTAAGGTAAGGATGAAATTCATAAGTCCCACTTTAGGTAGGGAAGGGAGAAATAAGCAAAAGAATGGTTTAGATGTTCCAGATTATGACATGGTGTATTTTAATTAACATAAGACACGGCCCAACTATAAAACTAATAAAGATGGACTGAGACTGCAAGTTTAACTGACTCTTCTTTGATTGACTTGAACATTTTAGAGAATTTTTATTGAGCCCCAGAGTTTGCTACTATATGTTTCTTATTATTTTCTATATATTCTGTACAGGTGCGAAGTTGCCCAACATTACCGTTCTATTGCCAGTACAAAAGACGTGTATTTTTTCTCCTGAAGGAGAGAGAACAGTTAATCTAGTTGGAAGGTGAGGAACAAACTTAGTATCATATATCCTAGCAAATAATTAAGTAGTGATGCTTTAGATGTTAACGATTTAATCTTATAGTTCGTGCATATCCTTATGTAGCATTCATTATGATTTATTTAGAGAACCATGAATTAACAGTAACAATGAATAAGAAATGAGTAAGAAGTTATTCCCTAAACTACACTATAGTCTTCTCTGGCAGCCAACTACTTCGTTTCAGAGAAGAGGTTTTCTCGAGGACTGGGCTGGGATCAAGTGGGTTTTGGAGTTGAACAAATAAATAGATGGTCAATTGAACTACATATGTTTTTTACCAGAAACAGCCCAGGAAAACTTATAACATGCAAGTGCTAGGGACTAGAAGGGGTAGACAAAGGATATAGTCTTTGATAAGACAGAATGAAAATGGAAATGGAAATGGATGACTCAAGAAGCTAACCCTAGATAAATGGAAAAAAGCTGGTGATGATGATGGTGTTACATTTTAAGTTTCATTCTTAAAAATGCTACTTTTGTGAGACATTTGAAATGATGCTATAGTAATCATTGGGAATGTTCATGGATATGTGAATTGCGAGTATACTTCAATAATTGGATTCATAAAAGTAGAATATGAAACAGGTTAGAGAACAACAGCATGTCGATTGTGAAGGGACAAGCAGGTGAAAAAAATAAAGACCCATGTAAGAGAAAGACTCCATTTGATTTGAGGCTTTATTCCACTAAGTTAACTATTCATTTTATAGGCTAAACTTCTACTGAATTACAATTAATCCCTTGATGTGAGTGATTTAAATAAAGAATAAATATGATGCTTCTCAAGTGTACACTACAAGATACTTTCTTAGAGGTGTAGCTAAAAGTGTTGTCATCAATACTTCCCACAAACTAGGGCATAGATTATCAAGCCAAGCTTGCCAATTGTATACTATAGCTGAGAGCGCAAAACTACCTGTGCATATATGAAAATTACTTTGTATAAGTAACAGATTTCTATTACTTTAGCATTGTAACAAATATTATTATTTTAATGTATAATATTATATTAGGTTGGTGGGTCTTATCATATTAAATATAGAATTTTGGAGTATCTTAAAATTAAAAAATTATAAGATCAAAACTACTTTTATTAGATTTAAATAAGTCAAAATCAACAATGAGATGATGGTTAATTTCAATGCATTTAGATCAGATGGATAACTATCATTGTTAATCTTGAATTCGGAATACTTCCAATTTTTTATTCACTAACCCACTTCATGCATTTAGAGCAAAAAGACATCCTGTACGCCCAGGCGGAATCTTTGATCCCTCCGAAGAGGAAATTGAAACAGGAAAAGAAGAAGAAAAAAAAAAAGATGGCTGAAAAAAAATTGAAATAAAAAAAATGAGGGATTGAGGATTCGCCTATAAGAATTCAAAAAGAAATGGAATTCATTTCCGAAGAAAGGGAGGGATGGCGTTCAACAAGAAGCAGACAGGGGATTTCAAATTTCTGTAGATCAAGCTCCATGCCTAAGCTATGGAACGAGGTTGACACAGTGGGTGAAAAAACAAAAAGTGTTCCATCCTTCCTGGTTGAAACTAATGTGGAAGAGGAAATTTTGGTTTTATCTGACGAAGAAGTAGTAAATTGTAGTAACAAGATTTCAATTGCAACTTCAATGAAGGAGAAGTAAGAGGAAATGGACTTACACAACAATGCTGATGGAAACAAGGTGTACAGGGCAGGTGTTGCAATTCTGGCCTCCAAGCTTGGATGTAGTAAAGAAGATGCAAGGAAAATTCTGTATGCCGGGAGCAAAATGGGAATTAAATTCCTTGATTTAAATTCAACCGAAGATGTACTGAAAGTGATAGATGAAAGAGATAAAAGATCTTTGGATTTGAGGCATTCGGACATGGCGTCAAGATTGAACGTCAAACCTTCTAAAAGTGTACACCTCAAAGAAGAAGGGTTTGATTCAGGGAAAGAAAATGGTTAATCAATGAGAGTACTCTCTTGGAATGTGAGGGGTCTTGGCCTCAGACTAAAAAGGAGAGTCATTCGAGGGGTATTCAGAAAACACTGTGCTGATATTGTTTTGATTCAAGAAACAAAAAGAGAAGAGATTACTGGCAAGGATATTAGGGAGATTTGGGGGGGTTAGATCAACATCCTGGAGCGCTAAACCAGTTGTTGGAAACTTCGGTGGACTTATCATCCTTTGGAACACTGAGGTGTTTGATGCAGTGGAATCAATCATTGGTAACAGGACAATTTCTGTGAAAGGGAAGTTGATTGATGAAGATGTTGAAGTGATGTTCACTAATGTATATGGCCCACTTTCGAAGATGGAAATAATACAATTCTGGGAAGAAATTTGTTACCTCAAGAACAGATGGTCTGGACCGTGGTGTGTAGGGGGCAACTTTAACGCAGTTCAATTTCCCTCAAAGAGGAGGGGTCGGTCTGTGAGATCCAATTACTCGGAGGAGTTTTCAAACTGCATCAACTCTTGCCAACTGGTAGACTATCCATTGTTGGGTGGTAGATTTACATGGTCGAACGGATCGAGAGGCCCCTCTATGAGAAGATTGGACAAGTTCTTAGTATCGGTTGAATGGGGAAGAACTATTCAGAGGTGGGATGCAAGTTAAACTTAGAAGACATGTTTCAGATCATTGGCCAACTCTCCCAAGTATGGATGAGGAGGACTAGGGACCCAAGACATTCCACTTCAATAATGCATGCCTGGGTCATAAGGAGTTCTTAGGAAAAATAAAGGAATTGTGGAACTCATTTGAGGTTGAGGGGTGGGCTGGTTTCTGAATACAAAAAAACTGAAATTATTAAAGCCCAAGATTAAAGAATGGTGTAACGTGGAGATGGGTAGCTTACTTGAGGAGAGAGACCATACTTCGGAAATACTTGCGGAGTGGGAAAGCTTGGAGGAAGAAAGAGACTTGTTAGAAGAGGAATACTTAGAGAAACAATTATGTTTGTCAAAATTATGGAGTTTACTTAGGAGGGATGAAGTGGAATGGAGACTGAAATTGAGGGCTATATGGCTGAAGGAAGGTGACAGAAACACCAAATTCTTCCACCGTATGACTAAAGCAAGAGCTATGGTAAATACCTTGAAATCTATCTTGGTCAATGGGAGAAGGTTGGAAAGGAAAAATGAGTTAAGAGCAGCAGTCAGGGATCACTTTGCTTCCATCTTTGCCCCAAACAGCGAAGGTAGTCCGTCCAGGAGGAGCTCATCATTTCCTTCTACATTGCCTTTGATTGCGTCTGATTCGCACCCCCATGCTATGCCTCATCTTTCGGATCTGACTGCCAGGGCCTCTCCTCCTGGAGGTGCTCCTTACCTCCCGTCTCATTTGCTTTCGACTCCTTTCAGTTATGCACATCTTTTCCCTAGCTCTTCTGAGTTGGGGACTGTTTTTTACCCTCTTCAGGTTAGATCTTTGGTGGAGTCAACCCAGGGCGAGTTTCTTTCGTGTCATCCTTTAGTGCAGCAATTGGACATTTTGCGCCCTCATCATCGTCATCGGGGAGCAGTTGCAGATTTGCGTTATCAGCACACATACTTAGTGTTGTCTTCATCGGCGGTGTTTAGAGGAGGCGGCACGCGCTTGCTTCTTGGTCATCCGTCGGGGCTCTCGTCACTTCAACCATTTCTTACAGCCATCAACGAGGGCAGAGTTAACCAGCAACATCTAACGGTGTCGTCTCTACTTGGACCAGGTGTTACCCAACCTTTTGCATTTTTCCATTCAGTTCCTTCTCATGCTTTCCATGCCTCCAGGGGAGTCTAGCCTAGATCTAGTGGCGGACCGGAGGTTGATTCATTTAGAGAGGGGATTACTACACCTAACCTTAGACCTCCACATGCTTACCCTAGAAATGCCGAGAGAGTTAGATCAGAAGATTGGGAGGAGTCTAGTTATCCACTTCTTGAGGGGGTTACCTTCGGCTCTCTTGCATCAGATAAGGCATCATCGCTAGAAAGAGAGTTCGAGGAATCAGAGGTGGTGGAGGCGCTTCATAGTGTTGATGGAGTTAAAGCTTCAGGTCTTGTTGGATTCAATTTCAAATTCATTAGAAGTTGTTGGGATATCCTTAAGGTGAATTTCCTAAGATTCTTTAGGGAGTTTCATAGAATAGGGGTCCTAAACAGGGGTCTTAAACATTGCTTGGTTGCCTTAATCTCCAAAAAAGAGGGGGCTTCAGAATTGTCTCACTATAGACCGATAAGTCTTGTAGGTTGCGTATATAAGTTGTTGGCCAAAGTATTAGTTGCAAGACTTAGCTCGTCCTGGGGGGGGGGGGGGGGGGCTAATTGGGGAGTCGCAATGGGCTTTTATTGGGGGGAGACAAATTTTGGACGAGATATTGATAGCAAATGTGTGATATCCGTACAAGTCCCACATCGACTTGATAGTGATGTGGGAGGGGGCTTATATGAGGGAAGCCCCCACTCTCTTGTGTGAGGCCTTTTGGGCCTAGCCATGTGGGCCAGGGCCCAGGAACAAAACAATGCGGGCCTCTGGAGCCCAAAGCGGATAACATCACACTCACGACGTCGGGGTCAAGGTCGTTACAAAATGTGCTAATCCATGCAAAACGTTAGGATGGTCTAAGGGGTGTGCTTTTAAAGCTCGATATGGAGAACACCTATGATCATGTCAGATGGGAATTTGTAGACTCTCTTTTGGAGGATGGGCTTCAGCACCAGATGGAGGAGATGGCTAAGGGCTTGTGTTCAAGAGTCTTCCTATTCAATTTTGGTGAATGGCTCACCTACAGCACCAATTAGTGCCACCAGGGGCTTACATCAGGGGGACCCTTTATCTCCATTTCTCTTCACAATGGTAGCCGAAGCACTTAATGAGCTCATGACTCGGGCCAAGAAGTCACATCTCATTAAAGGTTTGGAGATCTCCCCAGGCAATTGGTCAATCAGTCACCTACAGTTTGCATATAACACATTATTGTTGTGTGAAGCGTCTAGTGAGGAGCTATTTGGGGTGAGAGCGGTCCTAAGGTGCTTTGAACTGGTATCAGGGTTGAGAATAAACTTAGGATGTGACTTGGGGGTGGAGGTGGTGGAGCTCGAAGGGTTGGCGAGGGAGATAGGATTTGGTGTCGGCAAGATTCCATTTACTTCTCTTGGATTACCAATTGGTGGGAATCCGAGATTAAAAGTGTTTTGGAAACTTGCTTTAGAAAGGATTTCAAAAAAGTAGAATGGTTGGAGTAAATCTTATCTCTCAACTGGGGGTAGATTGACTCTAATTAAATCATGTCTGATGAACCTCTCCACCTCTATCTCTCTTTGTTCGAAATACCCAAAGGGGTGGCAAAAAGGCTGGAGAAAATTCAAAGAGATTTATTATGGGAAGGGAAAGAAAACACGAGAAAAATCCACCTAGTGAAATGGGATGAGACTAGAGACATGAGGGAGAATGGCGGGTTGGGGATTTACAGTATCAAAGATAGAAATCATGCCCTTCGAAGTGAATGGTTGTGGAGATTCACTTCGGAGAAAGGCACTATGGAGGAAGGTTTTAGCGGCGAGATATGATGTGGATGGCAGCCCTGTGGAATGGTGGTTAAGTAGCAGAGAGGGAAGGTTCGTCAGTAGTGAAATCCTTAATGAGAATTGGGAATGGAGAAGGAAGGGTTGTTGGGGAAACATTTCTAAGGGGTATTAGACTTCAGGTTAGCAATGGATTGAGGGTGATGTTCTAGAAAGATATATGGGTGGGGGAGAATCCATTAATGATAGTTTTCCAGGCTTTTTAGAATGGCTCTAAATCGTGAAGCTCTGGTTAGCGATTATTATAGAGAGGTAAGTGGTGCACCACAATGGTCAATCTCCTTTAGAAGGAACTTGCGGGACTTTGAGGTTGCTTACCACCGAGCTTTGATTGGAATCCTTAGTCATAGTAGATTATGGGTTAAGGATAGGGACAAATGGATCTGGTCTTTGGAGTTGTCTCGGTCTTTCTCAGTAAAATCAATCTTGCGATCTACATATGCAGCAATCTCATTCACACCTCCTAGTTGCAATCTGGCTTGGAACAACAAGATTCCCCCTAGGGTCCAATTTTTTGTGTGGACAGCATTAAAAAAAAGGATACTTGTGAGACACAATCGTATGAGAAGAGGCGTTATTCCAGAAGAGGCTTCGACACTTTGCACATTGTGTGAGGTCGAAGAGGAGTCTGTGGACCACCAGTTATGCAAGTGTCGCTTCACGGGGGTTGTGTGGTATTTATTTTTGGGTTTGTTTGGAAGCTCGTGGGTATTTGGTAGTGGAGTGGAGGATTTACTGGTGGCTTGAATAGGGACTCCCTTTAGAGGTAGACATAGAATGGCCTAGAAAATGGTTTCGTTCACCGTCTTTTGGGAAATTTGGAAAGAACGTATTAGGAGGATTTTTTAGGGTTAGAGAAGAAGTCCTAAAGAAGTATTTGAGAGAGCGAAATGGCAATTGATTGGTTGGTTGTCCGTGTGTAAAGATTTTATGGGTTTAGGTCCAGAAGATTTTTATTTGTCTTGGGATGGATGTATGAAAGGAGTTGGTCGAGTTAGCAGGCGTTTGCTTAAGTGGGCAGCATCTCCCATAGGTTCTTGTAAATTCAATGTTGACGGCGCAGTTAGGGGCAAATCAGGACCAACAGGAATTGGTGAAGTACTTCAAGATGATAGGGGTCGAATGTCGGTAGCCTTCTCCTAACCAGTAAGGTCAATGGAATCAAGCGAAGCTGAACTAAGGGCAATTAGGAGAGCACTTCAGATCTGGTCATGGTTTAGGAGAAGTAATCTCATTATCGAAAGTGACTCAACTAATGCCATCTCATGGGCTAGTTAGTAATAGGAAATTCCCCCCGTCGAGTTTGTACAATATGGATAACATCTCTTTCACTCATACACCTCGTTCAGCAAACTGTGTGGCAAACTTCTTGACGGAAGCTGGTGTTCATCTTCAAACACCGGTGGTGGAATTCTTTCCTCCCGCCAATTCCTCTTTTGGTTTTAGTTTGGGATGACATTTTGTTATATCTTTTCTTTTATTTCTTATTTTCCTATGCTTTTTATATTTTTTTGTTCCTCTTCTTCGCTCTGAGTATATTCTTCTTATACTCAGATCCTTCTTATGTACTCTTTTCCCATATTAATAGAATCCAGTAGTTAATGTTTCAACAAAAAAAAATGCTATGCCAAAATTATATATGACTCGTCTTTGTGTGTGTTATCTTGCGTATGTATAAGTCTAAAAGATTCAAAAATAGAATCATCTGATTTGACTAGAGATATCATCTTAGACGATCCTTTTGTCAATGGATGCCCCTATCACACTGAATGAGAATCTCCTGGGTCATTTTTAATCTGGTTCCCAAACATTACATGCCTCCCATTTGTTGAATAGGAATGGTCGAGCAGTTGGTGCATTGCTGAGGAGATTGCGAGTGTACTATCAAGGAAAGGAATCTGCAGGAAAGATCAGGATCAGTGGACTTACACTAAAACGGTGGCTTCAGCCTAAGCATACAAAGCTCATGTCACGTTTTGGTGGGAAAGCTGCAGAACTGGGTGCATCACCAACAAACTTGGCTAAAGGAATTTCAGATCAGCAGCGCGACATCAGAACCAGCAATCTGTCCATTTAATGAAGCAAAGAAGTACATCCTTACAGGCCGAACTCATGCTGAAGACTCTTTTCAGGAGTAACCAAGGTTAATTCTGTGAACGTTGGAAGCCTTAAAGAATCGGCGTCGGTCTTTGGTTTGAGAAGATTTGAGGGAATCTTGTTGCTTTGATTTAGTTTTGTAGAATGGAACAGCAGATAATTCGACCTGTAACATATGAGAACATCTTAAAGCTCATTCACAATCTTTTTATTATTTTGTGGGAACAGAATGCGTGAAACATTTGTACAATCTCTCACTACTAAAATACTGTACTTTCAAAAAAAAGGTCTGAATTTAAATAATGATGGCGTTGGTACCGAAAAATTGCTTGGCAATTTGGCTATCTAACGGACCCATCAATTATTTTGGTAGAAGCTTTTGATGCTTAAATAGATTATTGTTAAATCTCTCTATCTGCATGGCACTTAAGAATTGAGATTCATGTGGCAGTCACAATTTTTCCTGACTGGCACCATTTAAGTAAATCTCCTAATGGCGGATTCTTTAAAAAAAAAAAAAAACCTTCCTATTTCCATTTAATTTTAAATAAATTAAATATTTTAAATGAATCAATGTTAAATTAAGTACTTTTAAATGAAGAGGTATTTGATGTTCCTTTGTCAAGTCATGATTGTTAGTAATTATTTTTAGTACAAAATCTTCCTATTATTATTAAAACTACACAGGTTTCATTCCTTTTAACATCTTTTGCTTTTTTTAAAGAAAAAATCCAGTTTTAAATTGGCCATCTAATTCGTTCATAAATTTTCAAAAGTTGAGTTTTAAGATAATGGGTTACAATAGTTATATAAGTCCCAAACATAACAGGCAAGAAACTGGTGTGGCTTTGTAACGAATCCTATCATCTCTGACAACCGATTGAAAACAGATGTTATTCGTCAAAGTTTAGAAAATCTCTTGATTACATTAAACAAAAATAGGAGTATTCCCACTTTTCTATCCATACTAGCAACACCATTTAAAATGGCTAGAGACCGTAGTTGAATTTGATGTAAATAAGGGATTGTCAAGTTTCATCCACGTCTGTTGATTATATCTTATGATTTTCAATTTTAAAAAAAGATGGTTGAAGACATCGCTAGGATTGATTTTTGTGAAACTTTGTCTACCTTTTTATCCATATGCTTTCTATTTATTCCATCCAATTATGTAGGGAGTAAAAAACATTTCAACATAAATTGTTGTACCAAGGGATTATGGAAAGATCCACCTTAATGTGGGGTCTACTGAAGTCCATGAAGATGGCTTGGTTGGGAAAGTCTTTGCTTAAATAGGGTATCAACCAAAAGATATGTTGTTTAGGCAAATCCACTTGGGGCCATATGAACGGATTGATTAGAAAGATTTTTGCTTTTTCACCGGGATCAAATAAGAGAAGTCATGAAGTGCTGCAAATTTTGTTTTTTTATTAGTGGGAATTCATGAGTATAACCAACAATGTGTGTAATTGGGTAAAAGTCCAATTCATGGGTATTAGGGTTGGCCCCTATTTAGCCTTGTAATTAACATATTTCTTCGACTGACTTATGTGCACCCACTAATGGTAATGACAATGGACTAGTTAGAAAGATGTAAATTTCAATTCATGACATATCATAGTTCATTTTGTTTGAATCAACCAAACGATATTTCACAAGTCTTAATGAGTTTTTACGTTTTAACTCTAATACTTTTGTGACTTGGGAATATTTCATAGACCATGAGTTATTGCTTAGACCTTTTGAAGAATCCTCATCATTGTCAAGACTGGGACTTAAAAGAGAGATGTAGGAGATGATCACCCATAGTTTTCAAGCCAGGAGTTGAGTCAATAATGAGAATCGGTGTCAATTCAATTTTTAAAAAATATTTTTATTTTTTTACTAGGGTTTGATCAGTTAGTGTTGGGTTAACTAACTCAGCAACTCAATCAGGTTTGCACATGCCTCAATGAATAGTCATGTGCTCTGAGTGGTCTAAACACCTTCATATTCAAAAAAAAAAAAAAAAGCTTAACTATAAGGTATTTAAGTTCTTCTATAAAATTCAGTGGCTATCCCAAAGTGCAATACGAAATAACTAAGTTCAACCATTTATCTTGTGGATGAACTATGGCAGGCAAAGAAAATGAAAGGAAAAAGAAAAAGGAACACATGAACAATAGAAAAGAAAATCCCAAATCCATTCATCACACAAAGATAAGAGCAAAGGTGAAATATGACCAAAGACATCAGAAAAATATAATATAAACTCTCGACACCTTTTTATTCCACAACCCCTCTATCTCGATGACAACGCAGAAGATGAAATCCCAACAAGATAGAAATTCCAGATTCTTGCTCAGAAAATCCTACAAATCCAAAAGTTCCAAATCCCTTGCCTGAAGCTACTATCTTCTAGTTTATGTTTAATGAAAGGAAGAAGTTTCTAAAGGGATTGAATAGATCTTATGACACATGTAAAGTTCTTTACTTGACACGTATCTCCTCATCATAAGCAAATAACTCACTTGAAAAAATATCTTCCTAACGTACTCCAACTCCTTTTCACAAATCTTCAATTACAGACTGCTGTGTATTAAGATAGTGCAGAGTAATGTAGTAAGAGAGAATTCTTAAGAAACAGCACCGTGTTGACATCTTCTTGGACTACTTGTAAATTTGTTGATCATAGTACTTTCCTCAGCCCTGGAGCAATTTTTTTTTCCTATGAAACATTTCATGAACCCATTAATTCATCAAGAGTTAGTTTTCTTCCCACAGGTGTTACCCTGAGGATAGAATATTTTTCCCTCTTAAGACCCTTGAAAACTAGCCAGAGAAAAGTCTTACCACCTCAACCTCATTACACTGCGTTAGCATCCCGAATATAATTTCAGAGGGCACAGTCCCAGAACAGGTTCATGACATCTCCATAGACAAGAGGAGCACCAAAAATCCAGCTAAGTGCCACGAGCAACCAGCAAGCATTCTGTTTTTGACTCATGACCGGAAAAACATAGAATCATGCCAAGGCAGAGTCTGACTCCGATTAAGGTTGATCTCCCAGGCGGACTTAAGAAGTAGCATTTAAAGTACAAAAAACTCAGCCACCAATATTAGGCTCATAGGTGACTGACTAGGTAAGGATGTGTTGCCCAGTAGTCCAGTCGAGTCAAGTCAAATCAGAAAAATACCTTATAGTTAAGCTGATGAAGACAAAGATAGTATAATTTTTCTAAGTCCTCAATGAAATAAGAACGAGACAAATCGAACTTCACTTTGGGAATAATCAAAGTGGCCCTTACCGACGACGCCGTTACTAGCAGTATATGGCAATAGCTCTTTTCCAGTGAAACTAGTTATAGGTATTTTTTTAGCGGTAAATGAAACTAATTCTAGTTTGATTGCATTAAATTAAACAAAATGCAACTCCACTAACCCAATCAGAGATCGTTTAATAAAATACTGAATTTAAATGAAAAATTGCTGCATTAACGTAATTCAAAACAGAATATAGAAATCAGAATTCATAAGAGAACTTACCCGGATAATTTTCCAAACTTGAAAATAACTTGAACTTAGATTTCAACTCCAAAATTTGATTTTATTCTCTAAAGTTCATGTTCCCTCTATGACAACACTACATCACTACATGGGTATTTATAGTACAAATATGAAAAAAAGCAAATGATAAAAAACAGCTGAGGTGTAACACCCCGGATTTTCAATTCATGAATATATATATATATATATATATATATATATATATATATATATGAAAATTGTCCTTTTAATTTGTGAATTAATGGAGATAGACCTTAGATGGATAAGGTGTTGGGTCAATTGCCCAATTAAGACCCAACGGATTATGGATAAGGTTCAATTGAAATAAATGGGTATGATTTATTTAATTGGGTCAAGGTTGTCAATTGGGTCAAATGCCCAATTGGGACCCAATGGGTCATGATTGACTTGGTAGACCACCAAATGGGTTCAAATTTAATTAAGGTGTGACTGAATTAAATTGGAAATGGAATCAAGTAATTGAGTTGATTTTAAGTGAGTTAAATGAGTTGAATTAAAGATATAAGTTGAGTTAAAGAGATGAGTTGAATGGAAAGTTAATGGGACTTTCATTTTAAGTGAGTGGAGTGAGAAAATGGAGAGTTGCATCTCATAAGACCAAACTCAAAATGTACACATGTTGGGGAGACGGGAGTTTCATCTCATGGGATGAAACTCCAAAGGAAGCATTAAATAAGGGAGGTGAAAGGCTGTTGTTGTTACACAAGGATATCCAAGAGCACACGTTGGGAGATGGAGGGTTTCCATCAGATGGAAACCCAATGGGCATACGGTTGGGAGTTTTATCTCATGGGATGAAACCCCCAAAGGAAGTATTAATGAGGAGGTGAAGAGTCATAGGAGTTATAAAAGGACATCAACCAAAAGACACCATCCTTGGCCGACCACTCATTGAACAAGACTTGGCGTTTCATTTCACTCTCTCCCTCTCTCTCTTGGCCGATCCCCCTCTCAAGACAAGAAACACTTAGAATATTTTCAATCTCAAGCTCCTCTCCCTCTCACTCAAGGCCGACCCTCTCTCAAAGACAAAGGAGAAATGACTTAGAGTTTTCTATCTCAAGCTCCTCTCCCTCTCTCAAACCTACACTCTTTGGCCGAACCCTCTCCTTGGGTTTTCATCTCAAGACCTCTCAAGCTCACTCTCGGCCAAGGATCAATGAGGAAGAAGAGGATAAGGAGGGAGAAGATCGGAGGAGCAAGGAGTGAAAGAGGAGTCGCGGAATCGGTAAGTACTTGATAAGATTTTATAAGTAAGAAAAGATGGTCAAGGAACATAGTTCGGCCATTGCATGGCCGAACCCTAATCTTGTTTTGGCTAAGGACCTTATGCATGTCCCATTTAGGAAATGGTGAATGATCAAGGATCATGGTTTGGCCCTTGCATGGCCAAACCCTAAGTTATATGTATGAGAACCATCAAGGACAACAAAAAGGGGTGGATGAGGTTCGGCCATGATGTATGGCCGAACCCCATCAAAGGATTAAATCTTGGAGGTATAATTTTTAAAAGAGAAATTGATGAACCATAGGGTTCGGCCATGTTGTATGGCCGAACCCCATGGAAGGGTATTAGTGATTTAAAAAGTTTTAAAGGAGGGAAACAATGGAGAAATGTTATTGATTTTTAAATGATCTCAAATGTTGAAAAGGGTGAAGAACCATGGACTATGGGTTCGGCCATTGTGTATGGCCAAACCCCATGGAGAGATATTGATGGACTTAGATGTTTTGGACCATGAAAATGATGGGGGAATGTTGGTAATGTTAATAGGTTTTAAATATGGTTAATGATAATCTAAAAGGATGAACCTAAGTGTATGGTTAAACCCCCATGGAGGGACTTGGGTTATGGATCTAATATTGTAAATGATTTAAGAAAGAGGATGAAAAATGACATCATGGGTTCGGCCATGTTGTATGGCCAAACCCCATGACCCATTTTATGGACATTATGGATCTATGCATGCATGATTAAATGAATAAATGATTAAGCTAGGAAATGGAGGATTTAATTATAGATCTATGTTTATGGATCATGTTTTTGGATTTAGATATGTATAAATAAAAGGAGTGATTACCTATGGAAGGAAAGAATGGTCAAATGATGAAATTAAAGAACCATGGGTTCGGCCATGGTGTATGGCCGAACCCCATGGATCATGTTTTTGGATCTAGGAATGTATAAATGACCTAAGTGTATGATTGAATCATGGAAAATGATAGACCATGGGTTCAGCCATGGTGTATGGCCGAACCCCATGGAGAAGGTTTTTGTGGACTTAGGTTTTATTGATGCTAAAAGACTAACTCGTGTGATTGGTTAATGAATCAAAAGAGGGAATGACCTTGGACCCAAAACCAAATAAGTGAGGTTCGGCCATGTTGTATGGCCGAACCCCACTAAGGCATGTTTATGGACTTAAACATAGTTGGAAATTAAATAGAACGTTGGTTTGACTTATTGATATGTAATAAGGTAACGGGACCTCACAAGTGGGTATGATCAGTGAGCGGTTTTCGGACGAAAATGCAAGGACATGTTAGTTGATCATTTGTAGGATTCCTACCTCATTGAAACCATGGGATATGTATGATGATTTTAATTCATATTTTGATGAGTTATTTTGTATAAATGATATGATTCAAATATGAGATTTTAATGCTATGATTTGTATTATTACATAGCATGTTGGCATTTGCATCTCATGCATAGCATGGGAGGGATGAAATGTAACCGGAGACCACGCTCTGTCGGAGCGTCCATAAGGCATTCGTGAGGGTACCTCGATGTGCACTATCCATCGAGAGGGATGTATGATTGAGTTGTAACTGGAGATCCACGATCCGTCGGCCGTCCATAAGGCATTCGTGGGGGACACCTTGATGAGGAGTTTTCCATCAAGAGGATACTATGTGATGGGTGGGACTCATTGCATATGACAACCATGGCATGGCATTGTTTTACATGGTTTTGATATTATGTTATCTATTTGATTTTTTGTCCTAACCCATGTGTTGACCCTACTTGGAGTATCTACTGGGCGCGTTGTCTAACGCCCTACTTCTACCCTAGTTGATGACACAGGGAATGGACGGAACGAGGAACGAGATCGGAGCCAAGCTTAAGAGCTTGGATGTTTTAGTTTCGTTTTATTTAAGTTATTTTTGGACAATGTAATTTGAGTAACTAGCATTCGGGACTGTAATAACGTAAATATATTTGCTATGGTTTGGAATGTTAATTTTGGATATTTTAACTTAAGATAATTAGTATTAAGAGATGGACCTCCTTGCTATCTAAAATGGAATAGAATTATTATTCTATTATATTTCCGCATCTATGATTTATTCCGCATGTTTAACTTAAGTACGTGTGAACCGTTTTAGTGGACTTGGTCTACGCACACGTATGGTTGGCCAGTTAAGAGTCGGGCTTTGGAAGCTCGGACTTAGCTCGCGTCGTGACGTCCCCGCTCTCTTTCACTCTTTTATTAAAAAAAAAATATATATATATATATATATAGACTCTGATTTTCGGTGAGTGAAAAAGGGCGAGGCGTTATAGGAGGTGTGTAGGGTATGGCTAACTTAGGGTTCCTAATTACGGACATGATTCAACATCTCATCACTTTTGACACATGCTTAGAAAAATAGTCATAACTCTATCTACGTATATCAGATTTTTGCAAATTTAGGCTTATTGGAAATGTTATTGAATAAGCTTTCCAACGAATTCAATTTTATGAAAATACAATGTTGTTTGGTACTCAATTATTCCTGCAAAGTTATTGCTATTTTTCTACCAATCATAAATGATGACTGTTAGTGCCCCCGCTTGCCGAGTCATCTATTTTTCAACTTCATGAATTAGGTGAAGCATTGCCTCGGAAGGTTGAAACTATGAACAAGACTCAATGGGTAATGAAAATTGAATCCAAAGCTCAAAGAAGGAAGATCAAGTGTAAGATTCAAACATCACCAAGTGTATGGCAATCAACAAAGGTAAATTGTTCATAGATGACTTTATGTGGAACTCACACCTTAGTGGACCTTGCTTAGGTTTAGTGGAACATGTTGGTAAAAACATAATCAAGCCTAAGTGCACCCAAGACAATCACAGAACCAGATGGGATGAAAAATTGGAAAACTGATAATCTGTCAAGTCGATACGTCGAGTCCACCGACCCATTGAGGTCATCAATACATAGACTGGAAAAATCGAGCTCCTGGTTAGGAACAGACTATAAAACCAAGTTGCTCTAAGATCGAGTGTCTTGTGCACATCGACATATCGATGAGGACAGAAAGACCCATCGATGATCACGACACGTCGACTTGGATTGAGTGAGTTCTGGAACTTAGAACTCTAGACTACTCTCTGACAGACATATCAAGGTCACAGACCGTCGAGAGTATTAGGACCGACCCATCAATTGTACCGATATGTCGACCTAGGTTTGACAAGTTTCTGGACTTGAAACTCTGTCTGCATGGTTTTGCCTCAGGTCGATACGATCGACAAAAACGACACATCGAACATAAGTTTGTTGACCTGTCGATGTGACCGACTCATCGGTAGTGACCATTTTATATCATTGTTAGTGCTCCGGCTTTGTCGAGTCCCTATATTTGTCAATTCCATAACTCGGGAAGAAACACTTCATACAAGCTTGAAGACTCAAGGTGATCAAGATTGAAGATCATGCCCCACCGGATTAAAGTTCATCGTTGGTAATCACAAAACAGGTATTTGGTCATAAATGACTTTAGGTAGTACCCACACCTTAGAATGACCATTTATAGGCTTAGTTGAACAAAAGGTAAAATCATAAAAAGCCAAGAGAGGAAGCTTGACAGTGAATTGGAAGCGATCTTGGAAATATGAATTAAGTTTACTGTCAGCTCGACTAGTCGTTCTCACCAACCCCTCGGTAGAGACAGGATCGACCCATCGTGGTCAAAGACTGATCGGCCAGTTTGACAAAGGTTCAGGAACATTGAACTGTCATTCTAGGTATGCCTCTGATCGACAGTCTCATATGCACCGACCCCTCAGTGATGAACTTAACGACCCATCGCGGTCAACATCTCGTCGATGATAACTTATGAGTTATGGAACTTAGAGCTCAAGTGGACTCTCTAGAAAACAGACATCTCGGTAATTCAAGACTGATCGAGAGTACCAGGACGAACCCCTCGGTAAAGGGCGACAGGTCGTTCTAGGCATGACTAGTTTCCAGACATGAAACTCTGTCTACATGGTGTTGCCCCAGATCGAGACACTCATATAAACTGATCTCTCAGTGCCATGACTGTCGACCCATCGGTGCCACTGACCTGTCGACAGGGAATTAATTATGTCGTTGGGAGTACATTTAATGTGCAAAGGTCGGGTGGTTGAACGATAATAAATATGAACATCGACCCATCGGTGCCCCCAATCTATCGATACTGGACAGTTTGAAAACTGTGTTGACTCCTCTATAAATATGAGAGTTGTGTGGTCATTTAATCACCTACCTTGAACTGAGAAAATTCATACACTTTAAGGAACGATCAACTCTCTTTTGCCTACACCTAAGAATCAAATACAACCAATCTATTGATTGAGTTAGTGAAAGAGAGAAAGAAAGGAGAAAAGAAAATATACAAACTAGAAAAGATGTTGGTAGAACCAGTTTCCTAGTCACCCTGAAATTGTTATTGTTCAACGACGGCTATAAGGCGGAGCGTCGGGATTAACTCGGACAATGTTTTGGTGGATCTTTGAGAACCACACATCTTCGATAAAGAGCTATAAGGCAAGTGCTTCTTGGTTTTAATTTTGTTTTAAAACATTTGTCCTGTGACAGTGGATTAAAGGCTTGGCTCCGAAACCACTATAAAAAATCTAGAGTATAGTCTCTGGCACACGTGGTGGGTGGAATTCCAAGGCAATTCAAATATGTGGAATTCCTATTTTACATGTGGTGGGTAAAATTCTCAGCCGATTGAGTTAGGTAGAATTCATACTTTAATTGTGAGGGTGTTAGTCCCCACTTAGTGAATTTGGAGATAGCTCAAGGTTGAGCTAGTTCAAACAGTAAATGTAGGTTGGCTAACCGAATACTATATATCTTGTGTCCTTATGCTTGTTGCGTTAGAGCTAATTCCTTGTGTTGATTGTTTAATCACATTTGCTAACACACACACTTGATTATTATATCTGTTTCACTTAATTAATCAATCAAGTAATTTTTAAAAAGGCCAACTCCACCCCCCAATCCTCTAGGATCAATTGTGTTCTAGAACCAAAGCGAGAACTTTCAATATCCTTTGGAAGTTTAACGGTCAAATAGCAACGGTGCTATGCTTGTACCAACCCGTTGACGAGATCGACCCTACGACAACCCAGAGTCGGGATTTTTATGTTTGCCTATATATTATTCAAACCTTGAAGAGTTTGATTGGAGATCTTAGACCCTTCACATAGGAAAATCTTAGAGGCATTCCCAAAGCATCTCAACCTTTCTCTATGCACTAAATATTGGTGAATCATTTGAGATCCAATCTTCCATAGATTGAGATTGAGAGAGAGTAAGACAAACCAGTCTAAGATAAATATTTGTCACCAATTTCCTAGCGACTTCCCATAGATTGTGATTGCACATACTCGGCGCATCTTCATGATTGAACGACATCACATTGGGAGATTCTTCAGAAGCACACATCTACATCAAGAGAGCTCAACAAGGCAAGTGCTTCTAGTTTGAATTTTATTTTAAATCATTTTATGAAGTGGATTAAAGCATGGTGCTTGAATCACTATAAAAAATAGATGGATAAAGACGTAGATCGGGGTAGGTTGAACCTTTCAAAATCTTAGGGATTAGGTGAAATTCGCAGTCAATCGAGTTAGGTGGAATTCATACTCTATTTGTGAGGGTGTAATTCCTCACATACTGAATTGGGATAACCCAAGGTTGGGTAAGTCCATCAATGGATGTAAGAGGGTTTACTCCGAACCACTATAAATATGGTGTAATGGGTGTTTCATCTTTGCTTGTGTGATTGATCTATAATTAACACACTCTTATTATTACACAATACATCTTGATTAATTTGATTTATCCGTTGCAAATTGTTTAATTAATCAAGAAAATTTTGAAAGGATCAACTGTAACGCCCCGCTCCTTTTTGCAATTTAAACGGGGTGCGATCCAACGTAACAACAGAGCTAACGGGTCTTACATTACAGATTTGTGGTTGGGGGAGATAATTATTATTTTTTTAAGATTATAAATGAAATAACAAAGTCATCAAATCCTTCAAGCCCAACTTTACACATCGCATAAATCATAATGTCATCCACAATATAAAATGAATAACATCTATTATCGACGTCAAATCTAATCTCAGTGCTCACATCCCATTCCATCAAATAAAACAAAATCAATATCCTCAAAGTTCTCAATCATTTCAAACCAACCAATCAAATCTCTCAAAATACGCAATATCAAATAAATAAATCCAATCACATGAATCCACAACTATACTAAGAAATTGAATATCCATCCTTGTCAGTCTCTAAACGTCAATCGTCTCCTCCAATCCTAAGTCCAGATGACTACCTGCAATGTAAAGAGTGTGAGCTTCAAGTCCAATGAAAAAATACAATAATTCATACCCAACATAATATCTCTATTATTTTCTATAAATATAATCTTCTAACATAATTAAATAATATGTTTTTAATGTCCATGCACTATGCCATGCAATGCACAATGCTCAATACCTCATCTATCTACAATACGTACTGTATTTGGTGGTCATCCTGTCGAAGCGAGGCCTATAACTTACCACAGCGTGGTACTTCCCATGTCAAATGGGGCCCACAACGCAACTACCACTAAATATCAGTCTTCGTGATCTTTCATTACCTAACAAACCAAACCTACCACATGCATGGTACTTCTTACTAAAAGCAAGGCCTCGAACTACCACCGTTGTGGTCATCATGAAAGATCACGGCCAACACCTCCATACACATCCGATGAATATGTGACATGATCAATGTCATGTCTATCATGCATCATCTCTATCATCATGCCACATATTATGAATCATATTAACATGCCATGAATCTCATCATTAATAATATACTCCAAAAATGATTATACGACTTCAAGTGAACATAAGCATCACATACATATTCTAGAACATCAAAACCAATCTCAATAATATCAAATGTGCATAATAACAAGTCATATCACAACAAGATTATAATGGCAACACAATGTTATAAATCAATCTCAATAACATCACAAATAATACTCCAATAGTCAACAAAGCATCCATCCTAATCGAGCATAATTATTTAATCTTTCAACAAAGCTAGTGGCTAATTTCCAACTACTCGGACAGACTGAGTCCCCTCACGGGCATTAGAACATTTAGTTTATCCCCTTACACTATTGTGAGTAAGCACCGGATTACAACCACTATTCCAACAAATACCTAGTTTATTTCATAGATCCAATATTACCTTCTAAGATACAATACATCATGCAATAATTTCCATGGCCCAATCACAAAAACAAAAATAGAAAATATCATGTAATACCAAAGTAGAGTGTATTATTTTTCCTCACCTAAAAAGTTCGTAAAGTGTAGGTGATGAATCCACACGCATTCCAACTTGGAATTAATCAATAGAACGTCTAGAAAGTGCTGCATAGAATTCGTTTGAAGTTTTGAGTATTATTTAATATTACTTCTAATTTGAACTAAATAAGTGCAAAGGGGTCTCTAGGGTCCAAAGCTCTATGAATAAAGTTTGTGAGTTCAAATCGAGGGAAACAAATAAATTGAACACTTTCTTTTGCTCTAGTAAGAGAGATAAGCCATACATATATAAATGTTGATAAACAGTAAAATAAGTATTAAATAAATCTAATGATTTAAAAGAAAGAAAATGAGAAAAGGAAATAGATAGCTGCCCATTTGAGTAGTTGAATACCCATATGGACCAAAACTGCCTATCAAATTTAACTCAATGGAGAAAACCACTTTAATATTTTAATCTCATAGGGTGGACTCAAATAAAATCATCAAGATAAGTGGGCACAGAAATGGGGTCGGCTGAAAACAAATCCAAAATAAAAAGAGTAAAAAAGGATGGAAAGAATTAAAGGAACTCATGCTTGGTTGAAATCAGGATTTTTTTATATAAATAAATCTAAGTTTAAATAAGCCAAAACATAAAGGGAACAATATAACATAAAACCCATTTACATGTACTGACTAAAAAAGGGTGGCTCGGTTAATGCATATGCTAAAAAAAAATCTTAAAATTTTTATAGCTCTAAATGAAATCAAAGGGGAAAAATACTTTGATACAAGTTGAATCCAAACTATGGAATAATAAATTAACCATTGACTGATATTGTACGTAAAATAATAGGGCAAAACACCTTAAACAAGATTAGGTGGTTATTAAATACTTATACGTTATATCCTCTTAAATCAATAAAACTAAATAAGAAGAGGGACCTTGTCCAAAATAAATAAATGGATCATTTAAGAAATTTTAACAAAATTTCAAAGCATTACCTAATTTAATCAAATAGGGTGATAAAATAAAAATATGATTATCTTATAGAAAGAATAATAACTTCTTGCAAGTTTAAATCAAACACATTTAATTAGTCTTGGCCACTGAAATACTATTGGAATAAATACCATAAATATTATAATTACCTTATAAAAAGAATGATAAAAGTTGCAAGTCATATCGAAGTACTTGAACACTTAAAGAAACACAAGTATTGTAATAAGAAATTATAAATAAAAGGGCACATGATTGTGTGTTTGGCTGGAAGGAGGGACGGTTCAACATGGTGATGGCGTTGGCAGAAGAGTCTTCATGGTGTTTCAATAGACAACTACACACGAGGATAACAACATACTTAGATCTGGGCAGATAGAGAAGGGGTCTACCTTCAACAAAACTGATGAGGGACGGTGAAGATGGTGGAGAGGGCAAGTAGAGAGAAAAATGATAAAAGACTCATTGTCAAATTAATAAGATCTAGGAATACCTTGTAGAAGATCTCGGTTGTAGATGTTCAACAATCTTGGGCCTGATCAGCGACGAGGATTGACAAGGAGGCGGCACTCCGAGGAAGCGACATACACCAAGGGTGAAAATCTGGTGGAGACGACGTCGGAAAACTCGAGTAATGAGGGAAGAAGAAAGGATGGCTTCGCATGAAGGAGAGAGAGATTGAGAGAAGGCGAGAATAGTGAGGTGGGATTGCATAGTTTATACAATGAAGGTCGGTCCTCATTGATTTGCAATCGCAATAGGAAATGGAATAGCTGAGGGATGGAATTCTTAAGAACTTCCATCGAAAACTTAGGGTTGTTTCCATTTAGGAAAGGAAAGAAGAAAAGGGAAAGTAAGAGAAAGGCACCGTGTGAAGTAACAAGGAAAGGAGTGGAGAGGCATTTAAGGTGTGGGTCTCCAAGGGGCCCACATAAGTTTGGGGGTGTTTAATATTATTATTTTATAATTACATCATCATTTAAGAACCCAACTAAATAATTTTTCAAGGTAAAATAGTTTTGATAAAACTAATTCTTTATGGTTAGTTTGACCAAAGAATGTGGGTCCCAGGGGTCCACTCAAAATTATAAGTTATAAATTTTTAATTAAATAATTTAATTAAAATTTTGACTTTGGGAATAAAAATCTAACTTGGTAATTAAGCTTTTCCATTCACTTAATTTCAACTCGAAGGGAATAGATTTGAAAATTCTAATTGAGGAAAAGGTGTGTGCATTGGGAAACCTAAATAAATTAAATTTTACGTTTTGTGTGTGTGTGTGTTTATTTTTAGTTTAAACAATTTGAAATAAAAGAAAATAACACACAATTTCACACAAACACAATCAAGAGACTTATTTACTATTTTAGTTCTACCCGATTCGATTGACCCGCTACTCCGGATCGGGTCATTGCACCATCAATAAGGACATTGCCCTATTCACCCCCCTGTAGAGTCAATTTTGTTCTAGCACATCGGGAACTTTCAACAACCAATCATATTGTGGCAACTAAGATTGATGATGTGTCAACACTCTTATCTCCATGTGCCAACACCACTCAAAAGGAAGAGTTCAAGTGGGATTTGGAGTTTCAATACATGTTGGAGATGGAGAGCCATCCACTGCTCCACAAAAGTGGGAAACGTAGTCACCATCCATGTGAAATTTGTAACTCTCTTTATATGCTAGGTTTTCGACATTGCAGCCTCTCATGTGGGATTCATTATGCTTCCAAATGGGCCCCAGGCCCATGCGTGTAGTACATAGGCATAGGCATTAAGGACACCATTTTTTAGCGTCAATTAACCAGTTTAACCTTAATCTCACTTTGCCACGGTAAAAAATTATGTAAAATTGTATGCCTGAGGAAGCAGTTTCATCTACCATGGGTCCTCTCTCGCTCCCCTCCTCCCCCCACCCCCCACCCAAAAAAAAAAAAACTTGTCGTCAAGTTGAGAATGTCAAATATCGAGAAAAACCAAACTATCATAACTCACGACTATTTTCGAAGCAGTTGCTGCCTTGGAACATGATGGACACAACCCTCCTGTCTTGCTCTCGGTAGATTGTTCTATATGTTGTTTTATCGTCTGCAAAAATTGATAAGGCATTGGGTGGGGAAGATTGGTTCACATGGTCTCTCCAAACTGGATCAATGTAAGGTTGAATTATGTTTTCTACATCCACAGTTGCCAAAAGTTATCTTTGTCTTCCGTTATCTTGGAGAAAACTCCCATGTACGAACTCACATTGCCTGCTCCTTTCTTGGTCTAGTAGCAAGGGCATCCACCTCAACCTTCAATTATTGTTTTTCCTCTTGGGATTCATAACGTTGTTCTAACTGATCATGTCCTGAATCATTGTACAACATTTCGCTCTCATCAAATGACTCCTCTTTCAATTCTTGATTTGGTGTAATTAAAGAACTTAGATAATTAGATTATCACCATAAGTAACATCACCTTCACTGACGAGATTTGTGCCACTAGGTTGTCCGTCAGTTGATAGCCCATGGTTCCTGGGCTAAGTGCACTGCTCTCTTTGGTCATTCGAAAGTTGTGTGCCCTAACCCATTACACTTAAAGCACTCTAACTTGCACTTTCTTTTTTGGCCCGAGGTTGACTGTTGGTTACTCTATCTCACTAGTCCACTATAAGATGTAACCTCGATCTGTGGTGGCCCTGCTAGGATAAGTAGTCCTGCTGCTAGTCAGCGAATTGGGTTGTCCCCGCCTGTTCTCAACCTTATATAGGAATTCATCACCAATCATACCTCGAGAGAACTTGAGGATGTCGAGCTTAGTACCGACGGATTCATCATCTTTGTGACGTCTTCTTTTTGGCCTTTTTTCACCATGTCTAGGAAGTTGGTAAAATAGTTTGTCATGATCTTCCTCCGGAGTTTGACATAATGCATTTTTGGATGTTTTAGATCAATTGGAAGGTGAGCTAGGTGGGTGCTGAATTTATCTAAAGGTGGAAATTTATCAGATTATATCAATAGGCTTTTAACGTCAAATTAGTGTCAAATTGGGTACAGACGCAATTTAAAAGGAGTTGGTCGGTATGAATGGAGATTTTTTTTTTTTTTTTTTTAAATGGTTAATATATTAATATAAATATAAAAAGGGACACTAAGGGTGCAAATACATAACCAAAAGAAGCGAAGCACAGAAAAAACAGCCCACAATCCCAATACACCCAAGAACTCAAGTTTTAAAGGTTTTTGTAACCCTAAGGCAGAAGTTTTTTTTTTTTGGAGGAGAAAACGAACGGAAGTGAAGGAAGAAGGAAAGCATGGAGTTGTCGCCGATTCGTGAGAAGCCATGGGAAGGAGAAGGGTGAGAAGCCCTCCCTTGTACAGGTACTCTACTTCCTCCCTCCTCTTTCTCTCCTCTCTCTTTTCTCCGTTTCTTTCCATTGCCTTTTGCCCCTTTGCGGTGCGCCCCCCTCCCCCCTCTTCTTTCCCTTGTTCAAACCCATTTCTGCCATTATCAGACCTTTCCCACTGGCTACCGTGATCCCAAATCCATCCCACCTGACTTCCACGACCCCATATCCCTCTCCATTACTATCGTGACCACTTAAAACCCATAACCCTCCAACAACCCTTGTAACCTTCGCCTGATCCTCAAACCCATACCACTGGTTTCATTCCTCATCCAAACCCCTTCCACTACCTTAGCCTGCTCTCTAACCACCCCGTACACCTTCCGTTTCCCAAACCCATTTCTGCCATTATCAGACCTTTCCCACTGGCTACCGTGATCCCAAATCCATCCCACCTGACTTCCACAACCCCATATCCCTCTCCATTACTGTCGTGACCACTTAAAACCCATAACCCTCCAACAACCCCTGTAACCTTCGCCTAAGCCTCAAACCCATACCACTGGTTTCATTCCTCATCCAAACCCCTTCCACTGCCTTAGCCTGCTCTCTAACCACCCCGTACACCTTCCGTTTTCCCAAACACACCTTCTCGGGTTTTCGCCAATCACCCCCAGCCCTTCTGGGCTTTCACCATTGACCCTACACCCATCCCCTGGCTTCGTCCCTCACCCAAACCCCTTACCCTACCTTCGTCTGCCCTCTAATCACCCTCTACACCTTCCGTTTTCCCCTAAAACAGCCCCTCTGTACTTCCTAAGGGTCCCTTTGGACCTTCCCTTTCACCCATACCCACTTTACAGTCCATTCAACTCCCATATAACCTCCACATAGCCCTCTTTAGTCCCATTTTGCTGCCCCAAAACCTCTCTCAACCAAATCCCTCAGCCCAAAATCCCTCTACATTGCTGCCCCACCTTGGTGAAAGGCCTAAGTTACCTTAAAGCCCGATAAACCCGACATTTTGAGAGGTCGCATTGCGAATTATAACTTGGTCTAGACTGTCATATATTTGCTTATATTGGATTCTATGAGCTGCTTGGGTGTTGACAAATGATTTATATTCAGTAATTGTTTTGTTAATTGATTTTAATTTCAGCCTCATGTAGGATAGTTCACATTTATTTTGTTGCATCATAATTGCATTAGACATTTTAGGGTTACCCTATCCTTTGTCCTGCATCATATTAGATGTCCAAGTAAAGTCATTTAGTTTATGGAAAAAATCATGAGAGATTTCCTCTAGGGAGACCAAGATGATAGGAAAAAATATCATCTGGTGAACTGGCAGCAAGTGTGTCTTCCCATTAGTGCCGGTGTGCTTGGTGTGCGTCCCATCAAGGAGGCTAATGTTGCTCGGCAATTAGGCTCTGAGGGTGATTCTCCTTGGAAGACGTTCCTGATTCAGAAATACAGGTTGGGAAACTTTGGTTGGGAGGTCAATCATTTTCCTCACGGAGCTTCTGGCATGTGGAGAGCTATTGTTGCGCGTATTGACAAATTTAAAGGTGGGACCAGATTTAAGGTGGGGCACGGTAATAGAGTTAAGTTTGGACCGACTCATGATGTGGTAATGATACTTTGGAATCTCGATTTCCGTCTCTTTTCCGGCTTTGTCAGATTCTGACTAGGGTCATTTCTGACTTCTACTCCATTTGCAGTGATCAAGTTGTTTGGGATCTTTCCATTAGGAGCAACATCTTTGACACCAAGATTGATGACTTCTCAGCTCTTCTCCATATCATTTCTGACTATCGGATTCGTACATCCAACGAAGATTGTCTTGTTTGGTGGCCGGATCCGACTGGTTGTTTTTTTGTCAAGTCACTCGTAAAGTGGAACAATCGAATGTCTACTTGATGCCGAACAGCAGATTTACCTTTGAATTTAGAGTTTCTTTTTATTGTTTATTTCTATTTTTTATTTAATTGTAATTAGAAATTAGGATTTCCTATTTTAAGTGAGTTTATTTTCGTTTTAAGCTATTTTTAGGAGTTTCTTTATTTAAGGGTGGCATCTCTTGTAAGCATTATGATAGACGATTAAATGAAATAGATAGTGAGATTTTCGCAAAATACCTTTGCGAGATGCGATTTTCAGATTGGGAGTGATTCCTTAGCGTGAGGCTACGGCATGAGGCCTTGGTGTGAGACCATACTTCTTCAAGTACTTCATCTTCTTCTCTTCTTCATCCCATCTTCGTCTTTTTCTTCAGATTTTCTGAACCCAAAATTTGTCCCCTTCTACCTCTCTTGTCTACCTCTCTTTTCTCCTTCTTCACCTTCGTCCCCTTTCCCTAACCAGATCCCTTTCCACCATCCCCAAATCCCCCCTCTCTGGCTTCCGTGACTTCCGCCACCCCTTTGCCTCTTTTCCTTCGTGCCGCAAGCCCATTTCCTATTCCCAGTCTTTCGTATGGTTGCCCTAATTCCCAACACATGATTTAAACTCCTTTTTAAGTTACCCCCATATGTTGCCTTTGATCAAAGCCATTCCTTCCCCTTTTTATTTATTTTAAATAATGTGTTTGGTTACATTATATTTCAAGAAATTTGCATGATTATCTGAGGTAAATTTTATATTAATTAATTGCATATATTAACTTTAGATAGCCCATGTTAGTTTAGAGTGCATTATTTTCATTCTTTTTAATTTTTAGGAACCACATTAGGCATTTAGGGTTACCCTATTAGTTGTCCTGCATCACTACTTCTGCCATCGTCAACCCTGACATTTGGACTTCCGAAGCTCCTCCCTGTTCAATTTGTTTCCAATGGACTACGGGTATGGGGAAAATTCTGACCCAAGACAACCTACGCAATCATGGAAGAACCGTCGTTAATGCTTGCCCCTTCTGTCTCCAAGCCTCGGAAAAGTCGAATCACTTCCTCATCCACTGCCCCTTCTCCTCTACAGTGTGGAATTCTGTGTTACAAAAGTTTGGTGTTGACTGGGTAATGTCGTCTACGGTCGCCGAGTTATCCTATGCTTGGGACATTGCCTACGTCTCCCCAAAGTGCTCCTCATTGTGGCGCTTGTCTTTTTTCTCCACTATCTGGAGTCAATGGTAGGAATGCAACAATAGAATTTCCAAGGACCGTACTGAAGCGTCTGAAGCTGTCTACAAGAGTTTTAGCCAAGAGTTCTTCTTGGGCTTCTTCTCTAGCGGATTTCAAGAATATTTCTTCTAATGATATCTTGCGAGCTTGGAAAGAGTGTATTGACTTAGCATATGTCATTTTTGTCTCTCTTTCCTTGTGGTTGTCCTTCGTTGTTGAGTGGGGTTGTGCATTGGTTTGTTAGTTTTTCCTCTTTTCTTTTTGTATTTGCACCTCTGGTGTTCTACTTTCTCTTAATATATTAACCATTCAAAAAAAAAATTATCACTAGAGTGGAATTGTGTGGCATCAACCTAGACTAGAGGACCTGCCTCATTTAGCACGACCTTTTTTAGGTAGCACTACGGATCCCTTCTTTCCACTTACCTTGGCTGCCTCCTATGCATCGAGCCCCACACAATGCCCTTCGAGCACCAATCATTGATAAATTCAATAAGAGATTTCAGTATCTTTCCTTTGGAGTAGAATTCCCTCCTCAAATTTGTCATGTTAGCCGTTCCCATCTACCTTCTTTCTACTTTCAAATGCCCCAAAAAGGTGATCGACTACCTAAAGAAAATTGAAAGAGATTTTCGTTGGGGCGACCCTCCAAATAAGAAGATCGTCGTATCAAGTTTGTCTTCCAATTGGGGTGGGCAACCTTGGGGTTTGACCCAAGGTTGAAGTCAATGAAGCTCTTCTTGGGCTTTGGAAACATAGTTCTAATGATAATGCATAATGAAAACCCTTATTGACAATTAAGTAAGATATCGATAACTGTGGTTGGGAGGTCAACCCTACGCCCTGGAAAGCTTATGGTTAAAGGTGTTCATTAGTCTAAACCTGGCCTAAACCCGACCTAAAAGAGGGGCTCGAATAAAGATTTTTATTCGACTGGTCAGGATTGGGCTTCTATCAATAGCCTGTCGAGGCCATTCAGGCTTTTAGGCCCGTTTATTTTTTTTACATTTGTTTATTGCTATTTTATAAATTGAAAATCTAATTGTATAGATTGAAAGAAGACAAAAACTGAAAATATGTCAAAATTAATCTCAAAAATCAATTTCTAATCATTCAATCTTAACGGTCAAAATCACCAGGCACCATCTCTTCAAAGACGTTTGCCCAATTGACCTATTACAATCAAGTGACTAAAAGTTGAATTTTGGACTGGAAATTTAACTGGTGGTAGATATTTTAGTATAATTTCAATATATACTGTTATATTTTCAATTTACAAAACAAGTTTTTAAAGAAAAAACTAAAAAATGGTACATATACAAAATAAACAGGCTTTAATCTAATGGGCTCGAGTTTTGGATGCCAAAGCCCATCAGGCTTCAGACGGCCTTAGGCTTTGATAAAAATAATCGAGCTCAGATTTTTTTAATGAAGCCCGACTCGATCTCAGCCTGTGAACACCCTTACTTATGTATAGTATGGTGAAAGCTATTTGTGCGTGTGTTGATAAATTCAAACAAGACATCTATTTTCTTGTTGGTCGAGGTAATAGGGTTCACTCTTGGAAGGATTCTTGGTGTGGCTTTTCCTCCCTTGCTAGCATTTTCCTTCTGTTTTCTGTTATCAACCAATAACAACATTGAAGTTGCAAATTTTTCTTTTATTTTTTGTTTTTCTCCATATGGGACATTCACTTTCAAACAAACCTTTTTGGCTAGGAAGTTGATGTGGAGCATGCACCCTCCTACCCTCCTTGCTATTTCCATGATTGTTCTATGATGTTCCCGTGCTTTCATTGTTTATTTTTTTATTATATAGTTTTTTTTAATATTTTCTTTTTTATTAAGGGTAGCTTAGTCATTGTTATTGTTTCTATTTTTATGTTAAGAAAGGAGAACTCTATATAAGCTTTTTAAGCCTCATTGAGGCCTCAGACTATCGATGAATGAAATAAAGATTTACCTTTGCCTCTTGCGCATGGTTGTGGTGGTGTGAATCTACGAATATTGGCGTAAGGCCTAGGCGAGAAGCACTCCAGGTACTGCTCCTATTTTCTCTCTCTCTCTTTTCTTCTCTCTATTTTCCTTTTCTTTTTCCTTGTCGTGAACCTCCTAAAAGTCCCTCTACTGCTACCGCTGCCTAATCCCTCCCCTGTTCTTGTTCCGCCCCTTCCCAACTCCCTCTCATAGCTTTCGCCATCTCCAAAACTCATTCAGGACCTTTGCCTCTTCCTCTAAACCCCTGCAACACCATCGCCAGGCCTTCTCACTTTGTTATAGCCACACGGAAACCCTCCCTTAGCTTTAACCCATCATTGTCATCCCTTCTTAACTCTCCCACCAGTGTCGCAGCTTGCCCTAAACCAACCCTTGTTTGTAATTCCATTCGCATCCCTCTATTTTAATTCAATTCGCACCCTTTTTTTTTAATACCATTCGTACCCCCTTTCTTTTTATTCCATTCAGTCCTAGATATCTATGTATACCCATGCCTAAGTCTTTATTTTAATAACCATTCCTCACAAGCCTCCCATCCTATAGCCGTGACCATCCTTTGACAGTATGACCCGATAATCTTTGGGATTGATTAAATTCTTTGCATTTTCATGATTATTTGTGGTAAATTTTATATTCATTCGTTGCATTTATTAATTGAAACTTAAGTTCAGCCCATTTTAGATTTATGTTGCATTATTTTCATCCATTTTAATCTTTAGGGAACCATTTTATGCATTTAGAGTTTACCCTATCCCTTGTCATGCGTCAGAAGTTGAGGACTTCGCTTCACTCCTTCACCTTCTAAGCAACAACCAAGTTTTTTCATCTAAAGACCACCCAAGTTTGGTGGTCAAACTCTTTGGTAACTTGTTTTATTAAGTCCCTTAATGTGTGGAGCAATCACTGTGATTCTAGCCCTTTGGTAGATCCTGTCATTTGGTCCCCAAAAGGTCCTTCGCAGGAAGTGAGGTTTTAATTGCTAGTCTTGGCCAACTTCTTACTCAAGATAACATTAGAATGAGAAAAAATGATGGTCCATGCATGCTCCCTTTGCCTTCATGCCTCCGAACACACTAACCACCTTCTCCTCCATTGTCCTTTCACTGTGGTTGTTCGGAGTTCCATTTCTAGCCTCTTTGATGTTCAATAGACAGTCCATGATAAGTGGCTCAACTCTCTTATGCTTGGACATTTTATAAGGGATCATTGAGATTTTCGATCGTTTGGCAATTACATATGTTTGCCACAATTGGAGCTTATGGTGGGAAGCAAAAATAAAGTATTCAAGAACAAAGAAGAGAACCCCTATCATGCTAGTAGAAGAGTTGAAGTAAAATGTGCAGTGTGGGCTTCTACTCACTCAGAGTTCAAAGGTTCTTTATTTCCAATGTAGTTGGAATCACTTTATGAGGCTTTTTAAGGTGTCTTGGATTTTTTATCGTTCTTGTGTTGGGACCTAGGAATCTTGGTTTATCTCTAGGCTTACCCCAAGGTGGAAGCTTGCTTGGAACACTCTCTCAGCCGTCATCTTATGGACCATTTGGAAAGAAAGAAACTCTTGAGTCTTTGAAGGGAAAAAAAAGTTGCTTTCGACGAGCTCATACAAATTGTTTTGTGGAGGCTTTGTGTTTGACTTCTCTCGAACAAAGAATTTAGTGGCCTTAATCGTTCGGATCTCATCTCTTCCTGGGACGATTGCATGGATGGTTTTAATAGAAAGTTGAAACTTAAAGAGAAATGGAATCCTCCGAAACAGAATGTTTGGAAGTTCAATGTTGAAGGTGCTGCAAGAGGAAAGCCTGGGCCGACGGGGATTGGTGGGGTGCTCAGAAATCATGATGGTATCTCGTCTATTGTGTTCAACGAGTCTGTGGGTACTAAAGATTCCTATGAGGCGAAAATTCTTAGCATTAGGAGAGCTTTGCATATCTGGAAGTCGTATGGTCAAGGAAAACTCATTGTTGAGGGGGATTCGACAAATGCAATTAAGTGGGCTATGGGTCAAAGAAGACCTGGAGCTTGATCATTGTGGTTAGGGAGATTAGGTTGCTTGCTGAAGGGATGGAAGTTTCTTTCAACAAGATCGGTAGAGCAACGAATGGCGTGGCAGATTATTTTGCCAAGCTTGGTGTCTCTGATCTCTTTTCTGGAGTTTTCCTTTTCACTGTTTAGAGGAGCTTGTCCTTTTTGTTCTTTTTGCTTTTTCTCTTTGTTGTTGTTTTTGTTTTTCTCTTTTGTTTAGGTCTAATCCTGTTAGACCCTCTTCTCTTATCTTTGTATCTTTCTCTTATTTTTAACATATTTCTCTTTGTTACTGCTCAGAAAAAAAAAAAAATGTAATTGGTTGTAAAGAGTGTATAGGTTTGATGTAATTCTTTTGTGTTAGTGGGTTGTTTTTCGCAAGGTGTGTAGGTGGGCGGCTTGGTGTTTTTGAAAGTTATCATGTTTGTTATTCTCCGCTCGGGCACTCCTACCCTCTCATTAAGTTACCATTTCAAATTTTTTTTAAAAAAAAAGGACAAAATATAAGATTACCACCCTCCTATGGCTTGGCTCGCTGCCCTATCAACCTAGCACAGTTGACTTGGTTTCTTTGAGTTTCTTTAGACCAAAAAAATTTCAATCTTTTAGGACTCGGAAAGGATATTTTGGAGGAAATGTTGGCCATCATCTGAGAAAAGTTAAGGAAAAAAAAATGAGAGAAATTGCAACCTAGAATGTGAACTAGTGACAATGTGAAAATAGTGTGTTTCAGCCTAGTGACAATTCAAATCAAATCAAATCCACATGCATAGTATACTGGTATGTGTGCCATGCTTGTATATGCAGATTTTAAGTCTCTGGAAACTTGACAAGCCACATAATTTCTTTATCAATATTTTAAATGATGAACAGGTGGTAAGTAACAAGTTCTTATTAAAAGATATACACAGGGGGATCATATGAACGGAATATTATTTTATATCTAACCAATTCTATGAATTACGCCTAATAGTTCGCATCATAATAGTGCTAGTTGAAGAGAGTTACATTGGGAGCGAAAAAAGAAAAAAGTAAAATCAAATTCATTTGGCTTAATTCTCTTTTCTCAATTCCAATAGAATGCAACCGGATCGAGTATGAACTGGCGATCTATATGTATAGAACTTATAACGGGTGTCAGAAAACAAGTAATTTCTGTTGGCATGTGTCCTTTTTTTAGGTTCACTAGGATTCTTATTGGTTGGAACTTCCAGTTGTCTTGGTAGGAATTTGATATCTCTATTCCCATCTCAGCAAATCATTTTTTTCCCCTCAATCACCCTTTATACAGGAGAAAACGAATACTTTTACACTAATGTAATCATCATCATTATCTTAAGCCATTTATCCCATCAATGTGGAGTTGTCCCATGGACTTAAAGTTGTGAGTTTGTGTTTGAATACATAAGCAACACAGGGTCACGATCACCACAACTTAGCAAGCCATTCTATACAATTATATCCAAGGCCCCCACTTGCTTCCTCACAAATCCTTGAACTTGTAACCCTTCCATTCTTCAAGCCATTTATCCCATCAATGTGGAGTTGTCCCATGGACTTAAAGTTGTGAGTTTGTGTTTGAATACATAAGCAACACAGGGTCACGATCACCACAACTTAACAAGCCATTCTATACAATTACATCCAAGGCCCCCACTTGTTTCCTCACAAATCCTTGAAATTGTGACCCTTCCATTCTTCATACTAAGGCTATTTCCAGACCATTTGGCTCCAATAGCAGGACTCCCCACCCGCGCCCCCCACCCCCCTCCCCCCCCTCCCCTTTTCTCTCTTTTCCCCCCACATTTTTCTTTTCTTTTTAAGGTAAAAATATGGCTTGAACCCACAGCCTCAATGGAAGTGGCTTGAACCCACAGCCTCAATGGATGCGACAATGACAGTGGCTTGAACCAACTGCCCTATGGGCTCTTGACCATTGTCACAAATATAGGCAGTATTTTCAAATTTACCGCGTTTTTATTGGCAACATACAATTACCGTGTTAAAAACACGTTTTTATCGCCACGAAGATAAATTTCCGATAAATTTCCGATAAAATCGCGTTAAAAACGAAATAAATGGTAATATCGCAATAATATCCCGATAAATTCCTTATTACGATTTTTATTTTATTAATGTTTTTATTTATTCTATTTTTATTATTTTTAAATATTATAATTTCCGCGAGATTTTCCCGTTAAATTCTGGGTAAAAATCCGAGAATTTAAAAATATCCCGATATTACCAATTACCGTTAATATCCCGAGAACGGTATTTGTCACAATGCTCTTGACGGCTTCTCCACACATTCATCATAGCATATGCAGATCCCCATCTCACTTCTCATCATTTCTTTGTTGAGTATTCAACAATGAAGATCTAACTACCACCAGTCTGAGTGCCAAAAGAAGGTAAACTGAGGTCTATGGGCAGTTCCTCTACAATAAAGGGTGATTCAAAAGTGGAACAAGGAATCAATGAAATACAAGAACAGTTACCTTTCAAAAAAAATGAAATACAAGAACATACCACAACAAAAAGTAAATCCTTGGCACAAAAATAAGGCATGCTGCAGATCTAAATGTAATGGTTGCACAAATGACATACTGAATTTTGAGCCATCTTAGAAGCACAAAAATGTTATTACACAAACTTTAACACTAAACATAACCATCACTAAAGTTAACGATTAGCCAGACACATCCAATTAATAACATGTGCAGAAAATTTTAGGGGTACAAATTTAATAGCAGATTATAACAGGGCGAAAGTTATCATAGAAACCTCTTTGGACTACAACATGTCAGTTCTTACATATTTTTAAAGTAATTCTGGCAGAATTATTGCCCTTGAAATTTTGAAGTCAATAGAACTTCACAACATCTAAATAATGATTGGTTGAAGAAAGGCAAAAAATAACACAAACAAAAATCACAAGAAGAAAATATATGACTGGAATGCAATATGGTTATTCGGATGTGAATAACATAGTGATAGTAACCCGCATAGGTAGCTTAGTTAACTAGAGCTTCTAGGATTAGACTAGAGGTCTCAGATTCAACTCCTCCCAGTCTTACTCTAATACATGGAGCTTGGAGGTGGATTCATGTATCCACGGGGATTAGTCTCACCTCCAATGTTGGGGGTGGTACCCCACAATAATTCCAAAAAAAAGATAATACAATGTCCAGGGATAAACGAATGACACCATCATGTGGCAATAAGGGAGCACATACCTTCTTTGGGAATATAACCCCCAGTGGAAGTTTGTATATTGCACATCTGTTGAGAGAAGCAAAGAACTTTCAGATGAGAAACTGAGTCAATATGTAAACAAAATTTTAACTTATTCGATAGAATTATCTTACAAGACTTGATTGTTCATTATATCCTCTAAGCCCCCTACTGGAGACCTAAAAATTGGAGGGCAGGGATCTCCACTACAGAGACAGAGATACCCATTCATTCCACCGCTGCATGTAGACCTAAATATCAGAAAATTATCCAACAAGAAATTATAACAAAAGCATAGAACCCAAAGTAAGTCACAAATAGACAAATCTGAACTGACAAAATGGTAGGCAGCAAGGTCTGATAATTGTAAAATGCTTCAATAACCACATGACTGGAAGAGCATGCTTTATTCAAGAGACATGCAGGGGCATCAAATGTGACTAGAAGACTTGCTACAATGTTTGAACCTTTCTCTACCATCTTATAAAAGCAGAAAGTTGAGAATCATATAAAAACTAGAAATCCCTGAACCATAGGGATTGTTCAGTCATGTGTGTGTTTTATTTTTACCCCCCTCACATACTTCTTACCAACCAGAGAACCTAGCATCTGTGCCCTGGTATAAGAATCCAAGAGACCATTGGAGAATCCTGGATTACTTTAAACCATTCACACCTGATGTGTTGGAAAAACTATTCCCAATCAGATATAAATGACACGCTTTAACCACGTATGATTGTAAAGACATTTAAATTTTCTTTAAGACCATCTAGCTCCCTTGCCATGGAATAATTATGAAGCACACAACCTCCCCCAGGGAAAAATCCTTGCTCTCCTTGGGTCACTGCTAGCAGCACTATCTACATTAAATTTCACAAAACCTCCTAACAGTAGGGACCTGTGGTGAAAAGGTTTCCAAGTACTCTTGCTACCATTCAATCAATATGTCCAAGCCCTTCATCTACACCAAACCCTCAAACTCCTTATACCTCAAAGGTTAAGAGAAGTCCAGCCTCCTCAAAGATGTTCTGTAGTAACCTAACCTTAGCCTCAAAAGTTCTACTATTCCTTTCCTTCCAAATTACCCAAAAAGTAACCAAAGGAGCAGTTACCAAGCCAACTTTGCTTTCCCTTTAAATCCACCTCTCACCAACTCCCCAGCACATCCAAGACAGTTCTTTCCATTACCCAAGAGTGTATCCATTAATTCAACAAACCAATCCAGATGACCGTAATAAAAGTTCAAAAGCAGAAAAGATGATTTACATCAGCCACCATTCCACGATATGTAACATGAGATACATCTGCATTCTCCTAAATGACCCCTCTTTTGAATGACCTCTCTCCTACGGTTTCCCCTTCTAAGTGGTAGAATATATAAAAAAAATTAGCTTACCAATTTCAAAGTTGTTCTAGTTCTTCTTAGATTTGGAGTAAAAATATGTAGAATTGTCTCTCATCTCTAAACAATGAATGGCTATATCCGCCTTTTCATAATCTACAAAGGATATTACTATCTCCTTTCCCAAATTTAGAATCTTGATGGAATCAACTTCACCATAACCCTTTTGAGATAGCACCTCAACTTCCTCAGTTGAATGAACTACACTCGACAATCTAAACTTTGTCCTTTGTTAGACCTTTAAAAGCTAGGCCCCCTACCTCTTAACACCCCATCATCTTCACAGAAATTCATTCCTAGGCCTTTCACCGAGCCCAGCTCATTAATAGGAGCTAGTCCAAGCTCGTCTCTATTTATTCTCACTTCCTTTCCCAATTTCTCCTTTCTACCCACTACATGAGATGGCCCACAATCCATTTCCACCTTAGGTTCCTATCTCGCATGCATCAGTGAGGTAACATTTCCTCCTCTCCCATGCCATCAATAGCCATATCATCATCCTTCACTTCAAAATCCTTCCGCCTATCTTCCACAAAGAATACCCCAATCTAAGAAGCACTGGGTGTGCGTATCGGATTCGACACGTATCCGATACGGGAATACGACAAATTTTGAAAAAATAGGATAGGGTGCGGCGGGATACAAATTAAAAAATTATGTGTGTGTGTGTGTGTGTATATATATATATATATATTAATCGTGCGAAATTTTAATAGTTTAAGTCCCCGCACGAAAACTTTAGTTTCGAGTATGAGAGTCTTCGTACGTGGACTCTCAGTCTTTTTATATTCGGAGACTATTTTCATATTTTAAATTTTATTTTTATCATCATTTTTATGTTTTAAAACAGTATTTTAAACCTATTTTATATTTTTAACTTTCTATTATTGTTTTTATATTTTAAAACATCTTTTTTATTTTTTTATTTTTAATATTTTGTATCTATTTTAAAAAATTATTTGGTAGATGCCATTAAAAAAATATAATAATAATAATAAAATACCCACTTCCCCCCAAAAGCCCTAACCCCAATTAACAACCCCCTTGCGACGCTCTCTCCTTTGTTTCTTCATCCTCTTCCTTCTACATCTCAGTTGCCGTCGTCGTCGCACCTCTCATCTCTCTTTCTCGTCCTCCGTTTCTCTTCCCTCTCACTCGCCCGTGTTACTGTTGTCGACTACAGTGCACTACTCTCTCCTTTGTTTCTTCTCTCTCTCTCGTGATCCCCCTTTTTCTCTCCTCTTATCTCTTTCTTCCCTTTTCCTCTTCTCCCAACCGTCCTCTTCCTTCTCCATCTCAATTGCCACCACCGCACCTCTCATCTCTCTTTTTCGTCCTTCGTTTCACTTCCTTCTCACTCACCCATGTTACTTCTGTCGACCTCCCTCACCTGTCATCTCCTTCTCTCCCGATCAGGTTCGCCTCCGTTGCTGCTCGGATTGCAACCAGCCACCTTCAAACCCCTATTTCGGCCGAATCCAGGTACCCTTTCCTCTTCTCTTTTCTCTCTTATTCTCTGATTCTTCATCTTCCCTTTTTTCCCTCATTTTCCTTTTCCCCTTTTATCAGATTTTCCTTCCTTTCTCCCATTTTCCCTCTTTTTCCATCATTTTCCTCTCTTTTCCTTCGCGTGTCCGGTCGTGTCGTGTGTCTTATCCTTGCACACCTACGCGTATCGGTGACATATCGAGGCGTATCGGTGGCGTATCTGTATTTTAAAAAATATTTATTTAATTGGGTGCGTATACGAGCCGTACCCGACCATATTCGTGTCGGATACGCACCATACAACCAATACTCAAAGGGTTTCGAAGTATCCCTGCTTCATAGATCCCAATTCAACAGAATTTTCATATGGGCCCTTCAAAATTTGAATGGATGGCCTAGAACCTTCAACCATTATCGCATATCTCTCCCTTTCTTCCCCACATGCCATCCGCACGCAAATGGAAACCCAAGACGACTCCACTTCCATTCCATCCTACAACCTCTGCAGAATAAAAAAAAGTCACTTAGCATTCTTTCCTTTCATTCTCCCCACATTCCTTCATTCCAAGAATAAGTTGAAGGCATGTATCTACCTTCTGATTCATTGTTATCACCACCCCATTTTCTTTCTATTATGGAGTACCATTTTACATGTACCCATAAGGTAAACAATTTCATGTACTACTGCAGATATGCTAGTCCAAGAAGGATCATGTAACATGAGCCACATACAGAATATGTTGTATTTACAACACACAGAAGTTGAGCTTAAGATTAGGCCCATCGTGTTTTTTATTTTGGCTTTCAAATTTCAATTGTGCCACTTATCTCAAAATCTAGAAATCAATTGTATCTCCCTTTATTTTCAATGACCAAACCAAGGTATCAAGGCCTTGTAGAGCACCTGACTAATCCTTGGGGCATGTGCAAGCCTCCCTACCCACACCGGATAACTCTAGGGGGATTGTCCTTTGGGGTGGAGTGGGAATCAAACTCAAGACTTTGACTTCCTCAAGCGGATTCCAGGCCATCACTCCAAACCCATTGGATTAGTTGTATTTCCCTTTATATAAAGTCATTTGTATGTTCTCAGAGAAACATAACTAATTCAAATACAAAAGGCTTTCTTCATCAATCATCTATCCTTCCCCCTCTTTTCCCTTCCACAACTTTGTTGAAGATATCTTCGAATTATCATGGCAGAGTAAATCAGATCCTTCCAAGTTCTTTGACGTTGTAGCAGGCTTTTCTGGGAGCTCAAAAAGGTGGCGAGAATTCTTACATAATCAAGGTTCTTTTACATTTTTTCTCCTTTCATTTAATGCAATCATTGGTGGACTTTACCCTCAAAAAGGAACTATTTTCTCCCTTACGCCAGTTTTTTTCCCCAGAAATTATCCTTTCATTTAATGCAGTCATTGGTTGCCGCAATTTTTTCTTCGGCCGCTAAAAAATTTTGATTATTGTTTTCTAAAAGTGGGACCCATGTTACTATTGTAGGATATGGTGTATCACATTTCACACATGTGGGTTGACTTGTAGGATATGGTGTATTACATTTTACACATGTGGACTACCTTTTAAATATTGTTAGACATCATTGATTGTAAATGATCGTAACTAATTTTCTTTGCTTTTTCCTCGCCTCGATTGGCTCCCTCTAGTCTTTATATACATGTATCCTCCTTTGTAAGAAATACAAGAAATACAACAATCAGAATTATCTATCCTCTTCCATTTTCTTGCATTACTTTCTTTCTTTTTCCTATTTTCATTCTAACATAGTATCAGCAAGAATGAACAATCTATGTTTTCTTCGTTGCGACTCATCTTAGAAAAGTCTCTTCTCCCCAATTCAAAGCAAGGATTTTGTTGGTTACTACATTCGTTGGGTGGTGCATAGGGCAATTTATGTTTGTGCCCTTAGATATGTAGCATTTCTACGGATTTGAACTTGCAACTCCAAACTCTACTGTCGTATTTTGACTTGGAATGCATCCATCTTGTTGCTTTTGGTTCCGGATTTTCGTGGGACCCACAAGTAGTGTTCTTGAATCAAATCTCTAGACGTCACTACAGAACAAGAGCAGTTTTCTTTTTTCATTTCAATCTAGGTCTACACAAAATAATTGTGCCTCAAACCTCCACTATAGGTTCACCTATTGACCTAGAATCTATCCATAAGGGAGATCATCTCTTTTGTTAATTTGTGGAGCTCAATTTCAGTGACATTCCATATCTGCTCTGGGACGTCTACAAGATGCACTTTTGGGGATTTTCCCTTCGATATGGCTCCCTTCTTGGTTTTTCTGCCTGATATCAACACCATTACTATCAGCCCTAATTGTAGTTGACATCCCACTGAGTACACTAGGATTTGATCAATGGTTTAGATGAAATCTGGGACACTTGGAGACAATCCAAGTGAGTGATGGCACACATTGTAAAATTTTTTCAATTTTTTTCTATAATGCCATTGGCAACCATAGGCACAAATTTCAATTGTAGCTTCTAGCTTTCACTTAAGTGCAAGTAAGTTTTTGTTTAATTCTTGTGATTTCTAGTTAATTTTGCATTGAAATTCAATTTTAATTTATGTTATTTAAACCTTAGAATTCATTTGAATTGTTTTTAAATTTCATTGTGAGTTTCACATGGTTTTCGGATCTTGAAGTTTTAAGCCATAATCCTTATTCCAAAGAGAAATTTAGGTTTGGGTGAATTTTCCAATTGAGATTCAATTCTCTCAGGTGAATTTTCAAGTGGCATGAAAATCGAAGGAGATCCGAGAATTTTTCAAAAGATTTCAGAAACTCTCAAAAATTTAGGTTCCTCATTTAAATTGAGCCAAATCTGAATTTTTCAATGATTAATTTCGTTGGAGACCAAAGAAGAATGAAAATAGACCTGGGCGTTCATCAATTGGTATCAATGCTTGCATCCTACATACACCTGTTGGACAGGACGCTTGGCTTTCAGTGATTATTGTTATTTTTCTTGGAAGACAATGTTTTTATCTTTCTTCTGGAGGAAGCATCTCCACTCTTGGCAAGCATCTTATTCATTCTCATACATCAATGGCGACAGGAAACATGAGAGGCAACCAACAAGACAGGGCTAATCTAGAGGAGTTGCACTATCAAGATCCTAATGAAGTAATGCAAAATTCTCAAAACACTCATATGGAGGATCGGATCCAAAGTCTAAAAGATGATTCGACTGAACAGACAGCTAAATTGCGAGAGATAGTCACAACTCTCACCAAAGGGATGGACATGAAAAACAAGCAATAGCAGAGAGTACTACCTCCATAGCCTAGTTCTTCGTCTATTAGATCTAAAAGTTACAGGACAGAATCTTCCGAAGAAAGCGAAACATATGGACCATTCTACAGCAATCAATGGAGACATAGGCCAGGAAATCAACATGATTGCGAACCTTCCACCATGGCTCCCTTTGATTTCTTTAAACTGGCAGGATGCATACATAAAGGCTACCCAATTTGAGAAGTTCCATGAGAAAGCGGCCAAGTCTACTCCACCAGTTTAATCCAAATCAATGGTTTCTAGCAAGCCTTCAAGTTATCGTGGGAAAGAAATGGTAAAGACAGTAAAGAAGCCAACCAGCAAGCCCTCGACAGCAGAACTCAAGGAAAATGATAAGACTAAATGTTTCAAGTGCCAGGAAGTAGGGCATCTCACATCAGAATGTCCTAAACAAAACAACAATTTGGTTGAATGTGCAAACAATGAGTCAGATGAGTAACCAAGTGAAAAGTTGTCCTTCGATGAGGGAGAAATATTGCATGGTGACTCGGGACAACTTGATGATCCAATACGCTTACATAGCATTGAAGCACGAGTGTACAAATGATAGACTTGGGACTAATATTTTCCATTCGAAGTGCACAATTAAAGGGAAAGTTTGTCATGTTATCATTGACGGGCGCAGCAATAACAACGTAGTTGCTCAATTGGTGGTTAATAAGCTGAACTTTAAGCCTCGACAACATCCTCAATCATATTAGCTAACATAGGTAACAATAAACAAGCAATGGTTAGGTTCTTTTTCTATTGGTAACCAGTACTTTGACGATGTTTGTTGTGATGTTCTACAAATGGGTGCATGTCATCTGTTATTAGGAAGACGTTGGCAGTTTGACAGGAATGCAATACACGACAGGAAAAAAAAAACACACACTTCGGAAAGCCAGGGCGAAGGTCGTCCTTAGACCAATGAAACATCTAGTAAGGATAGCTTCAAAGAGTGTGGGGCCCTTGGAACAGACACATGAGCAGAAAGAGCGAAATTCTGAACCCCAAAAGGAAAATCAACATTAAGAGGTTGAGAAAGATACCTTTATTATACCATCTACCAGACCAACAAGGAATGGGTAGTACAAGTTCGTGCAATGGGAGTTTGCTCCAAGACACGAAGACAAGACAACTTTTCGCAACCGTGGGTGCAAACGGCATTGTCCAATCCAGGGTTGTCAAACTCGAATTGTATCGTGAATCGGTCTAAGGGTATGAATCGTGAATCGTAAATCGTAGAATCATAAGATTCATAACGTTTTTTTCTAAAATTATTATATATACTATAATTACATATAAAATGGCATAGAATAATAAGATTTAAATATAAATATTATCTTTTTATGACTTTAAATATAAATATTATTAGAAAACTGTATTTTTAATTTTTTATATTGTAATCAAATACAATATATAAAATACAATATTACATAATACAGTATAGTAGAATACAGACCCCAAAAAATTATTACAGTATTACTGTTAATGGAAGAAAATCTGAAATCTTTAAGTCATTAACAGTATTGTACTACTGTTATATACAGTATTTTAATATTGTATTACTGTTAATGGAAGAAAATCTGGAACCCTTTTGTAGTACAGTATACAGTTTGAAAATCTGGAACCTTTTTTGTAGTACAGTATTCTAAAGTATACAGTTTGAAAATCTGGAACCTCTAAGTCAATATACCATTCCATATAATTAAAATCTGGACTGTTAATGGAAGAAAATAATTAAAATGGCGAGGACCTGCAAACTTAACCCCTTTATTTCATTCCATAGTATACCATTTGGGAATGTAAATAACGAAAAGGAAAAGTGAAGTAAAAAATGAAAACGAAAAGAATGGGTTAGTGAAAAGAGAAGAAATTTCAGAGACAATGATGAAGAAAGTAAGAAAGGAACAGACGACAACGAAGAAGAAGATGAAAGCGGAAAGAGGTTGAAGGAAAAGAGAAGAAGGTTTTCAAAAGAAAAGAAAAACTGAAACAGAGAACTTCAAAAAAAAAAATACATACCTGGACTTTGTTCGAAGGCTTGGACTTGCAGATGAGAGTAGTTAGGAGGAAGTCTGGCAGAGGCGATAGTTTCCAGATGGTTTGCAGAGGTGATGGGAGCTTTCTTTGCAGAATGGCGGAAGCAGAGAAGACTTGCAGGCGATGGAAGCTTTTTTTGCATAGTGGCGATTGGGATTTTTCGATGAAAGACTTATACTAAAGTAGGTATTCTTTAAATAGCATGTAAAAAGATACCTTCTTATTTTCCAAAACATGCACATCTTTCCCTCTTCCTTTCTTTCTTCCATCTGCATCGTACGAGACAACGATTTACCGAGTTGACTCGCACGATTCGCGAGTCAACCCAAAATCATACAATTTTTTAGCAAGCTCGATTCTTGATGTGAGTTGACTCGCTAAACCCTACGATTCGAGTCGAATCACACGATTTTGACAACCTTGGTCCAATCTTACATTGATCAAGTTTGGGAAGGCCTTAAGAATCAGTTTTTGCTCACCTGGTACCTCAACAATTTTGCAAATGACAAGACAGCAAGCAGAACACTAGTTTCCAGAGCAAGGCATATGGGTCGTGTTTTTCGACATGTTCCAAAAAGACAATAGTGGCCTATACCAAATTGGTTCTCTCCAGTTGCAAATGTTCTAAACTCGAGATAAACTAAATACTACACAAACTTTAATGTGATAAACGTGAGAGAGAATTAGAGAAAGAGGAAAAAAGCGAAACAAGTTATACTCCTAGTTTCAACCCAAAGAAACCACGAACAACTTGACCCCACCATTCTAAATATAATGAGGCCGATCCATGATGGTCTTTCTTTTTTCCTTTTGGGTTATGGACCAAGTTGGGAAACTAAAAGTAGATGTTAAATAATCCAGTCACTTTGAAAAGCACGAGCATTAGGGAGATCAGATGTTAAACTGAGGCATGTACTAAATCAAATAGGTCAATGTGTGCATGTGCTTTTGCACAGGAAGGTCTAGATTGATCACAGGTTGGCCTCAAGCATTCATTTAGAAGTTTCTCATTTAAAAGGCTCACCTTATCAACACTGGGCTTCCTATTCAATTTGCCCTGTAACAAACTTATTGATTGCTGGCCTTGGTCCTAGTGAGCAAACCATGTGTCTAATAAAGTTGTGACTTTAGGACTCCTAAAATGATCAGTCACAAACTTCTAATGAGGCATTTCTTTTTCATTGCTAAACCACATGTACCCCATATTATGGCATCCCTCCTCTAAAGCTCATCCCCCTCTTTCCCACATCTCTCATGATTAAGAACAGCTTGCCCAAAATTACTAAAAGAGATTACATAGTTAAGGTTCATCATTGAACACCCTCCTAAACAGTGCCTATAATAGATTACTAATAGTTAATTTCACACACGAACCTTGCTTTAGGATCAATTTTTTCTTTAACTTCTGCACGTTCTTTCTCAGACAGCTGCTTACAACGATCATTGAGAGAAAAAATACATGGAGAGAGAGGATGGGACATTGTCACAAAAAGCATGTCATACATTACACTGTTTCTCCTCACTTCTTCCTCCTACAAAATGTGTGGCATACAATTATGTTATCAAACAAAGAAGATGGTGAATCGAAATGAAGACAGAAACTTCTGTATCTGCTTGACCACACTAACATACCGTTAAAGTATGTTCAACCTTCTTAATCTCAGCAAGAAGACGAGCCTCATCAATAAAAGGCAGCTTTGCAATACCCTTCAATAAAGGAAGGCAAAGTGTTAGGGAATCAATTGAATCCAACAAAAAAAAAAACTACATAATAATGATGCAATTACAGGAGGTCATAAGAAGGAGAAGAAATGAACCTGCCAAGCATATCTCTTGCCATTCATGTACACTTCAAAATCTGATGAAGAATATGAAAGATGGAGCATTTAAAGAAATTTTTAAAAAAGGAGTCCAACAAGAAAGAGGATGAGTTCACTTTGGCAACAAATGAACAGTACCAGTTGGGTAGAAATCAATAATTGGAGAGTTTGAATCTGTCATTAACCACCTATAGTGGACAGGAAGAGCATGGGAACTGCAAATAACAGCATCTACTAAGAAATTATTCCATAATTAGGAGATTCAAAATCATCTTTGTACTATTTCAACCTTGCAGCTGGAAAGACCCCCATCAATTGATTGAAGGTCTGAATGGAGAACCAAGTTGAAAGCTTATTTCCAAGTTATCCAGATCCTTCAGATCAGAAGCAAAAGGTGCATAATGGTAAGGATAAAACCTGAAAGTAAGAATTTCCACAAGTTCAAACAAATCTTAAAGTTTCATCAAAACAAAATAAAATAAGATTCAAAAAAATGGGTTACAATTTCACAAGATTCAAATGATTACTATAAGATTGATTCAGATATTTTGAACCAAGCATAACCTTATTATGGTGGAAAGGCATATCAAGTTAATATGGTTTTTAAGGTAACAGCACATTCAATGATGAAAATATCTAGTGGCTAGGGCACTGGTGGGTGTGTGAGGGGTAGGCATAAGTACACTTTGGCTGCGTTTGGATGGGGGGTAATGGGGGGCTTGTTTGGTAATTAAGGGGTAGGGGGTAAAAATCAACTTTTTACCCCTCCCCTTCCACTTTTGAAAACCCTTTCCAAGCAAGGGTTATTTATAATACCCAGAGTAACCCCTGGTCGAGGGTAACCCGGGTTACCCCCTGTAAAATTTACCCCTCATCCAAACGCATTTCACTTTCTTTTGGTTTTGATTTATAAATCAACATTGAGAAAGCAAATGCAATGAAAAAATTATATTAGACCAAAAGTTAAACCAATGATGGACTAAATTACTAGTTTCACCCTACCATATCTGGAGTTAAAACCCCATAACATGGCATGTCTGAATTAAAGAAAGCAAGCAAGACAAACAAAAGTACAAACAGATGAGGGTAGGGTCCTACAAGTTCACTCACCATTGCCAAGAACAAACACCTTCATAGTAATAGTGCATTACCCAGCAAAGTCCTTTTGTGTACCTTAGAATCTAATAAATAAATAAAATTCCAATGAAGGCCAATTTGTAAATAGGAATTGAACAGAGCATGTGTAGAAGGAAAAAAAAAAAAAGAAACTTACAACATCTTTTCTTATTGTTTCAAGTTCATCATGTGTTCTTGCAGAAAACTTCTCTTCATAATACCTTTGTTTCCATCCTTGCTCCCCTAACCTTACCTGTCAACATCAGACACCATATTTGTAACTTACTAAAGAAATTTCAAACAACAGGGGTGTTTAGATATAAAGCAAGGACCTGGGAACTAGTGCTCAAGTTTTAATTTGAGCACTCCCCAAGGACGGGGAGCAACTAGGCCCACATAGATGGGTGGGTTCAAGTTCCTATCTGGTGTATAGTGCCTTTTATAAAATAATCTCAATCAAATAAATGAAGTCCTATTCTTTAAGGGTCCAAAAATTCAACTTTATCTGAAGATGGAAATTCAATGAGTTTGTTTATAGGCTGTAAAACTTGGATTGGTGTCAAATCGGATAGGGTGCAATTTACAGGAGTAGGTGGGTGGGAGGGAGATGGGATCCACTAGTCCATTATTGGCCCGAGATGACACTCGTACTCAATTAACAACATGAGCATAGTGCTCATGTGATCTCTATTATATATGTATGCGCACTAGGTGCCAGTCAATTAAGTGCTCTCACCAGTGAGAGCTCCATTTAGAGCCCACCAATGATCATGGCATTGGATGGGTTAAAAAGATCTACAGATGTAAATATTGCATATAAAAAATCGTCTTCATGAAGGATTCTAGCTATGGTATTAAGAGTTGTGAGAATCAACAGTAGATAGGGATGCAATCTTATCAAGCTGATGCGGTGCATTCGTGCATCCCCTTTTCTATTTTTGTGTTTTTAGTTTAAGTAAGGGTATTATTGTAATTGTTTGTTTTTTTCAAGTAAGGGTAGTTTGGTAATGTCTTTGTTTTATTTTGGTTAGTTTCCTTTTTATGCAAGGGCACTCTTGTCACGAGTCTTTTGGTAAGCTTATATAAGCTAGCCTTCTCATTGTATTGAAAGAGACGAAAGAAATAAAACTTAAGAGATTTTCGGAAACCCCTTTGAGGCGAGAAGCTTGATTTTGGCGTGAAACCCTCCTCCTCCGATATCCAGGTACTTCTTCTTCATCTTCTCTCTTCTCTTCTTCTCTTCTCTTCTCTTCCCTTTTTGTTTCTTTGGCCTGCTGGAACACAAAATCCCCATTCCCTTTTGCTGTTATCTGTCCCCAAACCTTCCTCCCTACTGTACCACTTTCGCTGCCCCTAAAACCCCTCCATTCAGGTTCGCCCCTCCCTAAACTCACATCTACGCTTGCCGTTACCTCCAAACAGTCCTTCTACATGTGCTGTTGGCCTTTTCTGGACCTTCTATCTTCACCGACACCCTGTGAACCCACACAGCCACCATCCTTTGCCCACTATACCTGCTGTAAGCCTCTTTAGACCCTTCCTATATTAACTATAACCCAAACAGTCCTCCACTCTGCTGTCCCATACTCTTTAGACCCCTTATTTAACCAACAGTCCTTGCTGCACCTTTCCTTTAGCCCATACAGTCATATCAACCTGTTCTCTCTTTCTTACTGCTGTCCCATAAAACCAGTCTTTTTCTTTAACCTTATTAACCTCTCATATTGCTATCGTAGCCAGATTTAATCTCTATTTGATGTTGGTTTTATATGTTTGTGTGGTCTGATAATCCTCTTGGTTTTGAGAGCCTTCTATCTATGAGCTATAACTTGATTCGGATTAAATATAATTGCTTATATGGAATTCCTAAAATTTTCATGTTTGTTTGTGGTAGATTTTATTATTCTAATTGTTATTATTAATTTTAATTTTAATTTCAGCCTCATCTTAGTTTCTTGTTACATCATAATCGCATTTAGGCATTTAGGGTCACCTTTTGTCTTATCCTGCGTCACAAGCTCAATTCATGGCTAGAGTCATTCAATGAAGTTGATTTCTTATAACCACTATATAAATGCATGGATCTTTCTAACCCACCCAACCCCATGATCAAAAGTGGGCTCCACATGGAGCACTCATCGTGAAAGAACTTTATGGTGTGTGTCGCTGAACAACACTACCCAATACATAACAAGATAGACTGAAAAAGATGGGACAAAAGATAAACTGAACAAATATTAAATTGAAAAGGGATCTCCAACATTTCAAGATGAAAATGTAAAACTAAACCTAATCTTCCTCAGGATTTCCAGAGTTAAAGAGGTCTGATTTCTCACGAAGTATACCCTTAAGCTTTGACTTCAGCTCCTCTTTGTTTTCACGTATCTAACAAACAAAAAAGGAGATTCAAATTTCCTATAGACCAAATAGAATATCAGCAGTACTGCCTACTATAATGCCTTGTATCCAACCAATGGATAAGTTCTGAAGTCAATCAAAAAGAAAGACTGGTGCAATTAGAATCAATATGTTCCAATCAAGTGCTGAAAACAAGGAACATTCCTCAAATGCCAGGAAAAACCTACATCTATTGCAAGACTATTCTCAGCCTCAACAATGGCAGCACCAAAAGTAGCTCCTTCTACAGAAACACGTGCAACTTTGTGGGCCCGGGTATCAATTCCTCTTTTATTAAAAGCTGCAGTCTACCCACTTTCAATTTCAAGGACTGAAAGATCAGCAGTTGCCCGACACAGATGGTGCTCTTTTCTAAATAATGTTGATCCTTCTGACTGCAGGGCAGACCCCATTTTTTGAAATGGCGAAGGAGAAGGAGCAGAAGCATGACGTGAACCATGGAAACGAGCAACAGGGACAAGAAGTTCAGGTTTGATTTGAGGCTCTGCATCATCTCCTCTCCTCGCCTGTGCCTTATCACGTGTGATTCGTTCTGCCTGATACTGTAAAAAGAAAATGAGGAAACTGTCATGTCAGTTTTCATTTAACATATAAGTATATGACAAGCTAATATCTAATTTAAATTTAAATCTTATCATATAGCACTTAGCAGCTTCCTTCTAAGGATTTGGGCACCACCTTTCTTCAGACAATGGTGGAGATATTTTAATATAGAGGCATGATCATATACCATCGTGCAGATGGGAATCTTCCATTCATTGGGCTCCATTGCACATGGGACACACCTTTCATGAATCAAGACCGTAAATTACCATAAGACCCCTTCATTTCTGCACAACACTACCCAACCATTGGATTGACCATGTAGTAAACATGTGACAGCAAATGGTTAAGAAGTGATCAACATGAAAGCAAGTCACATGTTTAACTAGTGATCAATAGAAAAGAGGGGCAGAATAGCAGCTCACCTTGAGATTAAAAATCCATAATTCGGGCACGAAATCAATGGATGTTATATTAGTTTAGTTTGACTGATGACCTTTGTTACGAACTTTGGCCAAAAACCGAAAATTTTCAGACTGGGCCCACACAGTATTATTTTTTCGAAATATCAACCAAAATTTTCGGTCACTACCAGGACCAAGAATTTATCCCAGCCAAATTTGTAACTCAGATCAAGATAAACTATTTAGACCATAATACCTGAAGACATCCACAAAGTAACATCTCATAGGGCCAAGTTCCAACTAAGTTCAAAATTAGGTGTGACAATCGAGGAGGATTATTTGTTTTTTTTTTTTTTGGATGAATCAAGGGGGATTATGTTATGCTTGGATTGAGGAGAAGAGGATCCCACAGTGGTTAAATCAAGATAAAATCGAGTTGAGTCAATTACAAGAATGCAAGTTTCGACCAAGTCAAAAAAGCCAAGAATCAATCAAATCTGACAAAATATATTTTTAATGTAAATATATACTATAAATTATAAAAATATGAAAATTCGTAAATAAAAAGGAAAAAAGGAGAAAAATCATAGACTAAAAAATAAGGAATAAACTGAGAGGAAAAGGAATAGAAAAAATGAAAAGGGGACAAAGAATAAGAAAAAGAGAAGAAACACTGAATAAAAATTACAAAATTAAGAAGAAAGTGAAACAACAAGTAATAAAAATAAAGAAGAAAATGGAGAAATCCACAAGCATCTCCTATTTACGTGGCAATTGGCTATTTCTCACACAACATAGTTCCAGCATGACTTGAACAAGTTGCTGTTTACAATTGCTGAGAATGCAACAGACACGCATTAAAATAAGTCCAGCGGATAAATAAGGGGGTCATAAAAACCCATGGCAGTATGAATTTCCAAACATAGCCAACATACTAAATAAATAAATAAAAAGGAAATTTGGCAGGCATCTCAAGAATATCATACTATCAACAAAGCAAAAACTTTGCATCCTATAACATGAAGATATCAAATAATTTCCTATGCAAAAGATAATGTTATTTTATCTTTTATTTACTAAATCTGGAATGTTACATTGGATCGGTGGATTATCCCTAAAGGTTATAGTTAGAAACAAACTCATTAGGGATAATTTAAGAACAGCTCCAATCAATGACAATTTGAGATAAACTCGTTTAAGGTAGTTTGGTCATGTTAGTAGAAGACTAGACACAACTACAATGCGTAGAGTTGAGAGGCTATAGACCAAGGGGCACTAGGAAGAGAGGTTGACCACTAAAAACTTGGAGGGAAGGGATAAAGGTCATGTTACATTGTAGAGTGACTTATACATGGCTTATAATAAGGTCGATTGAAAAAGAAAACTCATAAAACCTACCCCAGATAGATCAGATTTTGGCGTATGATGATGACAATGATGATTAAACCTGGAAGTGAATACATAGGCTAGTCACAACTGACAACTATTAGGTTTTCATGGTGCTCAATTTAATATGTATAGTATTCAAAAATACATACAAGTGACACTATTAAAAACTTAGAGAACTCCTGAACACAAAAATAGATGTACAAGATAAGCTTCACACCATGAGAAAAATGCTTCTGCACTTGACGCTAATTAACTAAAATCATGTAGAGTAACACTAAGCGCAACTAATATGCTTCCATAGATGGTAAACACATAATAAAAATGACAAACCTGATGCAACCGAGCTCTTTTCTGGAAGATCTTATCTTCATAAGATCCTATTGCTTGAATAAAATGCTCAATCCTTCTCAGATTTGGCTAATAATAAAAACAAGAAGCATGCATCAGCCAATCAGTAGAAGTGTAATCAACAAAAAGCTTTGATATGCATTCAGCAACCTCTAATCTCTAGAGATTGGATATTTCAGTCTCCAAATAAAAAAAAGGACCATGGGACTGGGTATGGTAAAAACCGGAAGATAGATCTTCATCTCCCAAAACCAACTATAACAATTAGAACACACTCTTGTTTACACCATACCCTCTCTGATCCATGGGTGGTCAATTCACCCTGTTTTAACAATGGTGAAATAGTAAAATTTTATGCTGAGTGGCTTTTCTCCTTGTCATCAGGCTCAAAATAAATCAGTTGCTAAACACACCCTTAAGCAATTCCAATGCTATCCGTAGATGCACTGATACAACAAACTCAATCATAAAGGTTACAACCATAGTTGTTAAAACCTTACGATTTAACACTTGAATCTTATGATGCAATATAAATTATAAAGAAAATTATTTGGATCTTATAATACAATACAATTTTTTTAACCTTAAATGTTAATTTTTCAAAATATGCTTCTCCCTTACATCCAAGTCAATATTGAAACATTAGTCTCATAAGCTATCCATATTATGTAATTAGCAAACCATATCTTCTTGTAAACTTAAATAAAATTTACATTCAATCAAATTATATATACAAGACTATCATTACTTTTTACCATTTTACCGAAACTATACACGACTTCCATTTCTTCATTAGAAATTTTGTCACCCTTGAAACATATCAGCACTTCAATAGACCCCAAATACCACAATTAGAAAAGACAACCATAGTTGAAACCACAATTACAAGAAAAAAAAAATCTATGTTTTGCTAGTGTGAACAAAAAAAATCTACCCGTCGAACTTTTTATTACAATTTTTTATCCAAGTATAAATTGTAGCATTAAATTTTTGTCTTTGTTTCTCTCTCTTCCATTTAGTTTAGGGAGACCTTAAAAATGGTAACAACAGATGAGAAATGAGGAAAGGCCATTTGAGGTGACTTGGGCACATACATAAAAGAAAGGAAACAGCCCTTGTACAAAAGTAGGAAGGACACCAGTAGGAGGAACATGGAGGAGAAGAAGGTCATTAAAAACCTGGATTAAAGGGACACATGATATGTTAGATTGTAAGGTGATGGAGAAGATGGTCTTTCATAGGGCAGAATGGGTGATTAGAACTCTAGAAAAAAGGGCAAGTAACAATAATGATTATAAGAAAGATGCTAATCTTTTTCATTGGAAGGGTGAAAAGAATCTGTCTTTCACTAAATCAAAAAAGAAACTGACCAAAGAATCTTCCATTACAAATTTCATAATCAAATATTAAATCACAACAAAAAAAAATAGGTTTATTTTTATCTCTATGATTCAATTACAAAGACCTTGAAAATAGCAAAAACATGAGAGAGAGGTAGTCATTCAATAAGTGGAAGACCAAAAAAATAGAAGGTTACAAGTAAAAGAAAGATGGAGAGAGAGGCCATTAGAAACCTCTATTTTATGGGTAAGAAGAATATATATGTGATGATTGTGGAGTGGTGAAGGATATGTTTTTTTTATAAGGTAAGAAGTGAAGGCCCCAAAAAAAAATACTAGAAAGATAGGAAACCGATAATGAAACGGACAATTATCTCTTCCATTGAAAATTGGTAAAAGGGATCAAGTCAGGTCAAATATAAGCTTGAAACAATTGGGTTTTCTATACCTTTCAAAAAAAATGGATTTTTTAATAAGACCCCTAACTTTTGAATTTATTTGAACGAGAATAAGTTTATTTCAAATGAAGTCCTTTTATTTAATTTTAAAAAGCCCCTAACTTTTGATAAAAATTGTAAAAGGCCCCTTGGCCATGTTGACTAATGGTCAACTTTTCTTTGGCATTTATTTGTCCTTATTGCGAATAGTTTACACCATGTTATTCCATGGAGCCCACATCAAACCATTTTTTCACCCATCTTCCTCCTTGACAACCACTGCATGTTGTGTACTCACCACCCCCCCAATTCAATTGTGATCGGAGTTACTCTCACCGTTGGATTGAAACCAAGCTTCATTTTTACCTTAAAATCCAAATCTTTGATCGTCAAATTTAGTTGATTTTTTGAGACACTACCATCCATGAAAACTATGCTTTAGTCATTCTACTTTCCAATTGATGTTAACCTCGAAATGGGCCCTGCAATATACATCTAAAAACATCTCAAAGAAAAAAGCAACTGTTTATTTGTGAAATAAGCTCAAGGGGTTTTTTGGAATTTCTCAGCAAAAGTTAGTTGATTTTTAAAAAGTTATGGCAAACATAGGGACTTCTTTTAAATAAATACAAAAGATAGGGACCTTTATAGGAAAAACCCTAAAAATTTGAGATATTAGGAATAAATTACTATCAGAAAACAATGACAAGAGGTGTACCTATATATATATATATATATATATATATAGCCACAATTGTTAATGTGGTTTGATCATGTAGAAGACTCGAGGAAACCCCAATAAATAGGTAAGGGATAGAGAGAGACATGACAAATTGTGGAAGGGAATGCATCATGGTTTATGATAAGGTCAAATGGAAAAGCAGAAATCAAAAACCCGAAACCAAATAAATGGAATAATGGTAATTGATGATGATGATATCTTCTGTGTATACACACACAAATACATACTAAATACTATATTTCCACTTATTCAATAATATCCACAGCTCACTTATGAAATATAGCTGCCATTTATTCAATGATAAATATCCATAGCTCACTCATGAATGAAAGCCAAGGAATTACCTTGCTTGCATCAGTCAAATAACCACCCATCACGCTGAACTCCTTTTCGTATACAGCTATCAGCAAGTTTATCGCACCCTAGATACAAAGCACGAAAAACATAGTCATTTGGTTAATTCCTTGAGAAAATCTTTGTTATCTGTTAAGAAGGAAAAGATGCAAAGATCCCACTATCTGGCACCTCCCGGAAGAAAATATAGAAATTCAACAACAAATAAGGCAAGGACAAACTTAGCGACAGAATCAAAATAGCTTTCGTCTGAGAGAAATTATAGCTCAAGTAAATAACCAGCAAAGATACAATTCATTAATCTAGTAAAGATAATCAGATCATACTGAGTAAAATTTTAGGCATGCTCAGAAACAAACCTCACGAATTTCAAGTGTAGGCATATGAGGAAGAAAATCATTCCCAACAAAAAAGCACATGAAGATGAAATCATCAACAATGCGTTCAAAGTCAATCTCAAAGGGAGGGTTAGGAAATCTCATTTCATACTCCAAGTACTCCCTGAGGGTCCATATGTTGAGAAACTGCATACATTGTACAAGTCAGAGAAAAGGGCAAGCATGAGTTAATCACATGCAACATACACAAGAATTCCCAACTGGCAGAAGTTCTGAGCCAGACTAACATGCAAAGAATACCTGATAAGGCTTTTTAGCAACTGTGGCATCACCATTCTTCTCATCAAACTCTCCGGACTTCCTTTTCGCCTTACCTTCACAATCAGCTGCTAAATGACCCATCTGACCGCACAGGAAACATTTATCTTGTTCTCCAGGTGTGAACACAATCTGAAAGTCGGAACACCGAAACAAAGCACATTAAGAAGTTATAATAAAACTATGGAAAAGAAAAACTAAGTATAATATTTCCTCAAACAAGTCCAAAAATCCTTTCCATCTGTTAAAAATGAAGTTATTTAAACGGTACTAGACTTTTTAATTTAAAATGTACCCAAATAGCACCATCCTCAAAATAAATTAACAATATGAACAGATTTCTTTTCCTAGAGGATTCAATGCAATATTCCACATTTCTACATACCTCTCTCAAGATTGAAAAATGCACTTCATGAGTTGCTAGAGCCAACATAATTAAATCTGCATCCTGTAGAAAAATTGTGAATATTTTTTAAGAGAAAATGTTACAGATATGGAATAAATGTCAGTGAAAATTTACAACAAACACATTTAAAACAAAAATTACTAAGAAATGAGGAAAACACAAAACCACTTGAAAAAGGAAACAGAACTAGATGCTGCTCATAAATGAGGGAAAGAAATAACATACTAAACCATATAAACAATGATGTGTATTTGGGTCATAGCCAGGTAGGTTCCTCTGAAGCCGAATATACGACATAATTTTGTGTTCCCCTTCACCAGGAACATTTGCGTCTGAAAGAATAACCTTCAAAATAAGGGAAAAAGAAAAGGAACGGAAAAAAATAAATTATGAGCATATGATGGTATAAGTCCTTGTTTAGTCACCTTAAGAGGCACAAAGGAGGATAAATGGTATTTAAATTATTAAAAGTAAAAGCAAAAGAACACTTTAATGGATCTCCAACCAGGGTCATTGTTTAATCTCAAGTGAACGTAGTACTGCAATGCAATTGACAATACAGCCATAAATTCAGTCCCAGGAGTGATAACATTTGAATAAAAGACTTGAGACTCTTGTTTTGGAGGAAGCCTTCTGCCCTCTTTCTCAAACTCCTGTCGCAGTCGCTCTTCTTCTGCTGCCTACACAGTGAAAAGGAGAAGATACACTTACAATGGAAGAATAAAGTGGCATGCCTGCTCAAGAAAGGATTCAGTCCTGCCCTGGCCATATGCACCTCAGTGCAGCCAGGGCACTTTTTATAAAAACTGACATATGTCTTGTTTTGGGTCCCACTATCTATATCATTTTAATCCAATTAATCAAATCTATTTAAATAAATAAATTTCAAAATAAATTTTAATTTTCAAATAAATCAACAAAAATGGATGGCTAAGTCTGGAAACAGAATTTTTAACTTAAAAGAGATCTTGAAATCTGTGTCCTGTCTCAGCCATCCATTTTTGTAGGGTTTTTTTTTTTTTTGAAAGGTCATTTTTGTAGTTTTATATAAGGAAAATAAAAATATTTTTTTGTATTTAAATAGATCTAATAAATATAGTTCAAATGATATGAATTATGGGGTTCATTAGGACACATGTCATCAGATTCAAAAAAGTTTCCCTTGCTGCACCGAGGTGCATATGGCCAGGGCATGACTGAATCCTTTCTCTGCCTGCTCAAATGCCCACACAAGAGCAAAAAGCATTGCATAATAGAGATATAGGAGACTACTGAAAACATCTACCGCATCAGCTGCATCTTTTGCTGCTCGGAAACGTCTAGATCGTTGCTGATTCATTTTAGCTCTGGGAGCAACACCATCTACATTCGTATATTAAAGAATTACTACCACATGTTTACACAAGTAATTGCAGTTTGAAGCAACCCAACTCAAAAAAACAGTAGACACAATGAGTGCAGATCCATGCAGCTATGCAATTTTGGCAGCACAGAAATTGGTAAGTACATTAGCTTAGTATCTTTTTCAACCTTTTCTATCCCAAAACAAACTAGTAATGCTAGTTTCCTATTGAGGGGATGCAAACAGCATTTGAAATATATCCTGTTAAGAACTCGTTTGACTGTATAGAGATATTTAACACTATATATAAGAAAAGCAGAATACATCTTCTACCAATAAACTATGCTGCATGCACCTGTAACTCAATAAAACAGAACCCTTTTTATTTCTATCTGGTGTCAGGGAAAAGAGGTTACTTAGGTAACGGTATGAGAAAATTTTGACAGAACGAGTGCAGATCCATGCAGCTATGCAATTTCGCCAGCACAGACATTGGTAAGTACATTAGCTTAGTACCTTTTTCAACCTTTTCTATCCCAAAACAAACTAGTAATGGTAGTTTTCTATTGAGGGGATGCAAACAGCATTTGAAATATAGTTAACAATATCCTGTTAAGAACTCATTTGACTGTATAGAGATATTTATCACTCTATATATAAGAATAGCAGAACACATATTCTACCAATAAGCTATTCTGCATGCACCTGTAACTCAATAAAACAGAAACATTTTTAGTTCTATCTGGTTTCAGGGAAAAGAGGTTACTTAGGTGAGACCACAATCCATAATAAAAACCATACACATGATGCCCCCCACTGTCAAATCTCATTCCCTCTAGAACCAACCAAGACATAAGATCTAGATAAGCCATAGAATGATTAATTGTTTAATTGACAAAACAGTACAGCAAATTTGAGGACCAACTACATTCCATCCATAGTGGGATCCACTTCCTAAGAAGATTTGACTACAAATGTATATCTATACACAGATAGCAAACACATAAATATATAAGCACTACAGGCCTGCAGATTCAGTTACAAATGCATGCAGGACACAATCAGAAAATGTGAAGATTTTTACATATTATGCTTTCTTCGCTCCCTTGTTCTTTAGAGTTAATGCCATGATACCCTATTTCAAACTCTTATTGGAGTCTCTGTTCAGTCCTCTATCCTCACCCCCACAAAAAAATAGAATAAATAAATAAATGACCTTTTAGAAGAATTGGACTCAACTATTAAGTCAAAATGCAACATGCCATTCTTTTAGCACTCCAGATTTTGGAAACTAAGGTCATACTAATCTAGTTTCTGATTTCTCAGCTGTCCAAACATCAATTGAATTAATGGCCACTTAATCTACCATACTCTTCAAAAAGGAACATAATTTGGGCTGAAAATAAGAAACTTAATGAAGCACATAGCCTTAGAAATGGATACAAGAGTAACATTATACTTTTCCATTGCAAAAGCAAAAGTAAAAGATTCAAACTGAGTTAAGAAACAACTTGACATGAAAAAATAAAGGAAAATTCAGTGCAATGGACAAGCAACCACAGATTCCCATATTTCTCCACTCTCCTAGTTATGCTATATAGCAAATATTAGTATCCAAATAAAATATGAGAGGTCTGTCTTCAAGACATACAGGAAGCTGATTTTTTCCACTTTTTGTGTTGTTAAAATTTACACTCACCAATAGCCATATATAGAAGCTTCCGGGGACGAACCATCACAGAGAGTCTATCAATGTAATCAAACATGCACCGGAAGACCTCATCAAAAGTTGTTGGAGCAGGCTGAAAACACAAAAATAATTACCTTAACATTTCTACCATTATAACATAGATAACAGATAACAAATAAAAATGTACAGAAAATATTCCATGGATTCTTTGAAAAGTGAGATATTCTCATGGATGGCTACAGACATGTCTCCATTACAGATTCTTCAGGAATTCTTCATGGACTGAGAAGCATCGATATGGATATGCGTATCGGATACGACACGTATCTAATACGAGGATAGGACAAATTTTGAAAAACTAGGATACGAGTGCGGCGGCATACGCTGAATTAAAAAATTATTATATATACATATAGATTAGAATTTAATAATCACTAATTATTACGTTGAAAAGTATAAAGCATTTCAATATATACATATAGATTAATATTTTCTAAATATATGAGTGGTCTATTATACATTATCAGGGATTGAATCTTATAATTTCATTTTAACTTTCAAATCCATTCTAATAACAATGTAATTAGTTATTATTATTTTTTTAAAGCCAAATCAAGAAAGCTACTTATCATAATATTTTAAATTTTTAACTTTAAAATGGAATTTATTATAATGATCATGTTTTCTTTTATTTGAGAAAAGAAATTTTATTTTTCATTAATAATAATTAGATAAAATTATGAGCAATAGGTAATTATGTTACATTAATATAATAAAAATGAATAAGACCTTTTAATAATAACGATAATGGTAAAAATATTAGATAGTAAATATAATATTAAATTATTACAATAAAGTAAATAAAAGAAAATATTATAATTTTTACTTCCAGCATAAGTAAATATTATATTTAAAATAAAATTTTATTACTTTCTCTTTAAAATAATTTTTTGACAAAAATATTAGAGTAAACTCGTGAGCAAGCTTACCCGAGTTCCTTTTAAAAAAGAGGGGTGTTCACTTACAAACCCTAATACCCTTCTTCTCTTTCCCTCTCTCTATTAAACCCTAGCCGCCGCCGTTCTCTGTATTTTTCCCATCAACAAAGAAGAAAAAGACACAGAGAAGAGAGGAAAGCAGGTGTAAGCGATTTTTTTTTCTTCAATCTTTTCTCCATATTTTCTTTGCTCTCTTTCCATTCTTTCTCTCCGCCTTTTCATTTATTCTCTTGAGGCGTATCCCGTGTGGAATGTCTCGGCCGTCTCCCGGCAGTATCCTCTTTATTTGTTGCCGTATCCTGACCCAGATACGCATATCCGGGGAGTATCCATAATTAAAATATTTTTTAATTAATTGGATACGTGTCCGGTATGTATCCGAGCCGTATCCGGCCGTATCCGTGTCGGATACGTACCAGACACGGGTACTTCACTAATTTTGAAGTATCCGTGCTTCCTAGTTCATGGACTACTATAGCAGTACTTATATTGCTTTCAAGAAGAAAAGGAATTATCACACCTTCCTCATTTTGAAATCTAACCAAAACATTGAATGTCCTTTTCTTGAGTTTTTAGAGAAAAATTGGAACATCAGTTTTTATTGGCGTCACTTTACAAGTTTGCATTTAAATATGTTCAAATATTATGCCAAATGCACAAATCTTATATTAGATTAGCCAAATCTTATATTAGATTAGCCAAACCTAATGCTGGACTCCAACACACCTACCCATACCCACACAACATGGTAATCAAAAGATTGAGGCTTGTATTTTTCCTTTTTTTTATGACCCCAGTCATATTATAAATAAGAGTGGAGACCCAATGCATTGTATATTCGAATTTGGTGAATGATTTCTCTCCTTTAATTGGTGAGTTTAATTATTTTGGAATTCTAGCTTGAATGCTCGTTTAAATTAATTGCAATTTATGGTTTGAATTTATGTTTTAATTTGACTGTCAGTTTGAATTTTAATTAATCCATATTCGGCCATATTGCTTGAATTCAATTTCAGCATTCAATCTTTAGATCCAATTGGATTTTAGTTTCATTAGTGTTCAATGGTATGGTATCAATTTGACCTAGTGAGATTCGAGACAATTTAATTTTCCATTGAGTGAAAACTTAGATTCGATTATCCATATGAACTTCGAATTTTCTCCTAAAAAGAGTCGAAGGGGAAGTTGGTCTAAGGGTTTCTAAGATTTGAAATCCTAGAATTGGATTTTAGTTTCATTAGTGTTCAATTGTATGGTATCAGTTTGACCTAGTGAGATTCGAGACAATTTAATTTTCCATTGAGTGAAAACTTAGATTTGATTATCCATATGAACTTCGAATTTTCTCCTGAAAAGAGTCGAAGGGAAAGTTGGTTTAAGGGTTTCTAAGATTTGAAATCCTGGACCCGGATTATAGAATTTGGGTCTAAACTTTTATTCTGCTGAATTCTTCCGAAGTGTGTAGAAATTTTGCAGTTCCAAATTGAGCCTTAAAAGTTGTCAATTGTTAGTTAAGCTCATGGATCCCTTGATCCCTACAGTCTAACATCATACATAAAAAAACAACATAGGCAGCTCTTAGCCTACCTCTAAAAATAAATTCTTGACACATCTATTATGACATGTATGACTCTTTTAAGTTCTATAGAAAGCTAATCTCTGAGATATTTTAGTTATACCAATGTAAAACCAAGCCTTCACCCTAGTCAAGCTATCACTTTCTGAATCCTTATAAATGAACTAGCAGCTCACATTTCCTGCTTTTGTCAATGATGAACTCCAATTTCACATGAGGGGAAGTTGATCCATAAAGAGGAAAAGACATGGATCCATAGGGCCCCAAAATCAATCATCTTACTCAAAGAAAGCCTTGTTCTTTGGAAGATATATTTCAAGTCTAGTGCTACATGGTTCCACTCTACAAGAACTCTTAACTCATTCTTTGGAAGATCACCATCTTTATGGTGAGTAACTGATGCTGGCATCAAAAGCTCAAACATGCTAAATGAAATTCATGACAACCCATTAGAAGATGATGGGCCCAATATGAATTTATTTGACAACATTGTACTTCAAATGCACTGAAGAATCGACAGTGGAAGGAGAGGACCTGATGAAGATATCCAGGCTGAAATTGCATTGGCTAATTTGGACATATTCGACAGAAGCAATGACCATTGGACTCCAGTCAATAATCCCTTCGAATTCATTGAACTCCTCCCTACTATCCTCAAATACCCTAGAGTTCTTCTCTCTCCAAATGGACCACACTACAGCTGCCAGAATAGTATTCCACACCATTTTTTCTGACGATGCAGACGAGCCAACGACCAAGAATCCAACAACCCCTCCCACGAACCAGGACTAACCCACGAAACTCCAAACAGGTTTACGAACCTACTCCATAATCTCCAGGCCACTTGACAAGTGACAAAGAGGTGATCCAAAGACTCTTCAGCCAATTCGCAAAGAAGGCAATTTAAGTCTCCGTCAGGACCTAAAAGTCCTCTTCGACTCAGTTCCAATCTAGTCAAGATCCTTCGTTTTGCCCCGCACCAGGAAAACAACTGAACTCTAGGAGGGGCTAGATTGTTCCAAATAATGGCCTGAGAAACTAGGGGACCCTCCAAGTTTAGTTGAGTAAGCTCAGATAGAGATTTGACCGAAAAAACTCCAGAAGAATCCCCCATCCACACCCTCTCATCCCCACTCTCCACATCTAACTTGAACTCTCTCAGATTCGCCTTAAGGTCATTTAAAGAAACAATCTCAAAGGTTCAAACCTCTCTCCTAAAATCAAATATCCACGAAGTACCATGAAATACAATATTTACTTATACTGAAAGTAAAAATTATAATATTTTCTTTTATTTATCTTACTGTAATAATTTAATATTATATTTACCATCTAATATTTTTACCATTGTCATTATTATTAAAAGGTATTCTTTATTTTTATTATATCAATGTAATATAATTAACTATAGCTCATAATTTTACCTAATAATTTTATTTATCTAATTATTATTAATGAAAAATAAAATCTCTTTTCTCAAATGAAAGAAAACATTATATTATAATAAATTTCATTTTGGAGTTAAAATTTTAAAATGTCATAGTAAGTAGTTTTCTTGTTTTGGCTTTTTAAAAAACAATTATAACTAATCACATTGTTAATTAGTGTGATATCCTGGCCTATGAGCCAGAAGCTAGGCCCTAGAGAGGCTGATCCAAGTAAAATTGGGCATTGTCGGTCGGACCAGCAGTGTGGGCCGGTCGGATCCTACAAGCCCAGCAAGTGGGAGTGCATGTGGGAATTTTGAAGAGTCCCACGTCGGAAGTTGAGGACTTCCGGATGGGGTTTATAAGTAGTTGCCTCTCCTTAACTCATGAGACGCATTTTGGGCCTATTGGGTTGGGCTAGGCCCAAAGGCAAAACCGTGAGGGCTCATTTTTGGGTCTAGAGCGGACAATTTCTCATTGAGTTTGACCCTAAGCCCTGTTCACGGGTCGAGTCGTTACAATTAGGATGGATTTGAAATCTAAATTAAATTTATGAAATTCAATCCATGATAATGTATAGTAGACCATCCATATATTTAGAAAAGATTAGTCTACATGTATATATTGAAATGTTTTATACTTTGCAAAGTAATAAGTGGTGATTATTAAGAATTGGAAATCATGTTGTTTTAAAAATAATGGTCAATTTTCAACTTTCTACAACACATAATTGAGTGTGATTTGAAAAAAAAAATTCTTTCTTATAAGAGTTTTATTTATATAGAAAAAAGATTAATTAATAATCTAATAATATTTATAATATAATATTCATGGTAGGGTTTGACCGAGTTTGACCACGGCTGAACCCCGTTGAACCCGAGTGAACCGAATCTTTTTCGAATACGGTTTGGTAGACGGTCCGGTTCTAATAACATTGCTTCTGACTAATATTCCTGATAATATTATTGTTTTTTTATCTTTATTGTAAAAGTGTTTTTTCCTTTTTTCTAATAAATATTTGATCTTCAAATTAATGATATAAATGAATTCAAAGATAATAATATAATAAACAGTTGATGTATTTATTCATATATACAATAAATGGTTGTATTTAATTTATCTTTAATTTAATTTTCACAAAGAACAATATTATTTTGTCTTTATTGCAAAAGGGTGTTTTTTTCTCCCTTCAAATTGATGACATAAATGAATTTAAAAATGAAGATACATTAGATAATCAATGCACTATAACACAAAAATACACTCTTATCGATATCATTGTTAGATGACGCATAAGACTAAATTTTGTTATGACCTACAAAAGCTAATTCATGATATCACCACAAAAAAAAAGGCAAGTTCTTGAGAAAAATTAAATAAGGTGTTTTACTCGAAACAAATCTACTCCTAAGCTATAATTGAATAGCTGCTAAGTTGCAGTGCAATGGCCTGACCCTTAAAAAAAATGTGAATGGTGTCAGTCGGATTGATGACAGAACTTAAAGTTCTTATTTAAGGTCATGGTTGTACGAAATTAGATTATTTTCATCATCTTCCTCTCTTTGCAACCTATCTCTCTTCCCTACCAGCAAACCTTAGTCTTCTTCTCCCTTCCTCCACCTATTTTCGCTCTATGCTTGCATTATTCATGAATCAAGCACCCCTAAAGCGTCGTTTTGAGCGGTCTTTTCTCCTCCAAAATGTAAGAATGTGGTTTTCTCTTACTCCATTTCCTTTTGTTGTTTGGATTTAATGGGATTTGGTGAGAATAAGGCTTTGGATAACCAATAAACATCGATCGGAGAGAGATCCATAGAACTAAATTGGAGATATTGGTGTTTGGGTTGTGTATAAGGTGGATCTGTGCTTGTTTTGGATTTGAAAACCTCAGGGAAAGAAGAAATTGGGGAAAAAGGGAATATGATTGATTTTTTAGAGGGATTGTAGATTTTTAACTGGGGATTTGTTGGATTGAAGGGATTAAACTAGATTAGGGGTAAATCTTGGGTCTAAATTAGGGGGTTTTGCTTCTAAAATGTGCTTAGGCCTAATCCATGAACTAATAATAGTATATTATGTTCTTTTGACATGATTAGAGCCTTCGAACTCCGAATACGGCGAGGTACGACCCGAAGATCAACTCGGAACATCGTAATTTTCTAGGTGAAGATTGCTACACATATTGTATGAATGCTTGTATGCTATGACATTGATTTAGGGAATGTATTTTGTTATTGATGTGTTTAATGCATGATAAATACGATGGATGTGCCCTATGCTATGCATAAGATGTCATAAATTCTCTATTATTTGATTTGTAGCATGCTTATTATCTTGTTATGAAGATAGACAATTGTAATATTTGTTGGAGACCCGTGTGAAGGGTTGATATGATTTATTGATGAATTTGATTAGGTTTATGTGGTAAAAAGTGAGTGATTGGACTTAGGATATTAAACAACCATGACACGAGTTAAATAAATTGCAAGGACTAAGAATATGTGTAAATAAATCCGATGTGTGTATCTCAGGGTGTAGTCCATGTCCCTACAATAACTCAATGTGATAATTATGTTGAATGTATGAAACATAATGGAATGCTCTATGCTTGTTATCATTGTGAAATTATGATCATGATGTGATTATGACGTATTGTTGCCCATGCAATTGTGAATATGTTTCCCCTTGGTGTTACTCACTGATGTGTATGTAGGAGGTTATCTAGGATGTGAGTATGTGATATTTTGTTAATAGGCATGATGATATTAGAATTACTAGTGTTGAGATGAGACTTAAAAAGTATATAGGACTTAAGGATGTACATTTCTCTTGTTTAGGCCCTACTAGTAGTAGTCCTCACTCTCTAGAGGAGATTGGTGTGACAAGCGATGATTTGTTTAAGGAACCCTATTGGAACGGTGGCGTCGGCTATGAGACTTGATCATGTAAGGTGTAATGACCCGTCCCGATTTTCCTAATTTTTTCGAAGAGATTTTCGGATCTCTGAGTTATTTTAGAGACCTTGGTACTAGTAAAGAGAGTGTGGGCGCCATGGTGGGCCCAGTTTACCTGTTTTTGAGTTCGGAAACTCGAATGGTACTTTGATAATTTTAGAACTATTGCGTATTTGTCATGAAAACTTGTTTAAAAGTCACACGTTTTCTTGCCTGAGATCTTTCGGTTTCTTTCTTTGAGTTTTTCTTTATCTTCTAAAAAAAAAAGGGGGCAAAAACCCTAAACCCTAACCTCTTTTATCTTACCCTTTCGCGACGCTCATGCTACAGTGCCGCCACTCCCCCAAGTGCGGTTCTTCTTCTACTTCTTCTCCTCCTCCATCCCGACGTGCGGTCCCCTTCTTCTTCTTCTTCTTCCTCCCGACATTCCCGGTAAACTTCTCTTCTTCTTCTCTCTCTCTCTCTCTCGGTTTTCTCCTTTTTCCCATTTTCTTCGATTTTTTCGGGATTTCTCCCGATTTTCCCATATTCCTCCTTTCCCTTTCTCGGATTTTTCTGCTGCTCGGTTTTCCTTTTTTTTTTTTCCTTTCTTCCTTCCTTCTTTTCTCTATTTTTCTTTGATTTCTTTTCCTTTTCCCCCCTTTCTCTCCTTTGCTGGTTTCTTTTCCTGGATTTTTCTCCCCTTCCCCTCCGACTCAGCAAGGTTACTGAGTCGCTCGGTCGAGTACCGAGTCGATTCAGTCGAGTTGGTTCTGAGTCAACCCGGCCCTTGGGCTAGAGTGGCAACCCAACCACTCGGCCCACTAGCCCAGACCCGACGGAACAAGACTTGGTCTCGCCCGACCAGGCCCAGACCCGGTCCGGCCCAACCAGGTCTAGACCTGGTCCGGCCCATGTCTAGCAGGCCCACGTTTTCGGCCCAATCCACCTTGGCCCAATTTCCAGACTCGGCCATTTTTCAAAGCTCGTTTTCAAGACCGACCCGTTTTTAGACTCGGCCCAGTTTAGCCCGTTTTGGGCCCGACCCAGTTTTAGGCTCGTTTTTTCCCCGGCCTCTTTTTGACCCGTTTTGTCTGAATTACTTATTCGTTCTTCCTTGTTTCTACAGATTGAACTCCCTTCAACCCAAGAAGTCGCTTACTCGCCTTGGACTTTCGACTCCACACACACGATGAGGGGACTTATCACTGTTTTAGCATGCATTAGCATTCTTAACCTATAATCTTTGACATCGAGTGACCTGAATGGGACCCTTTCGTTTATTAAGCCACTCGGTAAGGGAACCATTGAAATGGATATGTGGCAAGGAATCCGTTCGGGTTCACCCAAGTCAATTGTCACACCCCGACCCGAAAGGTGGGCCAGGAACACGACTGATTTTTTTTTTTTTTTTGAAACTAAACCAACTCAAGCATTTTAACTGGGCCGGATCAACAGTTGGGCCCAAAGTTCATACATGATCCCAACATGTGGAGTCAAACATATACCATAAGTCCCTCCTAAGAGACAAAAACAACAACATCAATACACATAATTCCAAACGTCGAATTATCATTTCAAAATCATCATCAGAGTAACTACGGATATATGATAGTTCTAGTGCATGACATTAATACACACTAAGTACCACATTCGGTATTTTACAAAAGAAAATGGTTCCAAGAACCAGAAAGCAAACACAAGGATATTGCCCTTAGTGGGAATCCTAAAGCAACGCCGCAGCTTAACCACCCTAAGCTTCATATAGAGGGTTCTCCTACTCGGGTTCATCTCCTGAAAGGTGAGTGGGGTGAGCTAACTAGTCCAGTGAAGGAAATATAACAGTGCAGTTTTAAGTAAACAACAGTTGCAATAATATCTCATCATTGATAACAAAATTCACAATATCAAGTAAAGTTTCATCATCATTTCCATCATCTCATCATCTTTCCATTACTGCTGTCATCCAATGTAACGCCTACCGAATACACTGAGACCATTGTATTAAGTCCCGACACAGTCAAAATACATCATTGCAACTACATCTCCGGCTCTCCCATAGCCGATACTGACACCCTCAAGTTAGCAACTGTCGACACGCATGGTCCAATAGACGTAAACCATTTCACACACATGGACGATATTGGTTCAATAGTCAAGGGCACGTGGAAACAATCTTACACATTTCATAAGATCAAAATCATAGCATTCATAAGCATCATAAGCACTTCTTACAACAGTGCATTTTATCTAGGCACATGAGTGGGTTCATTACATCTAAAATCACTCATTGCTAAGACTTATCTCAAAACAAAAACCTGTTTACATCTTACTGTAAGGTTAAGTTCCCTCACCGTATATGTGTGGTATCGCGGTCTCTGTTCAAACAAACAAACAAGTGCACAATCAATTATAAGTCACATACATAGCATCAAATTTTTACACACAAGTAGTATTTCGAAATTATACTTGTTTTCCCAAAAATATTCAAGCTACATGGAAATGAGTCTGCTACTTGATTTATATCCTTTTTAAATTACAATAATCCATAGCATAGTAAATAAAAAGGTGCTCAGTCCAAAACTCATATTGCCTTCTGGGCATTGACCAGATTGACTTATTGAGTTAGGTCTAGAATCACAGGTCACTTCTCGGTTGTCTTCTGGATAAGACCAGATCTGACATATTAAGTAAGGCCTCGAGGTCACTCAGTGCTCGACAAATATAGCGTTGGCCTGAAAGTGAAATCACTCAGTGCCCGACCAATAGAGTCGGCCTGAAAGTGAATACAATAGTATATACACTATTGTAATAAGAGAAGATGGTTAGTACACATTTTTAATTAGCAAGGGGGTACTAACATCACATGCAATCAACAACAATTAAACAAGATTTAACACTTAAAAACTGGGTCCCTCGGAACGTGCCTCGGAACCAAGTACTGTGGTTTAGGATCATTCGAACCACTGCTTAACTAGTCACTGACATTCGATCTTGGATATGACTTTAGATTGTCCGAAGATCGGGTCTCGGGTCATCTGAAGTCCTTCCGAACCGAAAGAACTCGAAAAATAGGTCTCGGTGGGTCTGTGTACCTCGGAACATACCGAGTAAGGCTCGGATCGTCCGAGTGGGGTTCGGTCCTTCCGAACTCTGATCGGAACATCCGGGTGAGTTAGGCTAGCCTCGGGCGCTTCTGGGCTTCGGGTGAAGCTCGGAACGTCCAAGGGGTCTTCTCGGACCGTCCGAAGGGTGTGACCCTCGGACCGTCCGAAGATTGACTCTCGGACTGTCTGAGAGTCGTCTTCCTCATTGTCTGCACCAGCAGACAGTGACGGCAAACACTGTATGAAATACGAATCCCGAAACAGTGGGTTTCTCGGGTTCGATTTCCACATGTAGCCGGTCCGATGGACTCATCTGGGAGTCCTCATGCCATGGGGAATGGTTTGGAGCTTTGAAGCTCACTAGGTCACTAGATTTTAACACTGAAAGCTCATGGTTAGAAGAAAATCCATGATTTTTCTTAAACTTCAAACTGGTTTTACTCACTCAAAACAGGGCTAAAACCGTTTTTTCTTGATTCTAAACGGACTGGAATCGAAAGAGGAACACAGTGGTTACCTTCACTGAAGTTCCTGGGTTAAAAATCCGATCTTTGAAAATCTTTCCTCTTAAGCTATGGTAAGTGAAAACTGGGAAGAAACAGAGGGTGATCTGCTGGTTTTCAATCAGCTGGAACTGAGACTGAGAGAGGGAGAGAAGATTTTTGCTGGGAGTTTAAACAACTGATCAGGGCCATATAGATAGGAAATTGGCCGGGAAAGGTAGTCGGGTGGTCACTGCATGCCGCTGCATGCAGGTGCAGCGGACGTCCTGAACAGTGGAAACACTGTTTGGTGACTTTGGTTGCAAATAAGTCCCCTACAGATTTTGGATTTTGCAAAAAGGCCTCAAATTGGATAAAAAGCCAATTTTTAACTAAACATAAGATTTTGAGAACTCAAAAACTTAATCCAACCTTACAGATAGGCTGGGTTTTAAAAACTCTAATCATCATAAAAATTTTGGGATTTAAAACTCACTAAAACCCATTGATTTAAATAAATATCATAATTTAACACTATTTACTTAATTAAACAAATGTTAAATAAAACAACTTAGAGACCTCATCTTGGGGTTCAAAAGAATAACTAGACCATACTTAAAATGGTCTAACATAAAATACTTGTTTCAAAATTTATTTCATTTCCAAAACCTTTAAAAATAATTATTATTCCCTTTCGGGGTTTTGACGGGCGGTTTTTAAATACCATTTTCTGAAAATAAAATTATTTTAAAATCAGAAATACAAATCCTTGATTAAGGAGAATAATATCAACCAATAATAATCACATAACAACATAAATTATATAATAATAACAATAAGCGGTAAATTACCAAATTGCCCTTTCAGCTGGATGAGTTAGATCACTGAGCTCTCGAGCTCGGATTAGGCCACACCTGGGCTTTTCTCAAAGCCCTAATCGAAATCTTGGAGATTAACCGGTCTAAGCAAGATTATTAAGCTAAAACACGCCTAATCTGGGTCAGGATATTACATCAATTATATGCGATTAATGTAAAATTCTGATTGAATGAATGATTACTGATGCTTGAAAGTTGTTGAAAATATGTTATTTTTTAATCATAACACATATATGATATTATGATGAATGAGACAAGTGTAGATGGATGTGGAACACAATAGTTGGAAGATGTTGTGATGCTTTACTGTTTACGCATAATATACATATGTAATCGCATGTTGGATATAGAAGTATGAGTCTAAGCACTGCTATGTGTCGTTGACCACATGATGAGGCATGTTGTTGATATTGATGTCATGTCAGAACATGTTTGTGTTATCATACATGATCATGATACCATGTGCATGCATGAGAGGTTTTGTTTATGTGTATACATTTATGATGATGAGATGAGTTTGGTGGTTGGGTGGACTTCCCTGTTACACTCCAGTGGTCAAGGCCCCATAGGGGATGTGGGTCTCCCCGTTGTGTTCCTGCGGTCGAGGTGCCTACCCTAGAGTTTGGTTCCCTCGGGCGTGGTCGAAGTGGTTTCTGACACGACTCATGTGGGTGAGGCAGTTGTGTATTCTTTAGTCTCCCGATGATGCTGGTAGGGAGACCAGGGTTCGTAGGAGGACCTGATATGGACTTTGGAGATGATTTCTTTTATTTGGTTAATGGAATATCGGTTAATAGAGTAGTTGAGTATCGTAGGCATGGATGTTTTATTCACTTGTGATATTTACTGCCCCTTTCATATGTGATCTATAACTATTTTTTTAATATGTGATATGTTCTTTCGCTGAACTTTTTGCTCACCCCTTACCTTTCAGGTGCCCCGACCGCGGAGGGGCCAGGCGGGCCTCTTGAGCAAGTACCAGGAGAGGAGTAGTTGAGAATAAAAGTTTATGTTTATGCTATGTTTGATGTTTGAGGACTTTAGTCACATAGATTCAATCATATGTTGGTTTGGATGACTGTATAACCTGTTGATTACTTTATATTTGTGGTTCGTTGTCTTTATTCTAGTTTGAACTTGTGGGTTGTTGGACGGGAAGTGGTTACCCCGTTTCAAAAAAAAAAAAAAATTGCTGCTATTCTTGTACTTGATATTTGTTTTTTGTAACTTTCTAAGGTTTTTCGTAGATAACGTGCCCATAACAGGACGGGGCGTACAATTGGTATCAGAGAACGGTTCAACTCTCGGACTGTGCATGGGTTAGAGATGGACGAGATGACAGCTAGAGATTGGGTTCATCCCCTGTGTGGTAGGGTAGATGGAACCGGGTTCTTTGGTAACGCGTAGATATTCTAGGTTTGTGTGATGTACCTAGTACGCATCCCTTGAGATAGTATGTTTGAGATATGTACTATTTTGGATTTCCGCATGTTAAGGTGTCTGACCTTCAGTATCTTTATGAAACAAGCAATGTCGAGATACAACACCCGTTCGAATGGGGGAGGTTGTGGCAACGGCGATGCCGGTGCCACTAGGGTTCCTCCAGCAGGGGAGGGACCAGTGGTTCAGGAAGGACTGGAGAGTTCGGCCAAGACGTCGGCTTTGAGACCCATACCTACGCAGGAGCCCATCAATCAGGGACAGCTGATGGAGATGTTGACTAGGATGGTGACCAACTTTGAGAGAGCCTTGGAGAGGACGGTGGAGAGGACTGTACAGACCTTGTTGGAGAGGCAGGCAGCACCTCCGCCTCCACCTCCACCTCCACCTGGCGAGGTCTCCCGCGAGACTAGGGAGATGGTTGCATTGAGGGAGTTTAAGCGCCATTACCCCCGTGTGTTCAGAGGAGGGCCTGACCCGATTGCAGTAGAGGATTGGATCGATGAGACCGGCAATCTCCTAGATACGCTGGTCTTCAGGGAGGGAGACCTACGGGTGACCTATGTCGCACATCACCTCACGGGAGAGGCAGTCTGTGGGTGGACCCAGGAGCCCCTCCGAGCCACAGCCTTGAGGGATTGGGACATCTTTCATCAAGTGTTTCTGGCTAAGTATTTTCCATCAGTAGTCAAGGAAGCTAAGAGCATTGAGTTTGCCAACCTAATACAGTGTGATGACACAGTTATTCAGTATGAGGCCAAGTTCTTTGAGTCATGCTGCTTCGCGCCAAAGATGATTATGACTGATCTGTTGAAAGCACGCCATTTTGAGCAAGGACTTCACCCAGTAGTCGCCCATGTGGTGGTTACTGCGAGGAGCACTACTTATGCTGAAGTGGTGCAGAGGGTAATCTTGACAGAGAACATCGCCCTTCGGAGCAGCAGGATGGTTTATCAGCCGACATCGATTTTTGCCCCTAAGCAGAGCAGAGGTTTTGATAAAAAGAGGAAGAGGCCACCCATCCACTCGAGTCAGAGGTTACCTTTAGGTCCACCTCAGCAGGTTCAGACTGTGCCAGTGTCAGGTGGCTAGCCCAGACAGTATGTGTGCTTCCACTGTCAGCAGACGGGTCACACCAGGAGGGACTGTCCTCAGCTTCAGGGACAAGTTCAGGGTCAGACTAGGGGCCTTCAGTGCTACACTTGTGGTGGGGCAGGGCATTTCGCCAGAGACTGTCCTCAGGGCAGAGGTCAGGCCGTAACAGTGGTACCCCAGCGAGCGATCATGCCAGCCCCAACTCATGTACAGGTGACACCCGGCGCCCCCACGGCCCGGGGTGCAGCACACCCTCAGAGTGGTAGAGGTCATGTCAGACCTAGACCAGTGACCCGTGGCAGAGCTTACCCCATCGCCCAGTAGACAGAGGAGTACGCACCACCGGCAGTGATGCAGGGTACGTTAGTCCTTCAGGGTGCGTGGTGTAGAGTTTTATTTGATTCTGGTGCTTCACACTCCTTTATTGCCTTGAGTTTTGCTGTTAGTTCTGGTTTAGTGGTAGACTGGCAAGAGCCCCTATCTCTGTCAGTACACCATTGGAGGTGACAGAAGTCGTAGACCAGATTTGTCGATCGTGTGCTTTGACCATTGGAGGTGTAGTGTTGGAGTTTGATCTGTGGGTTTTGGAGATGTCAGGCTTTGACGTCATCTTGGGGATGGACTGGTTGTCCTTCCATCAGGTCACCTTGGACTGTTACCATAGGCAAGTAGCGGGTCGTACGCTCACCGGTGATGTGTTTGTTGAGAAGCTTAGCCCAACCTTCAGTCCGAAAGTGGAGGAGTTGTGCAGTTTGGTAGCGAGTTTGAGTTGGGAAGGTTCGGGGCCAGCAGGTGTCGAGATGCCTCGCGTGGTTCGAGAGTTTCCGGACGTTTTTCCAGAGACGCTCCCTGGTTTACAACCACGCCGAGAGGTGGAGTTTGTTATTGACCTCTACCTGGTACATCGCCCATCACCATCGCTCCTTATCGGATGGCACTAGCAGAGACTTTGGAATTGGAGAGACAGCTCAGGAAGCTAGAGACCCTTGGCTTCATTCGGCATAACACTTCATCTTGGGGTGCACCAGCGTTGTTTGTCAAGAAAAAAGATGGCTCCATGAGACTGTGTATCGACTATCGGCAATTGAACAGAGTTATAATGAAGAACAAGTATCATTTGCCAAGAATCGATAATCTATTTGACCAGTTGAGAGGGTCTAAATGCTTCTCCAAGATAGACCTTCGTTCAAGTTACCATCAAGTGAGGGTACGGGAGTGTGATATTGAGAAGACTGTTTTCCGCACCCGTTTTGGATTCTTTGAGTTTGTGGTGATGCCTTTTGGGGTGACTAATGCCCCGACAATGTTCATGGCCCTGATGAACAGAATTTTCAGGCCGTATCTGGATCGGTTTGTAGTGGTGTTCATCGACGGCATCTTGATATATTCAGCATCGGAGGAGGACCATGAGCAACATCTGAAAATAGTACCCGAGTCTTGAGGGATCACAAACTTTATGCGAAATACAGCAAGTGTGAGTTTTGGTTACCAGAGGTTCAGTTTCTTGGACACGTGGTGTCAGCTGATAGTGTGGCCATGGATCCAGCTAAAGTTGAGGTTGTTCTGAGTTGGGAGCGGCCACGAAGTCTGACTGAAATCCACAGCTTTTTAGGTCTTGCGGGCTACTATCGACGGTTCATCAAGGATTTCTCCAAGATTGCCACACCCATGATAAGGTTGACCCGCAAGGATGTGCAATTCATATGGGACGAAGCCTGTGAGACAGCCTTCTAGAGATTGAAGAAGAGTTTGACTACCGCTCCAGTATTGGTAGTACCAGAGAGGGGTCGTGGCTATGCGGTCTACTGTGATACTTGCGGTGATGGTTTGGGCTGTGTTTTGATGCAGGATGGGAAGGTGGTAGCTTACGGTTCAAGACAGCTTAAGACCCATGAATAGAATTATCCTACTCATGACTTGGAGTTAGTGGCTGTAGTTTTTGCTCTTAAGGTCTGGAGACATTACTTATATGGGGAGAGGTTCGAAGTTTTCTCAGATCACCATAGCCTAAAGTATCTATTCACACAGAAGGAACTGAATATGAGACAAAGACGGTGGGTGGAATACCTTGGTGATTACGACTTCGTGTTATCTTACCACCTGGGTAAGGCGAACGTAGTTGCAGACGCCTTGAGTCGCAGGACGAGGGTAGCCTTGTCAAGTTTGATCGGCGAATACAGAGTATCTAGACTTTGTAGCATGGTTGTTCAGCCTGGGATTTATGCTAGAGTTTTGAGAGCTCAACAAACGGATTAGAGGTGCATTGCATTGAGGAATGCTGTGGCCAGTGGCAATGGACCTTTTGGATGGTTTATTAGACGAGATGGTGGTTTGACCTTCCAGGCCAGGCTTTTTGTACCCTTATTAAGGCAGTGTCGCGAGGAAGTATTACGAACTTTCACCACTCCAGATTCGCCGTACATCTGGGTCGTACAAAGATGTACCACGATTTGCATCAACAGTTCTGGTGGAGGAGTATGAAGAGAGCAGTAGCCGAGTTTGTGACCCACTGTTTGACTTGTCAGCAAGTCAAAGTAGAACACTTGAGACCCGGGGGCAAGTTGCAGCCTCTTCCGGTTCCCGATTGGAAGTGGGACCACATCACTATGAACTTCGTGACTGGTTTACCAAAGTCTCCTCGAAAACATGATGCAGTGTGGGTCATAGTTAATCGATTCAATAAGTCGGCCCGTTTATTGGTATAAAGACAACTGATTCTCTCGAGACTTTGAGTCAAATATATTTGACGGACATTGTCACACTGCATGGTGTGCCTAAGTCAATTGTTTCAGATCGGGACCCGAGGTTTGTCTCTCGGTTCTGGTAGAGCTTGCAGCAAGAGTTGGGCACGCAATTATGTTTCAGTACAGCTTTCCACCCCCAGACAGATGGTCAGTCAGAGCGGACCATTCAGATCTTAGAGGATATGCTTCGAGCTTGTGTTTTGGATTATGGTGGTAGCTGGGAAAGCCATTTACATTTGGTTGAGTTTGTTTACAACAACAGTTATCAGTCCAGTATCAAGATGGCACCACATGAGGCCTTGTATGGCAGGCCGTGCAGATCACCCTTGTGTTGGACAGAGACTAGTGGTACAGTGATGTCAGGACCAGAGATGATCCGGGAGACTACTGAGCAGGCGAGACAGATCAGGCAGAGGCTATTGACTGTCCAGAGTCGGTAGAAGAGTTACGCCGATCGTCGGAGGAGGGCGCTTGAGCTTGTTGTTGGAGACCGCGTCTTCTTTCGGGTTTCGCCCTGTCATGGGATTCAGAGGTTTGGGCGGCGAGGGAAGTTGTCGCCTCGTTATGTCAGTTCGTTTGAGGTGGTAGAGAGGATCGGGGAAGTGGCTTATAGACTTGCACTTCCTCCAAGTCTCGTCCGAGTGCATAACGTCTTCCATGTTTCAATGCTTCAGAAGTATCATCAAGATCTGTCGCACGTGATTAATTTAGAAGATGTGGAAATCAACGAGGATGTTACCTATGAGGAAGGACCAGTGTGGATCAAGGGTTCTAGAGAGCAGAGGCTTCGTGGCAAGACTATCCACTTGGTTTTAGTAGTTTGGCGACGCAAAGGCAGGGAGACTCTTATTTGGGAAAATGAGTCAACGATGCAGAAACAGTTCTCAGCCTTATTTGAGACTAGAGGTATGAGTTCAATTTGAAAATCGAGGACGAATTTCTTAAAAGGGGGGTAGTGTTGTAATGACCTGTCTCGATTTTCCTAATTTTTTCGAAGAGATTTTCGGATCTCTGAGTTGTTTTAGGGACCTTGGTAACAGTGAAGAGAGTGTGGGCGCCATGGTGGGCCCAGTTGACCTGTTTTCGAGTTCTGGAACTCGAAGGGTATTTTGGTAATTTTATAATTATTACATATTTGTCATGAAAACTTGTTCAAAAGTTACACGTTTTCTCGCCCGAGATCTTTCGGTTTCTTTCTTCGAGTTTTTGTTTCTCTTCTAAAAAAAAAAGAAAAAAAAAGGGCAAAAACCCTAAACCCTAACCCCTTTTACCTTATTACCCTTCCGCGACACTGTAGCCGCTCATCCTATAGTGCTGTCGCTCCCCCAAGTGCGGTTCTTCTTCTTCTTCTTCCCTTCTTCTTCTTCTTCTCCTCCTCCATCCCGACGTGCGGTCCCCTTCTTCTTCTTCTTTTTCTTCCTCCTGACGTTCCCGGTAAGCTTCTCCTTCTTCTTCTCTCTCTCTCGGTTTTCTCCTTCTTCCCCTTTTCTTCGATTTTTTTCGGGATTTCTCTCTATTTTCCCCTATTCCTCCTTTCCCTTTCTCGGATTTCTCTGCTACTCGATTTTCCTTTTTTTTTTTCCTTTCTTCCTTCCTTTTTTTCTCTGTTTTTCTTTGATTTCCTTTCCTTTTTCCCCCTTTCTCCCCTTTGCTGGTTTCTTTTCCTGGATTTTTTTCCCCTTCCCCTCCGACTCAGCAGGGTTACTGAGTCGCTCGGCCGAGTGCCGAGTCGACTCAGTCGAGTTGGTTTTGAGTCAACCCGGCCCCCGGTTCGGCCCAACCAGGCCCAGACCTGGTCCCGCCCATGTCTAGCAGGCCCACGTTTTTTGCCCAATCCACCTTGGCCCAGTTTCCAGACCCAGCCCTTTTTCAAAGCCCGTTTTCAAGCCCGGCCCAGTTCGGACTGTTTTGGGCCCCGCCCAGTTTTAGGCTCGTTTTCTCCCCGGCCTCTTTTTGACCCGTTTTATCTTAATTACTTATTCGTTCTTCCTTATTTCTACAGATTGAACTCCCTTCAACCCAAGAAGTCGCTTACTCGCTTTGGACTTTCGACTCCACACATATGGTGAGGGGACTTATCACTGTTTTAGCATGCATTCACATTCTTAACCTATAATCTTGGACATCGAGTGACCTGAATGGGACCCTTTCGTTTATTAAGCCACTCGGTAAGGGAACCATTGAAATGAATATGTGGCAAGGGATCCATTCGGGTTCACCCAAGTCAATTATATGCGATTAATGTAGAATTCTGATTGAATTCTGATTAATGATGCTTGAAAGTTGTTGAAAATATGTTTGTGTTTAATCATAATACATATATGATATTATGATGAATGAGACAAGTGTAGATGGATGTGGAACACAATAGTTGGAAGATGTTGTGATGCTTTACGTGTGTACGCATAATATGCATATGTAATCGCATGTTGGATATAAAAGTATGAGTCTAAACACTGCTATGTGTCGTTGACCGTATGATGAGGCATGTTGTTGATATTGATGTCATGTCAGAACATGTTTGTGTTATCATACATGATCATGATACCATGTGCATGCATGAGAGGTTTTGTTTATGTGTATACATTTATGATGATGAGATGAGTTTGGTGGTTGGGAGGACTTCCCCGTTACACTCCGGCGGTCGAGACCCCATAGGGGATGTGGGTCTCCCCGTTGTGTTCCGACGGTCGAGGTGCCTACCCTAGAGTTTGGTTTCCTCGGGCGTGGTCGAGGTGGTTTCCGACACGACTCGTGTGGGTGAGGCAGTTGTGTATTCTTTAGTCTCCCGATGATGCTGGTAGGGAGACCGGGGTTCGTTGGAGGACCTGATATGGACTTTGGAGATGATTTCTTGGATTTGGTTAATGGAATATCGGTTAATAGAGTAGTTGAGTATCATTGGCATGAATGTTTTATTCACTTGTGATATTTACTGCCCATTTCATATGTGATTTATAACTATCTTGTTAATATGTGATATGTTCTTTCGCTGGGTTGTTTCGCTCACCCCTTACCTTTCAGGTGACCCGACCGCGGAGGAGCCAGGCGGACCCCTTGAGCAAGTACCAGGAGAGGAGTAGTTGAGAATAGAAGCTTATGTTTATGCTATGTTTGATGCTTGAGAACTTTAGTCACATAGATTCAATCATATGTTGGTTAGGATGACTTATAACCTGTTGATTAGTTTACATTTGTGGTTCTTTGTGTTTATTCTAGTTTTGAACTGTGGGTTGTTGAATGGGAAGTGTTTACCCCGTTTCAAAAAAAGAAAAATTGCTGCTATTCTTATACCCGATATCTGTCTTTTGTAAATTTCTGAGGTTTTTCGTAGATAACGTGCTCGTAACGGGACGGGGCGTTGCATACGGTTTCTGTCTAGGAGTATAACCCCTCACATGATTCGCGCAGTAGGTCTCTCTCACTACTATTTATAGTTGTTGTTGAGGAATATAGCTCCTCAAATGCTTCGCGTTGTAGGACGCTCTCACGACTGTTTGTGGTTGTCGTTGAGGAGTATAACCCCTCACATGCTTCGCGCTGTAGATCGCTCTCATGACTATTTTGTACATTTGGTGTACAGTATTGCGCAGTGTTAGATACTTGTGAGCCCTACTAGGGTGGTGCTAACTTGGTAAGCCGTATATCGATCACCTAGATTTTGACTTAATCACCAGAGTGGTGAAGGGACGCAGGGTGAGGTAGACTTGACATATTTTATGTTGATCTCCCACTTTGTAAGTTGTGGCCTATATCTCTCAAGGGATCATGATGTTATGACAACTCGTTCCATAAAGGTGTCATTAGGTTCACATTGATGAGATTGATACTAAAACAGTGTTGCATAGCATGATTTATATTCCATTTCATATATTATTATTACTTGGGTTCGTGAGTATGTAACATGCATATTTCCTCACTGAGTATTGTTTGTAGTCACGTCCTTGCAATTTTAGGTAATGTTGCACCGGATGGTCCGAGGGATCCCGAGGAAGAGTTTAGTTATTATGTTGCTTTAGACGCACCACATATTGAGTTGTTTACTTCATTTCTTTGATTTAAGTTGGTAATGCTGATTTTTACCATTTTATTCATTGAGGATTTGTTGTAATAAATTCTAGAAAGTTGATAACTTTTATGATAGAGAATTTATACCCCTTTGAGATGTTGATGGTAATTGAATATTATTTATGGATTTTGAGTTTGAGTTGTGAGCACACGTGTGTTTCCCAATGTGATATTCGAAAAAGCAAAATTATTCTGCGTCACGTTCCTATGTTTTGGATCAGAGCGTGACATGTAGAAGCACGGGTTCTTTACTCAAAAAAGAAGTTCGAGACGATAAACCAAAGGCTTTCTAAGCTAATAGCTCTAATAAAATGATGGTTCATGCTTGGCTTTTTTTTTTTTAAAATAATTTTGTAAGTAATGATACAGATTGAAAGTAGACTTAATAATATATACAGGACGGACCAAATTTCAACTTTAAACTCGAATTTTAGCCAATTGATCTTAACAGTAGAAATCAATATCCATCCTTGAATTTTTTAAGGACATCAAGTGATATAGACTATTAAGTTCAAGTAGCTAAAAAATTGATTTCAGATAAAAAAATTGTCTAATTATAGATCTCAAGTCCATTTTCAATTTGTATAGCTAGTCATTTAATAGGACAAATGAAAATAAATAAAAACGATCAATTAGATGACATTGATAATTTTCTTCAACTAAAGGTTGCTTTTTCGTTTAGGCTCTTTCCTCTCATTGTTTGCTTTATAGTTTTTCTTCCATTTATACCTTTTTGTTTTCTTATAGACATCCTTATCTTACTTTTTTTTTTTTTCTCTTTTACTTTTTTATCATAAAAAATTTAGTGTTTAAGTGGAAATATCAAGATCTAATCAATGATAGTGTTTTAATTTAATGTTTTGTAATTATAATGTAGTGACCTGACCTAGAGTAGCGGGCCAATAGCGGCGGATATAACTAATTTAAACATTAATATTGTTTATGATAATTTGTTACTTTATTTTAGTGAAATTAAGCGAATGGAAGATTCAGTATCAAATTAGATTTTTATTTCTCATGGTTAGAATTCCAATTAAAAGTCATTCATTTAAAATTTAAAATAAAATTTTTTGGGTGAATGCATGGGACCCATAATTCTCAATCAAACTTACCATAGAAATTAGTGTTATCAAAATTCTTTTACCTTAAAATTTATTTAGTTGAGTTCTTTAAATATAAATGTAATAATAATATATAATAATAATAATAAAACACTCCAAATTGTGTGGGCCCTTGTGACGCAACCCCCCCTCCCCCTCAACTTATTTACCATAAATCAGTCCTTCTCCAAGGGTTTCTCGAGTCTTCTCCCCTCTACTTGCAAAGGTATGGTCTCTATCTCCTGCCTCTCTTCTCTATCTCTTTCTCTCTAAATTCTGGCCAATCCCTCCATGGATTTTGCGTGATTCGGTCATCACCCCCTCTCACCTTGTCTTTCACGAGAAAAAATTTTCCATGAGAAATCTTCAATGTTTGGATAGAAAATCATCCATGTTTCTCATAGAAATTTCCTATGTTTCCCATAGGGAAAATCGACCATAGAGGGACCAAATCCCTCACCGTCACCCACCCTCTTGCTGCCTCATTATGTTTAATTTAGCCAACCATGTTGCTGATTGGGGTAATCGACCCCTGTGTGCGGAATGCCTCTCTGTTTTGGGTATTTTTTTTTGTGTGCCAATTGTATTCCATTAAATTAAGTTATTGTTTGTGTTAATCACCTTTTTACACAGTATTTTCTTTTTTTGTGTATCACCTCATCCGATCTTTAAATTAGAAAACGTTTTGAACTACAATTTCTGTACCTATTGATACTAAACCAGTTTAGGGATTTTTAAAGTCCTTTCATGAGAAATCATTTACGTTTTCATAGAAGAAAACCCATGATGATCCACCTTGAGACCATATGAATAGTATTTAAATTAAGCTTTTTCACTACTTTATGGTTTATTTATTCAGCTATTTAAATCCTTAAAATTTAATGATATTTTCATGGCCAATAAGGTGTGTCCACCCACTGTTTGAGAAAATGGTTGTGTTGGGGTAGTGTGGTAGGGGAAAGTATATGTTGTGAACCGATGGGTTTGGGTGACAATTGAACAACGAATGTACTTGGTTATTAAACTTTAGATTCGACTACTCTTTGCTCGAGGTAATGTATTTCTTTATTTTATTTCTAGTTTATTTGGTCATTGTTTTCATTCCTTTAGCTTATGAAAATTATTTGATGATTTTTAAACCTATAGGTATTTATTCTCACAAAATATTTATGGTCTAGATGATTTAACCATTTTGACGTAAATATGTAATGAATCATAATGGCAGTGTTGGACTTCAATCAAATTAAACTGTTGTTTTAAAAGGTGCAACTATTGTAAGGATTTCCTTGTTTTCATTACATATGACTTTTCATTGATGTATTGAATAAATTTAAAGTATTATACCAAGTTGCAATTACGTATTTTTCCCTCACTTATTTTAATTACATGGTGGTTTAAGTGGATTGATTTATCCATTCTCACTGATTTAAATTAGCTTTGAATTTGGTTTTGAGTATCAAAATTTAAAACTATACATATATATTCATTGGTTTATGATTCCAAATCTTTTGCTACAGTTGTTACCTTAAAGCTTTCATATATTTCTATGTAAATTGATTTTGAGAAAAGAAAGCAAATACGATGAGGAAAGATTAATATTATTACTTGTTTTATATTATTAATTGTATTCTACTGTGCTATTTTTTCTCATAAGACTGATTCAATAACTGGGTCCTACTTTTTCAAATGGGCATTCCATAAACCTAAACATTTCTATATGTGGTCTTTTATACTAAGTCAAATTATTGAATATTTTGAAAGTATAACTGACATCTATTTATTTTATTTGTTTTGATGTAAAATTATTAATAACTTAAAGGAGCAGTTACTTAGCGCTTAGGCAAGGTTTCCATTGTCTTATTAGCACCAAGTTGGGTTAGGCATGGTTCAGCCACGTAGTGTATGGACTACACCTTACCCTTATCCTTAAACCTTAGGATGAACCATAGACCATTGTTGGGACAACAACATACCTCACATCTATTTAATGTGAATGGTTAGAGAGACTTATAATTCACATATTAATGGCACCTGAAATCTTTAAAACACTATTTGCCGCAAATCTTGGACTTCTAGAACCGAGAGTAACCCCAACACCATTTGTGTTATTCCGTGACCCATCCCTCTTCGATCAGGTAGATTTTCCTACATTATTGAAGCACCTGTGTGGAATCTTATATTTACCATAATATTTTCTTAATAGTCATTAAGGTTGATTTTATAATTATGACATTTTCGTATTGATATGATTATGAATTGAAGAATGGGAATACATATTGTGAAATATGAAGTGTGAAGGTATATTTCGATGTATGATATATGTGATATGAATGGAATTTTATGTGAAAATGAATATATGAAAATGTATTTTTGAATTGTGTTATATTCAACGAAGTTTTGTGATATCTTGAGAATATGTGTTGTGAAAAGGAATGCAAAGAAATTATATGAATTACATGATATTTGAAGTATGTTACATTCAATGAGATGGTGTTAGTATGATATGAAATCTTGAGACATTATGAGAATATGTATTATGAAAAGAATGTAAGGAGAATTCATATGAATTGTGTGATAATTAACATATCTTGGAGATGTGAATTGAGTACGATGAGAACATAGATTTATGTTGTAAGAAATTGAGGTTGGTAACAATGTACAACCATATGCAATGTATATATGACACGGAATGAGAAAAGTATGGTGCGAGATGTATAGGGGGCCACACTCCTCCTGTAATACCGGTTAATATGTTGGAATGGATGGGGGGCCCATACTTCTCCGATAATATTGGTAAATATGTTGGAATGCACAGGAGGCCACACTCCTCCAGAAATTCTGGTTAATATGTTGGAACACATGTGATGGACATAGAAATGACCCAGAATGAAATAGTAAATTCATAATATGAGATGGGATTGAAATGAACAAAAATATTGACAAGGATTTTAGAACATGCTAGTTCTATGTGGAGATAGTTATGATTTGAGAATGAGTGTGAAATGTTTATAATGTCTTTTGAATATGAAACCCTTTAATAAGAAAGAAATTATGAATTGATTGTGTATTTTGTAATAGGATACAAAATGAGAAAATATGAGGTATGAAGGGTAAGGTATAAACGAATCTTTTATAGTATATGAGATACGAGAAATGTATAAGATCTCCTAGAATGATGGTATTTGAAGAAAAGTTTTATGTAAAAAGTATGAGGAATTTTATGATATGGTTTCAAGTATAAGTTCTCTTTTATGAAAAGAGATGATTTGAGAATATAACTTAATACTTTGATATAGATGAGTTGATAAATACCTTGAGTTTTGAGAAATGTATTGTATTATGATATGAATGAGTCTTGGGAAAGTATAGTGTTTATAATTTAAAGTTTTAATATGTATAAACGTGAAAATACATGTATTTTGCTATAATGATACCTAGTGCATACCTATGATCGGAATTCCTATTGGGTACGTTGACTAAGCCCATAAATTCCCCTTTTAGATTTGTATGCAGGTTTAAGAGATGCAGATCAGACTGGATCAAGTGACGACCGAATGTGAATGTAACGAATGCGAGAATAAAGCGTAGATAATTTAATTCTTTTTTTTTTTGTATTTTGGAGTTATGAGAACAATGTAATATTTGTAAGGATGTTGTAATTTGGGGAATGTAATATTTAAGATCTTGATTATTGATATTTCAATTTTGTATTTGACTCTTATAATATTGGGATTATTTAACTTTGAATTGTAGTTTGCTATTCATGCAATGTCAAATGTTTAAAATTTCCACAGGTTACCAGTTAGTGTGTGCAAAATTATCATGCAAAATTACGGCCACTGTTGTCATCTGGGCCACTTCAAGACATTTTTGCAGCCATCACATCGATAGATCAATCAGATCGGAAATGCCGGTAAACAAAAAGGTTGAAGCCATTAAGGCTAGAAAATAAAAGGGCTGAAGCCATAAACGCCAGTAAAGAGGCTAAAGCCATGAAAGACTAGCAAAGATAAAGGCAAATGCCATGAAGGACCAGCAAAGAGAGACGACAAATCAAAGTCCTTCAAATAATGAAGTGGATGAATTCCATAGGAAATGGGACATGTGCCAAAACAGCCCGTCATATCTAAGAACGGCAACGAAGTAGGAGGAGAGGGCAAGTTGTGTCCCTTTCTTCAGAACGTTGACGAAGGAGAAGGGCAAGTTGTGTCTCCCCATTTCTTTTTAGTACAAATCTCGTAGATCATGGCGAGAAGAAACAACAAAAACACTAGGACAAATCTTCTTTAGTTTATTCATGTTAGGTAGAGTCTTCCAAATTTTATCCTCTGAAGCAGGGGTTTAAAAATCGGTTTCGGCCGATATATCGACCGATACGATATGTCGATCGATATATCGTTATTGGCCGATATATCGGCCGATATTTTTCTCTTTCTTCTTTGTTTTTTTAAATATCGGCCGATATCGGCCGATATTTTGATATCGGGCCGATATAATACGGCCGATATCAAGGCCGATATTGTGAATATCGGCCGATACGATACATATCGGCCGATATTCACATATCCAAAACCGATATATATCGGCCGATACGATACGTATCGGCCGATATTTAAACCCCTGCTCTGAAGCATAAAGCTCAGCATAGGCCACGGGCGAATGTCAGAATTGATAAGGACTATCCAAGAAGGTTTGACAGGCCCACTAATTCCTTTCAACTTTGACAAAATAGCAAGCGCATCAGATGTGGCATCAACTTCAATACTGCCGCATTCTAGAAGAGAAACTAGTGCAAGCACTGTTCCTGCGTGACTTACACAATCCAGAGAGTCTAAACAGTCGAACCCTCTAGTCTTACTTTGTTGGTGATGTTCTCAGTCGAATAGACTCTTGTAGATATGAAGGAGTGCACTGCAGATCGATGGAAAACTGTGACTAAAAGAGAGAGAGGAAGCAATGGCAGTTGATGATGATAGGGAAACATGTTGAAGGATTTGCTCCGGCTGATAAGAATGGAAGATCCAAACTCTCTAGACGTGGTCTGAAACCAAGGCACAACAACAGTGCAAAAAAGATCAGATCGAGAATAGATCAGCGCTTGCAAACAAGAACCCCCGAGCCAACAAGAAGCGGAAGTAGCACAGCAGGGCCACCGGGCCAGACAAGGCTCAGGAGATGGTGTTATCAGCTGAGCAAAGGCTGCTGATCCCGGCTGCAACACATCTAGATCTGAGAGCAAGATCTGGAGAACAACTATAAAAAGAAAACCCACAAGCAAACATTAAGCGGAAGCAACAAGGTAGGGTAAGCCGGTTTTGACGAGGTTCAGATCTCAGATCTGGTGAGATTTGGAGCAGATCTGCTCTTGGAAACAACATAGCAAAGGCAACAACAGTGATGGCTGCTCAACGAAGCAACATTGTGAACAGATGTCTGAAAAGAAACCAGCAAGGTTCTGCACGGCAGCAGAGAAAACAACAACAGAGCATCGGCAAAGAGAGCGAGAAACAAAGCGAATATGAAAAACTGAGAAGGGAGGCATCAATTCAAGGTGACGCAACAAGAGGCATCCGTCAGAGTTGAGCAGCAAGAAGATGAAGATTCAGGCAACCAATATCCACATAGACATTTTGTCTATTTCAGATCTCAAATCTTAGAAGAATGTGGACGGTGGTGGCGGAGACAGATTTCTGTCGGGCAAAACTGGCGCCCTTGATTGCAGATCGTTGCACAAGATGCTCCCCCAAAAAATAACACAGTAGATCTGTAAACTACATGGCCAGATTTGTGAACGTCAATGGCGATTGGAGAACACCCAACTCTTGAAGGATTGAATGGCAAAAACCAGTGTGGCAATAGGGTTTTACCGGTGAGGGAGAGAAGATAATCACTTTCAAAACTTACAATAGAACCAGGATCTTTTACTGTTTTGATGCCACCTAGGAAATAATAATTTGTGTATTGTGTTCAATCAATAACTAAGCTATTAAATGTACGAAAGTTCCGATATGATAGAACAAATTGTCTAAAAGAAGAAAGAGGGGGGGGTTGTTGTGAATAGGACAATCCCCAATTTTTATAGTCAAAACAAATTACTTGATTAATTAAAAAGGTTTGCAATGGATAAAATTAATTAATCAAGACCAAATGTCGTGTGATTTAAGTAATGCACAAATGACAAAGATCACACCAATAACACTAACACCATAAGACCGATGTATAATGATTCAGTTTAATCAAATCTACGTCCACTATTGGACTCATCCAATCTTAGGCTATACCAAATCCACTATGTGGGGAATTACACACTCACGAATAGTGTAGGACTTTCACCTACACAATCATAGATTTTGAAAGGTTCGACCAACCTCGGTCTACTTCCTTATCCCTCTATTTTTTATAGTGATTCAAGAGTGAATCCCTCTTTAATCCACTTTACAAGATGATGATAAAAATTAAAAAAAATAATTGAAGCACTTTCCTTTGGAGCTCTTCTTGAATGTAGATGTGCTTCAGAGTCTCTCCCTTCCTTTGATCTTCTTGATGTAAATGATATACCAATGTATGCACAATCACAAGCTTTGGGAAGCCTCTAGGAAATTGGGTCACCATCTATCCTAGAGTGTTTGCCTTTCCCCCCCCTCTCTCTCTCTCTCTCTCAATCTCAATCTATGCAAGATTGGTTGTTTTGAATAATTCACCAAGAGTATGTGCAAGAGAGTTTTGATCCTTCATTAGCCTATTGATTTCACAGTTGGATGTGGTAGATTAGGTTGATAAATGTTCTCTCCAAGGATTACTGAACAGTTGCAAATAGTGTCATATTTATAGAGAGGCAAACCAGTATTTTGTAACTGTGCAACATAGACGGGTTGACTAGACCGATGGGTTGATGAACACGAAAGGGACCTTCCACCCACTTGACCGTTGTGCATTAAATGCACTCCAACGACACTGTAATGGTAAGAACTGATGGATCGATCTCATGGATGGGTCGACAAACTTATATTCGATATATCGGTCTTGTCGAGCATATCGACTTGAGGAAAAACCATGCAGATAGGGTTTCGATTCCAGAACCTTGTCAAACCCAGGTCGACATCTCAGTCCATCGATGGGTCGGTCCTCGTACTCTCGATGGGATGAAATCGATAAGTCTGTCCAAGAGTAACCTAGAGTTCTAAGTTCCAGAGCTCACACACCACCTAGGTCGACTTGTCGTGCAATCGATGGGTCGACATGTCCTTATCAATATGTCGGTGTGCACGAGACACTCGATCTGAGAGCAACATTTCCGACAGTGTTTTGATTCCAGAGCCTTTGTGAATATGGTCGATGTGTCGTAGACAACGATGGATCTGTCCTATCTCATCGATGGGTCGATGGACTCGATGTGTTGACCTGACAGTTTACCTGTTTTTCCAATCTTTATCCCATCTCGTTTTGTGACTGTCTAGGGTGCACTAAGGCTTGATTGTGAATTTACCAATATGTTTCACTAAGCCTAGGCAAGGTCCACCAGAAGATGTGGGTTCCACCTAAGGTCATCTATGGCCAATTTTACTTGTGTTATTACCATACACTTGATGAACTTGAAATCTTCAATGCTTGCGGCTTGATTCATTGGCTTCAAACTTCCAAGGCGATGCTTCACTGAAGTCACGAATTTGACAATTAGGTGACTCGGTAAGCTCGGGCACTATTAATCTCCTCTTTTGTCAATTCGTGACAAAAACCTATAAGCTAATGAGTTCAAACTGAAAAACCCAACCTTTACAACTCATTTGAACAAATAGATACAACAATTACAAGATTTAAATTCAAATGACAATGCTAGGACACTAAGTTCCTTCACATTGCTATTCCTCAAGATTTTTATACCTGTATGCAAATCATAATACACTAGGCGGAAGCACAATGTCTCCCCCTCAACCATTAGTCCATAAAACACATGCATTCAAATCACTTAAAACATCTCTCCCCCTCAATTTATACCTTAAGCTTGTTCTAAGCTTTTAAAGATTCTCCCCCTTTTTGTCATAAATTGACAAAGGGTCCAAAACATACACATAATATAACAATGAGAGTGCTTCAACAAGTCACAACTGTTGGACAAAATAGGGAGGAGAGAAAGATGGGGCACATCAGTCATGCATGCAAACAACATAATCATGTACAAAAAGAAGTGCATAAATAAGAGTTAGAGTAATTCAAGGGGAAACGCAGATGCCTATGGACTTCCAAAGGTAGAGGAACCTAGATGAATCAAAGGGTTTGGCCATGATATCCGCCAATTGGTTCTCCGTACTAACGTGTTCAAACTCAATGGTCTTTTCCTCCACTAATTCTCTGATGAAGTGATGCCTTATGTCAATATGCTTGGTCCTTGAGTGTTGCACATGATTCTTTGAGATGTTGATTGCACTTGTGTTATTACAATACAAGGTCATGGATTCTTGCCAAATTCCATAATCCACTAACATTTGTTTTATCCAAATCAATTGAATGCAACAACTTGTGGCTGCGATATATTCTGCTTCAGTTGTAGAGAAAGAGATGGAGGATTGCTTTCGGATATGCCAAACCACTAAACAGTTACCAATGTAAAAACAACTTCCACTTGTTGATTTCCTATCATCAATGTTCCCGGCCCAATCTGCATCTATACATCCGACAATCTTGGAAGAGGTATCATATGTGAACCAAATACCTTGCATGGTAGTCCCGGCCACATACTTGATAATCCTTTTTACAGCTTTGAGATATGATTCCTTTGGGTTTGCTTGAAATCTTGCACAAGCTCCAACACTAAAAGAATTATTGGCCGACTAACTGGGAGATACAAGAGACTCTCAGCCATATTTCTATATAAGCTAGGGTCCACATCCTTTCCACTATTATCCTTGAATAACTTGATCGTAGTGCTTATGGGGGTAGTCGAATGCTTGCATCTATCACGGCCAAATTTCTTCACAAGTTCCTTTGTATATTTTGATTGAGAGATAAAGAGGCCTTCTTCATGTTGCTTAATTTGGAGACCAAGAAAGTAGTTCAATTCTCGCACCATACTCATTTCAATTTCAGATTTCATGAGTTTGGAGAATTCAGTTGCGGCCTTTTCACAAGTTGATCCAAACACTATGTCATCTACATATATTTGGGCAATAAAGATGTATTTCTTAGTCTTTTGGACAAACAAGGTCATGTCCACACTCCCCTTTAGAAACCATGGTCAAGCAAGAATTGAGTCAATCTTTTATACGAAGCTCTTGGGGCTTGCTTGAGACCATAGAAAGCTTTCTTAAGATCGAACACATGATGTGGATACTTTGGATCAATGAACCCTTTAGGTTGTTCCACATATACTCCCTCATTTAAAAGTCCATTCAAGAAGGCACTTTTGATATCCATTTGGTATAGTTTGAACTTGAGCTAGCATGCAATGGAGAGCAAGATTCTAATGGATTTCAATCTTGCAACCGGGGCAAAGGTCTTATCAAAGTCGATTCCTTCAATTTGGGTGTACCCTTGAGCCACCAATCTTGCCTTGTTCCTTACAATGGTTCCATGCTCATCCATCTTGTTCTTAAAAATCCATTTTGTACCAATTACATGTGTATCATTGGGTCTTGGAACCAAATCACAAACTTCATTCCTAGTGAATTGACTTAGCTCTTCTTGCATGGCATTGACCCAATCCTCATCATTGATGGCTTTTTCTACCTTCTTGGGTTCCATTGTGAAGTGAAACAAGCATAATTAGCCAAGTTCTCAAGTTGCCTTATAGTTTTCACTCCAATGGTGGGTTCTCCTATGATTTGCTCAACGGGGTGTTCCTTTACATTTTTGAGAGGCTTGGGTTTAGGAGAGGATACTTGTTTTTCTTCTTCTTGAAATCCCTCATTTTGAACTAGATGGGTAGGGTCCTCATCTTTTTGTTCTTTGCTAGGGGTGAGAACATGATCATCTACTACAACCTCACTGATTCTTGGATAGCTCTAGTTCTCAAATTCTTAACTCTATACACATGACTAGTGTTGGAGTACCCTAGGAAGATACCATCATCTGTAACACCCCGTCCCGTTACGGACGCGTTAACTCCGAAACATCTCAAAACACTACGAAAAGAATAAGATACTGGGAGCCCCCCCCGGCCCGCCGCCGCTTAACAACCCGGATGAACAAAATCCATTATACTAATAAACATAATGAACAACCATAGATTATTCGAATACAATTATACAATCATCCAGACCACAACATACGGTAGTACATTCATAAAGAACAAAAACCTCTCAAACTAAGGCATGGACATAAAAATAAAATATCCAACTTCTACTACTACTCCTCGAGCGTTTGCTCAAGGGGCCCATCTGCCCCCTCCGCAATCGGAGTACCTGAAAGGTAAGGGGGTGAGCTAACCAGCCCAGTAAAGGGAGAAAGCATATCACATGTCAGCAATAAATATAATATATGCATGAATGCTAGAACATTATGATAACAAAGGTGCTCAAGAGCACGTAAAACTCAACATTATCAACTAGAAATCCACCGGTCAGACCCAAGACATCATCTCGGTAACCCACACCAAGTCCTCTAGCAAACTCCGGTCTCCCTACTAATGTCATCGGGAAACTACACAATACAACCAGTCCAATGAAGAGATAATGCATATCACCTGTCAGCAACATATGTATCTTATGCATGAATGCAAGAACATCATCATAGAATGAATGTCTCTGTACACGTGTGCTCAACTGTATTACAAGTCAATTGGTCCCTCTGACCAGTTTGGAGCATCGACTCCATAACTCACATGGTCCTCCAACAACTCCGGTCTCCCAACCAATCCAACCGGGAGAACACATCATTCACCACCGCCTCAACCGCCGGAATGCAACGGGGAGACCCGCATCCCCTATGGGGTTCTCAACCGCCGGAGCATAACGGGGAAACCAATCTCAAGGGGCAGGCACCTCAACCGCCGAAACGTAATGGGGAAACCCGCATCTCCTATGGAGATCTCAACCGCCGGAGCGTAACGGGGAAGTCCTCCCGACCATCAAACTCATCACATAATAAAAAACATATGTACATGTGAACAATCCCTCCAATGCATACACACAATGTCATGATCATATACAACAGCTTAAACTTATGGCGGGTCACAATTTCCCCTACTCATGATCTCATTCAAGTTATATGTAAACGTACCACATTTTATCATTAAATCTCATATGTCATATTCGAAACCCAACACATATCTTATTCTCATCATAAATTCATCCATGTGAAATAGTTGAATAAACCACGCGTTGTCACTCAGTTCCAAACATCACGATCAATATTCATTCGTCCGATAAGTAGTATTATTATTATTTTATTTCCTTCTCTGCGTGAAGTAGACCTGAGTGCACTCGAACGGATCCCTTGCCATAGATTCATCCAATGGTTCCCTTACCGAGTGGCTCAAATAAACGAAGGGCCCCATTCAAGTCACTCCAAGTCCAAGGTCAAAGTTTAAGAGATGTGAATGTATGCTAAAATAGTGATAAGTCCCCTCACCGAGTGTCTGGAGTCGAGAATCCGTGGCGAGCAAGCGGCTTGATGGATTGAAGGATGCTCGAACTGTTAAAACAACGAATAATGGATAAGTGAATAAGGTACGACGGCTAAAAAAAACCCGGACTAAAAATGGGTCTAAAACTGGCTGGGCCCAAAACAGGCTCTGAAAATGGGCCGGGCTGAAGAACTGGGCCTGAAACGGGCTGGGCTGAAGAACTGGGCCTGCTAGAATAGGGTCGGACTAGGTCTGGGCCTACCTGGGCCGAACGAGCAGGCCAGATCTAGCACTGGACCGAGCCTGGGCTAGGCCTAACTGGGCCAAATCTGAACCAGTCCATTGGGTTGGGTTTGGGCCGGGTAAACGAGTCGGTCCCGACCCTAACAGAAGGGCTGGGTTAACCCAGAAACCCAACTGAGTCAACACGGAACTCGGCTGAGTCGACTCGGTCACGCAACCGAGTCTAGAAAGGGGGAAAGGAGAAGGAGGAAAACCAGAAATTTCCAAAAAAAACCGAGGAATATAAAGAGAAATGGTGGAAATCAGAGAAAATCGATGAAAAAGAAGAAGGAAAACAGGGACACGAGCACCTGATTTTCAGTCGGATCCGGACGGCGGCGAAGGAGGAGAAGGGACGACGGGAGACGTAGAGCACAGCAAAATCGAGGTTGCAGCAGGCCGGGCTCCGACGCGAGGGCTGACTGCAAGGGTGGCTCGAGACGGCGCTGACTGTCCGAGCCGACCGAGGGAGAAAGGAAGGAGAAGGGGAAGAAGAAAGAAGAGGATGATAAGCCGAGAGAGGGAGGGGGAAAAGAGAAAGGCGCCGCCAGCAAGGGTTTGAGGGGGGGTTGGGGGCAACGACACTGTAGCGAAAACTGCTACAGTGTCAAGGGAAGAGGGGGCTTAAAAATTTTAGGGTTTTGAGGGATTTTGAGTGTTTTGTTTTTTTTTTAAAGAAGAAAATCTCGAATTTCGTAAAAATAGAGTTTCAAAACTCACACTATTTTTAAAAGAAAATGATTAAAAAACCCGAGAAAATCAAATGTCGAACATCGAGAGAAAAAGACGTATGATTTTTCAAGCATTTTTCATGACAGAATATACAATACTTCAAAATTATTGAAATGCCCTTCGAGTTCCCGAACTCGGAATCAGGCAAACTAGGGCCTACCACGGAGCCCACACCCTCCTCACTGCTACCACAGTCCCGAAAACAACTCAGAGATCCGACAATCTCAATTAAATCGAACAAACTCGGAACGGGTCATTACATCATCACTCTTGGATTCAAACTTACCCAAATGTTCTCTATCTCTAAGTATGTGACATTTACTTCCAAAGACTTTGAAGTACTTAGAGTTGGACTTTCTAACAATACAAAGTTCAAATTCAGTTTTGTTTAACACAACCCTTAAATAAACACAGTTAACAATAAAGTATGCAGTGTTAACGGCTTCAGCCCATAAATTCTTAGAGACATTTTTACTTTCAAGAAGAGTGGTGGCCATCTTTTGGAGGACTCTATTTTTCCACTCAGCTACTCCATTTTTTTTGTGGAGTTTTGGGAGTAGAATATTCATGATGAATTCCATGTTTTTCACAAAATTTGTCAAAGGACTGATTTTCAAATTCTCTCCCATGATTAGTCCTTATTATATGGATAGTGGATTCTTTTGCATTCATTACACGTTTAGCAATGATTTTAAATTCATGTAATGCATCGGATTTCTCTCTTATAAAGGCCACCTATGTATACATAGTATAGTCATCAACTATCACCAAGAAATATTCCTTTCCACCGACACTTTCATGTTGAATAGGTCCAACCAAGTCCATGTGAAGCAACTCTAAGGGTCTAGAAGTTGCAATCAAATTTGTATGTTTATGAGCTGCCCTAATTTGTTTTTCTTTTTTGGCAATCTCCACAAATGGACTTTTCGGACCGTCTTACTTTGGGCAACCCTTTTATATGTTCACTTAATTTGGACAAATCTTTGAAATTTACATGTCCAAGTCGTTGGTGCCAAAGTTCAGCTTCACTTGTTTTGGACATGAAACAACCATGTTTGGTGGGAGTTGATGCACTATCCAAGACATAACAATCCGAAGCAAGAATGCCACTCAAAACAACATCACCTTCATTGGAATAAATATGGCAATCATTCTTTCTAAAGGTGACTTCATTATCTTGCACACAATTGGGATATGCTAAGTAAATTATGCTTAACCCAATCAACAAGATATACATCATTAGTGACACCGGAAGATGAGAGAGTTAGTGAACCTTTTCCAATTATGTTAGCCATGTTTCCATCGCCAAATACGACGGCTCTGCCCTTGAAGTCAACCAAGCCCGACATATATGAGCTATTTCCAGTCATATGTCCGGAGCATCCACTATCCAGCTACCATTTTGATTGCCTTTCAACATTTAAGACGGTGTGAATCATGAGGCTCTTAGCCTTTGGAACCCACTTAGCTAAGGAAGAAGAAGTAGAGTTCATGGCCTTTTGATGTACAATTTGATCAGATTTGAAGTTAGGCTTTCCATGAAAATATTTGAGCCATGGTTCCCCAAATTCTTTAGAATATTTTTCAATTTTTTATTTAGGAAATTATGTCTTGTGTTTCCTTTTTTCTTTTGTCTTTCATGATTCACAGATTTGTATTGTGAAACAAGTCGATGATTTCTCAAATGATTTTTCCAAAGGAGGCATTCAAATTTAAAATGGCCAATCTTACCACAATAATATCACACTATATTTGAGAGATTGGAGGATTTTCTCTTAACAAAAGTAATAGGATGTCTAGACTTGATTTCCGAATTCTCAATGTATCCAAGTCCAGACCTATTCTTGTACTTCTTCCCGGAGTTAAGAAGTTTTTTTAATTTTTGTTCACCTTGAATAAATTTGTCTTGAAATTGAGTCTTATGACGTTTCAATCTTTCCAAATCTGAGCTCAAGATTAAGATTCTATCTTCAAGGCATCTCTTCATTTTAACCAAATTTTTGTGATCCTTTTCACATAAGTTCACATGACATTGAAGATCAACTTCACTTTTTCTCAACTTCAATATCTCATCAATTGAGTCTTTAACGTTAGTTGAGAGAGTTTCTTTCTCAGATTTCTCAATTTCAAGAAGGTTTGTAAGTTTGACATTTTCAATTCTAAGTTTGTGAACTTTTTTGGCCAAATCCACTCTCTCAAGATACAATGCACTATAAGAATCTTGGAGGTCATCGAAGTTCTCCTCATTTTCTGATTCACTAGTGCACTCTATTTTATCTAAAACAATTGAAGCTACAAAAATATTCAAAGATTTACCTTATTTCAATTTCTCCAAGCTTGATGCAGACTCAATTTCTTCCTTCGCATTTAATTTAGACCTCATTTCCTTCTTGATTGAATCACCATATCTTGAATGCAAATGAGATTACCTGACAAAGAATTCACAGGGGCAAGACCAAATACAGAATTGCATGTATCTAGATAGTGTAGTGAATTTGAGTCATCCAAGCATAGGTTTTCAATGAATTCATTTTGGATAGAGGTCCATACATCGTCTTCATATAATGCCAATACTCTCCCATGTTTTTGTTTTAAAAAAAATGTTAGGATGGTGTGTACAAATAACAGAGAATAGTAGATGAAGTTCTTGGCACCCATTATCGGTGTTCTAGCACAGAGATCTACTCGGATTGTTAGGTCCTTTATGAAGAGCACAAGGCTCTGATACCAATTAGAAGTCCCGATATGCTAGAACGGATTGTCTAAAAGGGAGGAGGGGTGAATGGGACAATCCCCAATTTTTATGGTCTAAACAAATTACTTGATTAATTAAAACTGTTTGCAATGGATAAAACTAATTAATCAAGACCAAGTGTTGTGGGATTTAAGTAATAGACAAATGACAAGATCACACCAATAGCACTAACACCATAAGACCGATGTATAGTGGTTCAGTTTAATCAAATCTACGTCCACTGTTGGACTCACCCAATTTTAGGCTATCCCAAATCCACTATAAGGGGAATTACACCCTCACGAATATTGTAGAACTTTCACCTACACAATCCTAGATTTTGAAAGGTTTGACCAACCCCGGTCAACTTCCTTATCCTTCTATTTTTTATAGTGGTTCAAGAGTGAATCCCTCTTTAATCCACTTTACAAGATGATGATAAAAGTAAAAAAACTAATTGAAGCACTTGCCGTTGGAGATCTTCTTGAATGTAGATGTGCTTCGGAGTCTCTCCCTTGTTTTGATCTTCTTGATGTAGATGATATACCAATGTATGCACAATCACAAGCTTTGGGAAACCTCTAGGAAATTGGGTCACCATCTATCCTAGAGTGTTTGCCTTTCCTCTCTCTCTCTCTCTCTCTCTCTCAATCTCAATCTATGTAAGATTGGTTGTTTTGAATGATTCACCAAGAGTATGTGCAAGAGAGTTTTGATCCTTCCTTAGCCTATTGATTTCACAGTTGGATGTGGTAGATGAGGTTGATAAATGTTCTCTCCAAGGATCACTGAACAGTTGCAAATAGTGTCATATTTATAGAGAGGCAAACTAGTTTTTTGTAACTGTTCAACATAGATGGGTCGATGAACTCGAAAGGGACCTTCCACACACTCGACCGTTGTGCATTAAATGCACTCCAGCGACACTGTAACGGTAAGAACCGATGGGTCGATCTTATCGATGGGTCGACAAACTTACATTCGATATGTCTATCTTGTCGAGCGTATCGACCTGAGGCAAAACCATGTAGATAGGGTTTCGATTCTAGAACCTTGTCAAACCCAGGTCGATATGTCAGTCCATCGATGGGCCGGTCCTGGTACTCTCGATGGGTCGATGAAATCGATAAGTTTGTCCGAGAGTAACCTAGAGTTCTAAGTTCCAAAACTCACAGACCACCCAAGTCAACGTGTCGTGCAATCGATGGGTCGACCTGTCCTCATCGATATGTCGGTGTACACGAGACACTCGATCTGAGCAACATTTCCAGTCAGTGTTCCAGAACTTTTGTGAATCTGGTCAATGTGTCGAAGACCACGATGGGTCTGTCATGTCTCATCGATTGGTCGATGGACTCGACGTGTCAACCTGACAGTTTACCAGTTTTTCCAATGTTTATCCCATCTGGTTCTGTGACTGTCTAGGGTGCACTAAGGCTTGATTATGAATTTACCAATATGTTTCACTAAACATAGGCAAGGTCCACCTAAAGGTGTGGGTGCCAATTTTACTTGTGTGATTGCCATACACTGGATGAACTTGGAGTCTTCAATGCTTGCGGCTTGATTCATTGGCTTCAAACTTACAAGGCGATGATTCATTGAAGTCACGAATTTGACAATTAGGTGACTCGACAAGCCGTGACACTAACAATCAACCTCAATGTGCAATAGGGTAGAGCCGGCAGAGGGAGAGAAGAGAAATATTTTCGAAACTTATAATAGAACCATGATCTTTTACTGCTCTGAGGCCATGTAGGAAATAATAAAGTGTGTATTGTGTTCAGTCAATAACTAAGCTATTACATGTATTTATATAGCGTCTAACTGAACCTAGGGCTATCACAATTAAACTCAAACTCTAAACTAATTATAAATCAAATACATCTTTTATTAGAAATAAACCCAAACATAGAAACATAATCACATAACAATTCTATTTAATCTAAACTCCTAAATATATTCCTAACACCTCTTATAATCTTGCAACAAACAATCCATATAAGAAAATAATTAAAAAAAACAAAGTTAAGAATGAAAACCCACTTGTAAAATAAAAAATTCGAAGGGTTTTCATTATAAAAGATAGTAAAAGAGGAAGAAAAAGTAGCTCTGAAGAATAAAGAGTCTAAGATAGAAACAAACCAAAAGAGGATGTAAATTTTATTTTTGGTGTGTTGATGTGGGAATGAAAATGAGAATTTTAGAATACAAGAAAACGATTTTGAGGATTTAGAGCTTGGTCCAGTGACGATTCAGCAATGAATGCAATTTTAGGGTTAAAGAGTCTAAGATGCGAGTTTGTGATAAAGGAGGAAGGGCCAAAAGCACATTCTAATCATTGGGATCGGGCTGAAAGAAGAAGAGGATTGGAGAACATGTTTCAATTATTCACAAATATACACTCTAGTGTATGTTTATTTACAAAATATCCATGATTGAGCGATTTAAAACTCTGAAATAAAAATATTAACACGTTGAAGTTTTTTATCTATATGCATCTACTAACAAACCAAATACTTGGATTAAATAATTGAAATTAGTGCCTCAATATGATAAGTCACTTTAAATTGTGAATTCAAGGCACTCTCAATAACAAAAATATGAGAAGATATTATAAATAATTTCATAAATTATTATTCTGTCACATTGTACGTTACTTAAAGTCATCTCAATATTTGTCTAACTTGTAATAGTCCGGATTTTTAAATCAATACATATATTGGCTATTATTTATTATAATAGTTAAAATTTAGAATTTTGATGGAATGGATGGTAAATGGATCAAAATTTGGGCAATAGCCCAAGTATGGTCTAATGGGCCATGGATGGGATTAGTTTCATTTAATTGGGTCAAGGATGGTCAATTGGGTCAAATACCCATTTGAGACCCAATGGGTCAAGATGGTTGGAGCATTAGGGTAAATGGGTAGGAAGTGGATTTAATTGGCCATGGGCCCAATGGTGATTCAAGTAGATGGAATGGATTGAAGTGATTGAAATCACGTAAGTTAAATTGGAATTATCCAAGTGTTATGGTCTAGTGGGGCCCAACTCCACCTCATAAAGTGAGGTGGCGTGTGGGCTAAGACATTAGTGGGGCCGGCCACCATGGTTGACTTGGTCAACCATGGGTGGATTCATGGAGAAATTAAAGAGAAATAAATGGAATTAAATGACCTAAGTTAAAAAATCAAATTAATTAAATAAATGGGGTGAGTTCAATGGGGGTGAGTCACCTAGGAAATGGGTGAGTCAAATGGGTGGTTTCATCTCATAGAAACCACCCAAACCACCAAGCTAAGACCCACGAAAATCGTTGGCTGATTTGGAGTGTCATGTGGAGGGCACGCTTCCTCCTTGGCTAGACCAAAAGCCTAGGTGGAGAGCATGCCTTGGCCAAGAAAGAGGTGGGGGTGCCACCTCATCCAAACCATGCAAAACCGTTGGCCATGGAGGGGTTTGGAGTGCCATGTGGAGGGCATGCACCCTCTATGGCTAGACAAAGATCCATAACATGGGGGGGGCATGCTAGGGCATGCATTGGCCCATTGTGAGGTGGTGGTTCCACCTCACCCAAACTACCAAACCACCAAGCCCAAAATCGTGTACAAGAATGGTATGCTAGACAAGAGGCCTAAGATTAAGGGCATGCATGGACCATGATTGGGCAAAAGGAGAGGTGGTGGAGTCTAATCCAAGCAACCCAAAATAAGAAGGGAAAAACTAGGGTTTCTCCATCACATTTTCCATCTCTCTCTCTCTCTCCCTCTCTCCCTCCCTCTCTTGGCCGACCCTCACACAAGGAGAAAGACAAGAAAAAGACTTAGAGAAAAGGAGGAGATCCCAAGCTTGGCCAACCACACTCCCAAGACCCAAGACTTAGGATATTTTCCATTCTTTCCTCCTCTCCCTCTCTCAAACCTACCTCCATCTTGGCCGAACCAACCCTTGGTGATCTCATCTTGATCAAGCTCATATATTGACCGAAGATCAAAGAGAAGAGGAAGAAGGAAGGCTAAGGATCAAAGAGGAGCAAAAGGAAACCGAAAGAGCCACGAGATTGGTAAGTAGTCCTCAACAAGAGTTTATTTTGAAAAGAGTTAAAAGGAGACCATGGAGTCCATTTTTCTTGGATTAAATTGGTGGCCAAAATATTATGGGCCATGGATCTAAAATCCATCCAAGAAAGGGGATGAGAAATGGACAAACCCTAATGGGTAAGATAGGTTAAGTAAAATAATGGAATACTAAGGACACTATATATATTTATGGGTTATGTATGCATGCATGGCAAAGATGGGTAAAAGACCAATGGCCGAACCCTAAATGTTATGGATACATGGAGAGGACCTCATGCATGTCAAAAATATGGTGATCAAGATGTATAGTTTGGCCTTAGCATGGCCAAACCCTAGGGTTTCTTGTATGAGAGCCATCAAGTAACAAATCATGGGAATATGATTTTTGAAGAAATAATGAACCATAGGGTTTGGCCATGTTGTATGGCCGAACCCCATGGAAGGAGATTAAATAATTTTTAAGGGGTTTAAAGGATGGAAACCATGGAATGATGGTTAATGATTTTTGAGGTCTTGAATGGTTAAAAGTTAGTAAATTTTAAAGGGGTTAAGTGAGGGAAACCATGGAGAAATATTGATGATTATTTATAGTCTTAAATGTTACAAAAAAAGATGAACTATGGACCATGGGTTCGGCCATGTTGTATGGCCGAACCCCATGGAGAGATTTTGGTGGAATTAAATGTTTTTGGAACCATGAAGATGATGGGGAATGTTGGTAAGTTTAGAAGGTTTAAAAGTGGTAAATGATAATGACATAAAGGTATGTTTGAAACCCCCTCAAGAAGGGACCTTGTTGTGGATCTAAAATGTGATAAAGGATCCAAGAAAGAGGAGGAAATGACATCACTATGGCCGAACCCCATGACCCATTTTATGAACCCTTTTTATGGGTTAAGTATGGATCTATGCATGTTTAAAACGAATGGGTACTAAGTTAAGGAAATGGATGATGTATAATGATTTTTATGTCATGGTTGATGAGTCATTGATGGATCCATGCTTATGGATCAGTTATGGACATGCCTAAATGAAAGATGATTAACCATGGAAAGGAGGAGTGGCAAAAACATAAATATGGCAAAAAATGAAGAACCATGGGTTCGGCCATGGTGTATGGCCGAACCCCATGGGGGATGGTTGTGGACTTAGGGACTTTTAATGATGACCTTAGGTGTTGGATAAATGAACTAAAGTGTGGCTGACCTTAGACCCACATGATTAAAATGATTAATGGATCAAAAAGGGACCCAAAAACCTAATTAGTGAGGTTCGGCTATGGTGTATGGCCGAACCCCACTAAGGCATGTGTTATGGACTTAGACATATTTGGAACATTGGTTTGATTTGTTGACGTGTAATAAGGTAACGGGATATCACAAGCGGTGTGCGATTGGTGACCGAATTCTTGGACGGAAACGCAAAGGAACACTAGTTGGTATTTGGTAGGATTCCTACCTCATTGTAAGCCATGGATTATGTGTATATGAATGCTTTACTTGACTTATTTTGGTATAAAATTATATGTATTAATGATGGGATTTTTAATGCCATAGTTTGTAATATTATATAGCGTGTTAACACTTGCATCTCATGCATGGTATGGGAGGGATGAAATGTAACCGGAGTCCATGCTTCGTCGGGGCGACCGATAAACAAACATGGGGATATCTTGATGAGGGTTTTTCCATCAAGAGGGACATTGTATAATGATGATATGGATGATGGGTGAAACTCATGATATAGGACACCCATGGCATGGCATTGATTGCATGATTTTGCTATATATTACCTATGTGTTTTGTAATCACTAATCCATGTGTTGACCCTACTCGGAGTACCTACTGGGCGCGTTGTCTGACGCCCTACTTCCACCTTAGATGATGACGCAGGAAATGGAGGAAATGAAGGACATGATGGGAGCCAAGCGTAGGAGCTTGGAGGAGCGAGCTAGTTCATTTACTTAAGTTTTAATTTTGGAAATGTAATTTGAGTAACTTAGCTCGTTGGACTGTAATATTTTAGATTACTTGCTATAGTTTGGACTTTATCTTGGACATTCTAATTTTGAGGTATTTTATTAATTAAGTGATGTAACTTCCTTGCTATCTAAAATTGGCAGGATAGATTCTATTATAATTCCGCATTAAGTTTATATTCCGCAAGCTTACTTTCTACGTGTGAACCATTTTCGTGGACTTAGTTCCACGCACACGTAGGGTTGGCCAGTTAAGGGCCGAGCTTTGGAAGCTCGGACTTAACTCGCATCGTGACGTCCCGCGCTCTTTGTCATTCTTTATTTAAAAAAAAAAAAAAAAGACTCTGATTTTCGGCTAAGAGAGTGAAAAAAGGGGTGGGGCGTTACATAACTATAGTTTTCTTTGTCAAATGATGAATAACATTGAAATTGATTATTAAAAAACATTTAATAATATTTATTTTAGACATTAATTTTTAGTTGCATGTGATGAACAATATCATTTGGTTCAATTTTAACCCAAAATTGAGACCAGTGGAGCCCAATAGCCCATAATAATATATTCAAATTTTCAAAATGGTTTATGGAATTATGGCAAATTGAACATCTCAAATACCTAAATCTTAATCATATTATTCTCCTTGTTGAATCAAACTATTCACTTTTTGTACCAATACTCGAGCCGGAGTCTTGTGTTCTTATATCTCAGATATTTAAGGGTATGTTTGTTACTTTCTCTTAACAAAAGAAATCACAAATTTAAATAGAAAAGGTTTTTTTGAAAATAGTGGTGAGAAATCTTTTCCTATATAAAAATATTTTTTATATTTGTTTACACACCTAAATATAGTTAAGAGAAATCACCAATAAAAGAAACTACTTTTATTTAATCCATATCATCATCATCAACAACATATAGAGCATACGGTCCTTACCAAAGGCCATAAAAAGTGCACAAAACCTACAAATATGGTTTAAAATGGATTTATAAAATATTCAAATCTGTAGAAAATAAGAAAAAATATCAAAAACACATTAAGATATGAGCCATTTCAATTACAAGATTTAGAGTAGGATGTTTCATTGAACACCTATCAAATTGTAGAATCACATCAAGTTTTGATTAGGCCAAGTGACCTTCTTTATTTATCTCTTCGCCAATTTAAGTATGTAACCCATTTATTGAGTTGAAATTCTATTCCTCTAAGTTGGGTTCAGGTTGAGTTGCGGGTTGGGTCACCTTGCAGGTCGAGTTTGCATTGGATAGGAAACAAATCAAATTTGGGTTGGATTGAATTATATTATGGGATTGTATCAGAGTCAAACTAGATTATATTTATGTTGGATTGTGTTAGTGTCCCCTGCCCCCGGTTTGGACGAGTCACCTTGTTATCAAGTTCGTGACTCAAGAGAAGCCTTTCCTTTGAAGAATGCTGCACTGACAAGAAGACTCAAGGTTGGTGAAGATTGAATCAAGCATTGAAGATGGAAGATCAAGTTCAAGACTCCAAGATCATCATGTGTATGGCAATCACTCAAGGCAAATTGGCCATAGATGACCTTAGGATGGATCCCCACCCTTAGGTGGACTTTGCCTAGGTTTAGAAAACATCTTGGTAAAAGATAATGAAGCATATGTGCATCTGTGACAGTCACAGAACCAGATGAACTGTAAATTGGAAAATCTGATATATTATCAGGTTGATACATCAAGTCTTTCGACCCATCGTGAGACATAATAGACCCATCGAGGTCTTCGATACATCAACGGGAATGACGAAGGTTCTGATTGGAAAATACTGTCAAACTGGGTTGCTCTCAGATCGATAGTATTGTGCACACTGACCCATGCTGAAGACATGACCGATCCATCAGTGCACACGATATGTCGATCTGGGTTGTTGGAGTTCTGGTTAGTTAAAACTCTGTATTTTCGGGTTACTTTCAGACATATACGGTCGTGGTCATCGACCCATCGAGAGTAACAGGACCGGCCCATCGATGTTACTGATGTGTCGACCTGGGTTTGACAAGTTTCTGGACTTGAAACTCTGTCTGCATGGTCTTGCCTCAGGTCGATACTATCAACAAGACCACCCATCGACAATGAGTCTGTCGACCCATTGGTGATCACGATCCATCGATTGTGACCGTTATCTGTCCGTTGAGGTACAATTAATGCACAACAGTCTTATTGTTGGGAGGTCACTTTCGAGCTCACTGACCCATCGATCTGGCTGACCCATCGGTAATTTCAAGTTATGAAAATTTTGGATTTGCTTATTTAAGCTCAAAATTTTTGGGTGAGACGTAGAGCTTTTGAAATTGGAAAATCCTGAGATAAACATCTGTTGTCTCTACTCTCTCTTGCTCTCTCTCATTCTCTCTCTAAAACAATCTACATTTGGAAAGTTATTTTAGATTCAATCAGCTTTTTGATTGAAATCAAGAGAGAAAGAAGGAGATCCTTCTAGGATAGTATTGGTAGATTTTAGATCTTAGAACCCCTCCCAAGCTTGTGATTTTGCATATATTGGTGCATCTTCTTTATTAAGAGATCAAAGCTAGGGAGAACCTTCTAAAGCACACTTACATCAAGAGAACTCAAAGGCAAGTGCTTCATTTATTTTTTGTTTCATTCATCATCTTGTGAAGTGAATTAAAAAATAGTGCTTGAACCACTATAAAAAATAGAGAGATAAGAAAGTAGACCCGGGAGGTTGAACCTTTCAAAATCTAAGATTGTGTAGGTGAATTTCCTACTCTATTAGTGGGTGTGTAATTCCCCACATAGTGTATTTGGGATATCCCTAGATTGGGTGAGTCCATGAATGGATGTAGATTTGTTTAAACTGAACCACTATACATCCGGTGTCCATGTGTTTGATGGAATGGTTGTGAATGTTAAATTAGTTTGCACATCTCTTGTTCACATAACACCTTTGCAATTTGATTAATAATGTTATTTCACTTTTAATTTTTATTATTCAAGATATTTGTAAAGGACTGAAACATTGAGGATTGTCCTATTCACCCCCTCTAGACAATCATATTCTAGCACTTGGGAACTTTTAGATTGGACTTGATTTGGGTTGAGTGACGTGTTAAATTCAAGGTTGTTTTGATTTTGAATCGGGTATGATTACTATTGAGTTGATCAGCTGATAGGGTCAAATGGAGGAATAAAGTAATGCTTTACAGTCACCAATGTTACACTTTTTATGGGATACAAGGGAAAATTAAATGTTAAAAAAGACTTTTATTCTTACATGGAAAATTGATTTCCTATGTAATATTTTCAAACATTTGTACCTAAAAAATGGTTTCACAAGGAAACTTAGTTTTCTTATGAAAATTAGGGCAAACAAATGTATCATAATGTTTTGTCATCATACTTGGTCCTTCCTAATTTGGCTAGAACTTGCCTCGAGGTACACCAGCTTGAACTTTCAATGTCTTCCTCAATACTAAGTCACTATTCACAACAAATTTATGCATCAACGAATAAATACACAGAATCATTGAATTTTTTTTCTTCCATTTAAAGGAGGTTTTATTGAATTGTGGGCACATTAAATTTTTTATTGTGAATTACCACAAGCCTTTAATTACATCTTTTAAAGAAAGAAAAACGAATGATTCATCAGACAGAAAATCCCTTAATTTACAAAGAAATAAATACGTCAAATGTATAAAATGTACCATTCGATCTAGTTGAGTTAGTTGTTGAGGCATAATGATCTGCATAGTCTAACATATTTGCATTCAAATATAACTGGATTTCAATTAGCCTTTCAGAAAATATGCCACAATGGGCCTTAAAAGGATTGCCCAATGGGCTTTTAAGATGTTGGACCTTGACTGAATTGGGCATTAATGTATTTTGTGTTTTTGAGGCTTAATGGATTTTTGAACTTGGGCATTTCTGGGCTTTGCAAAGATGGATCTTAATGATTTTTGAGAAGGTAAAGCCTTAATGGGCCTTCAAAACTTGGCCTCATTGTTCTTTAAACTTTTAGGTCTTAATAAGCCTTGCACATTAGGCTTTCTAATAGTTGTCTCCATTAAGTCTCAATGGGTATTGATGGTATGGCCATATTGGGCTTTCAACATTACGCCTTAACGGATTTTGTATATAGGGCCTTATTGGAATTACACATTGGTTCTGAATGAGCCTTAGGATTAAGCATTAATGAACTTAGATATGATAAACCATAATGGACTTTTGGATATTGGGTTTTAATGGTTTTGAGATGATAAAGCTTAATGGGCATTTTGGGAAATGGGCATTTGAGTTCATAAACATTAATAAGCTTGATATGGTGAACCTTAATGGATTTTGAAGAATGGGTTTTGGACTTTGATTCCATAGGCTTCGATGGAGTTTAGAATGGTGAGATGTATTGGGATATTGAAGGATGGGCGTCTGATTTGATGAGTTTTGTGAATTTAATATGGGTTTTGAATTAATATTTATTAATGGGGTTTGCAGGAGCAAGTTTTGGGGCTTTGGATTTACATGCTCTTATCAATCTTTGAGAAAATAGGTTTTAAGATATGAACATGTAGGTTCATGGACTCTTAGGACCTTTGATTTGATAGACTTATTGGGATTTGGAATGGTAATTACTAGGGGCTTTGGGAGAATGTATTTTGGTTTTTTTTTTTTCAATGGGCTTTAGTGGAACTTCTATGGATGGGCTTCTGGTTTTAAGTTCATGGCCTTTGATGAGATGTAATAAAACTTCAGTGGACTCATGACGAATGAATACTTAATTGAGCATTCAAAGCATGGAATTTTTGGCTTCAAAATTAGGCAGACAAAATTAATTAGTTCATAAATAATTACATGATTTCATCTCCCATAATGTCTTAGCCATAATTTGTTGGCCCATTAATAATTCAAATGTATTTCATTGGTTCACCAATAGTCCAAGTGTTACTTTTTGGTTCATTAGTAATTCATGTACTATTTTCCCGCCATTAAAGTTCCTGTAGTGCTTTCTGCGCATGTATAAATTGCTGGCTCATTAATAGTCCATTTTATATTTTCTGGCCTGCTAACAATTCTCATAGAGCTTACAGGCCCATTAACAATTTCCAGGCCCACCAACAGTTCATACATCATTTTCTAGCCCACTTATATTCGTTGTTTTGCTTCTGGCCTATAAACAGTTAACACATTAGTCTATGAAATTAAATTTTTTATGTTTGTTTGCACATGTGAAAAGCATGATGTGAAATCAATAATAAATTTCAAATAAATAAGTTATATCACTTGTTATATTTAATCATAAAATTAAAGTAAGTAGGCCCTAATAAGCATTCATAAAAGTGTGGAGCTCATATAAGAATGACAATGGGTAAGGTTGGATCTGATTCAAGTTTGAATTGGGTTAATTACAAGTAATAAAAGATTTTTTTTCCTAACTCAATTAGATTGGACCCAACTTAAATTTTTTAATTAGTGAACTGAATCCAACCCAACCAAACTTTTATTATGTTCAACTCAACTCAACCCAAATGATTATAAAAAAATTTAGAAAAATGAGAGAAAAATTTATAATAGAAAATGAAGGAATAAAGATAAAAGGTTTTCCATCATATGAGGCCATTGGACAATGGAAAATTTGGCACGACCTAATCAACCAAACCTAATCCATTAAATAAATGATTCAACTTAAACCGACCCATTCTGATCCAAACATATTTATAAATGGTTACATCAACCTAAAATACAAATAAAGTTGCACAGTCATTCACAAAAATCACTTGTAAATACACAAAACAAATCATATTTATTTCATTACAAGCAGAGTAATGAATCCTTCCATAGAACCTACAAAACTATAGGTCTGACAATCATGATTTAAACTGGACTTATAATTCATTTAAGTTACGTATAGACCATAGAACAATATACTTTGCATCCATTTCAAGATATTCCGTCATATATATACAAATGTGTCCACTCCCAAAGGTTTTGAGTTCAATTTCCACTTCCTCAAAGGACCACTTTCCATAGTTTTACTCGGTATAATATGTGGATAGAGAGGTTTGCACATGTCTCAAATATTAGTACTCTAAGAGGCTTGAACACCTTAATTTTCAGAAATAAATACAAATGTGTCCATTTCATCACAAAATTTGCTTGTATTATATAAAGTAAATCATGTCCATTCCATTATAAATATAAATTAAGTGAGCCCTACCACACATCTACAAATGTACATGTCCTAAACCAACTCAAATCACCTGCACATCATAAAACAATATAATTGACATCCATTTCAATCTATTCGATCATATGCATACAAACCATCTAATCTAAATTATACAAAATTTCAAATATAACCATCCATCCTATGTCGAAAATATATTTCACATTAAATTTATATATCATTATTTCAAATTACTATCGTTGTCTGCCATGTGCACTCCACATTTGTAATGCTATCTGTTTGCATAAATGATATGCAAATTGAGCATTCGAGTCAATCATTGCCTCATCGTCTAGCACTATTGTATTGTCTTCACTTTACTAAATTTTACATTTTCATGACGATGTTGTTCATATAAGTCATATTCAACATTTGTCATTAAAATAAAATTATGTAAGACAAAGCATGCTTGAGTTATCATGAGTTGTCTCTTCTTCCAAAAGAAAAAATATATCGTTTGTAGAGCTATTTATTCGATTGTAGACATTTCTGGATCACCTTTAACAGGGGACAAATAGTCAATTTTGAAAGAACTTATTATCAGCCTCTTTCAAATATGAATCTATCTGATTTAGAAGGAAAAAACTTGGGTTAATTCAAATATGAGTTTGATTCACACTGCATGTTCTGAGAAATATTTACCTTCAGGAAGAGGAAAAAACAGAGTCTTTATTTAAAGCAGTGTGTTGAGAAACAGAGTCTTTATTTAAAGAAATGTGTTGAGAAATGGCACATGGATAGAACCTTCCAATGAGATAGTGCTCTACTTTGAGATAGATTCTATGTTGCCCATATTCTTAGTAAAGAAAATTAGAAACATTGATTTTATGTGTTTCTCTCGACAGTTTGAGGAAACTCAACTCATTTGTTTTTCATTTGCCTTTGCATATTGCATCTTTGGCACATTTCTTTCCCATCAATTACATTTGGTATTAATGTAAATTCAAATCATTTCGTTTTCAATAGACTAAAATTTCAAATAACACGCGTAACTGATACAACGATGCCATGCTACCCAGTCTTTAATTTTAGGAATAGACTAAAAAGATCATTGTCATTGGGCCGACTGATGCCATGCTACCAACCTTTAATCCCAATGCAGAAGATGGTGTGGAGACCAAAATAATCGATTCCTCTTCTTGCCACGAAGTACTTAGGGCTGATTCTATTGATAACTGGAATATCCAGGTTATTGGCAATAATGATGGTCAAAACAACAGTAAACTACAAAAGGAAAGTAGGGACTTTGAAACACTGTCAGGGTCATCAAATGTTAAGCATGGTGGTGAAGCTTACCGTGAAGACAAACAGAAACAAACTATGGGATGGAAAGAACTTGTGAAACTAAAGATGCAATGGGAGACGGTGCGATGACAGTGTAATGTTGTCATTCTCAATGGAGCAGGGGTAGAGGCTGCTAGTCCAAGTTTTAAGGTAATGGTTGAGAGTTTGTGTAATATTTCTGTTGGATTTGGCTCAAAAGGCCAATATTAAGTTGGAGCCATTAGGGTCTAAATTCTCTTATTATAAACCCATCTTATATAAGGGTAAGTTATTCTCTTTACGATTGGACTAATGCAAGATTATTCTCTGGGAGATGAGAATAGAGATTGTGGAGAGATTCATTGTAGTACCCTCTACTTTATCTTCTTCATAGTGAAATGAGCAAATGCTCCGTGAACGTAGTCTTCGGGTGCACCACGTAAAACCTTATGTCTTATGTGATATGGTTATTGTGTGATGTGCATTCATTTACATAACAATTGGTATCAAAGTAAGGTTCCTTGAGGTTCATCGGATTGGCGGATTCGTCGGAGGATCTTCGGGCAGAAATCACACAGATTAGAACCAGAGAGAAAGGAGTGAACTCTCTCTCTCCAGTAGTTCTGCCAACGAGTGCAGATGAGTCAACCCAGTCTCTGGATCGTTCCAGGCAGCGGCGGATCAGAGGACTGCACTGAACCAGCCACAGCAAGAGGGGTTTTCCTCAGCCGACTCTCAATCCCCAGCGCCTGCAGCAGATTCGCAGCACGGGATCTTGAGGAGTGCATACAGTGGATTTCCAGTTAGGAAAACCCATAGCACAGCGTCAAGAGCACATCACGCGTGCAGAGAAACAGAGGCGCGGAAGTAAAACCCAGTTTTGGGGTTTCTTCTTCCAGCGCAGGTGCGGATTCAAAGGAGCAGCCAGCGTGCCAGCATCCTGTGCAGATCTGATCTGGGCTGTACATCTGAGAAAAGGAAGGTGCGGCGGCTTGCAGATCTGTGCAAACAAACCAACACAGATCAGATCGACAGTTCTCCAGATCTGAGATCTGAAGAGAGGAAGGTACGGCGGCTTGCAGATCTGTGCAAACAAACCAACACAGATCGCGTCAGACAGTAGACCAGCAAGGGTTGCAGATCTGAAAACCAGAATCGGCAAGAGGAGGGTGGCCAGCAGCAGGCTTGATAGTAGAGCACTGTTCAGTCGTGGCAGGCCCAGAATAAACAACAAGAGATCTCAGCATCTCAGATCGGTGGTGCAGCCAGTAGAGGCTGATCTCTGAGATGCATTTCAACACTTGAAGAGAAAAGTCCTTGCACACCAAGTGTTTGTGAAATTGCCTTACTGAAGTCAAAGAGCAGTCACACACCAAGTGTTTGGTGATTTGTCTCATTGAAAAAGATCGTCCCAAGTTTGCAGCAAGCAAACAACAGTGCCACATTTCAGCCACCAGGTGTTCGTCAGATTAGCAGACAGTGCATAGAGCAGTCAAAATTGACAGACCAAATCTATAATCTAGATTGTTTCGCAGTTTCTGGAGTCATACAGACTCGGAATTCAGATCCGTCTTTGCCAGTGCGCTCACAGTGACGAGATCTATGCAGTGACTGGAGTAGATTACTGTTTTGAACTTGAAGCACAGAGCTCCTTTCAATCCAGATAATGACATCAATGGGATCAACCGGAGGCATCAAATTTGAAGTTGACAAATTCAATGGTCGAGGAAACTTTGGGTTATGGCAGTTGAGGATGACAAATATTCTGATACACCAGGACTTTGATGTAGCATTGTCAGGTAAAGATAAAAAGCCAGTGGAGATGAAAGATGCGGAGTGGACAAGAGTTGACAAGAAGGCAGTTAGCCTCATTCAACTCTATATTTCTGACGAAGTGTTGTACAACGTCATGGAGGAGAAGACTGCAAATGACCTATGGGAAAAGCTTGAGTAGCTCTACATGGGTAAGTCATTGTCAAACAAGCTTCACTTGAAGAAGCAACTATTTGGGTTGAAGATGGCCGAAGGGTATGATGTGTTGGAGCACATGAACACATTCAACCGGATAATCAGTGAACTGTCGAGGCTAGAGGCTAAGTTCACCGATGAAGACAAGTCTATGATACTGTTGACCTCTCTACCAGACTCTTATGATCATTTTGTGACTACCCTGCTATATGGAAAGGAGACAGTCAAGCTTGATGAGGTTACTCAAGCGATCATCTCCAATGAAACAAGGAAAAAGTCCATCAGAAGTGACTCACATTCAGAGGGTCTTCTAATGAAAGGAAGATTCAGTGATTGTGGCACGACTCAGGATAAGAGTAGGACACAAAGACACAACTCCAGATCAAAGTCAAGAGGCAAAGACTCAGGAAAGTGCTACTACTGTGGCATGAAGGGACACTGGAAGAAAGATTGCCGGAAACTCAAGGCGAAGAGCACAGATGGGAAGGAGGCTGACAAGACTAGCACAACCGGCGTAGCTTCACAACACGAAGCAGGTATTCTATCTGTCTCGCAAGGTACGACTCTATCCGATTCATGGATTTTTGATTCTGGCTGTTCTTATCATATGTGCCTAACTATGATTTGTTTGAATCATATGAGTCTTATAATGGTGGGAGTGTTCTTATGGGAAATGATACACTATGTAAAGCCATAGGAATAGGGACCATTAGAATCAGGATGTTTGATGGAGTTGTGAGAACACTGGGAGAGGTAAGACATATGCCAGGGGAAAAAATCTAATTTCCTTAGGCACACTTTAAGTAAGCGGGTGCACATTCATCGGAAAGGATGACACACTCAAAGTGTCAAGGGGTGCAATGGTGTTAATGAAAGGCACCAGATTGTCTAACAACCTCTATAGAATGAAAGGGGATACAGTTTCAGGTGGAGCGGCAGTCTCCACAGAAGAAGAACACAGTGCAGATGACTCTCAGTTATGGCATATGCAGATAGGGCATATGAGTGAGAGGGGCATGTTAGAACTCCATAAAAGACAACTGTTAAAGGGGGTTAAATCATGCAAGCTAGAATTCTGCAAGTTTTGTTTGTATGGAAAATAGAGTAAGGTGACCATTAAAGCTACAGATAAACACTATAGAACCAAGGGTATTCTAGACTATGTCCATTCAGATGTGTGGGAACCATCCCTGGCTAAGTAAGTCAAAAGGTAAAGTTTCCTACTTTGTGACTTTCATAGATGATTTTTCAAGAAAGGTCTGGGTCTATTTCATGAGGGAAAAATTAGAAGTCTTCTCTAAGTTCAAAGAGTGGAAGGTAGAGGTAGAAAATCAAACAGGCAGAAAAATCAAGTATCTGAGGACAGACAATGGTGGTGAATACCGACATAGTGGATTTATACAGTTTTGCAGAGATGAGGGCATCACGAGCACTTCATCGTTCCCAAGACTCCTCGGCAGAATGGATTTGCAGAGAGGATGAACAGGACTATTGTGGAAAAAGCGAGGAGCATGAGGATTCATGTAGACTTATCCAATGGCTTTTGGGTAGAATCAGTCAATCATGCTTGCTACTTAGTCAATAGGTTACTAAATACATTCCTCAATCTAAAAGCTCCAGAAGAGGTGTGGTCAGGTAAAGAAGTTGACTACTCAGTTTTCAGAGTATTCGGTTCTCCAGCTTACGCACACGTTCCTAGTGATCAGTGATCCAAGTTAGACTCCAAGTCACTCAGGTGCATATTTCTCGGGTTTGAGAAGGGAGTGAAGGGGTACAAGTTATGGGATCCAATAAACAGAAAAATCATTTACAACAGAGATGTAGTGTTTGATGAAGCTTCTATGTTGAAGAGGAAACTTGAGAAAGAAGTTCAAGAAAACAACAAACAGAAGGTGATTACAGAGTTGGTTCCACTTAGCACAGAAACCACAACTCAGAATCAAATACAGGGTCAAGATGAGACCAACACGTCAGGAGGTGAGGAACAGATAGAGGCTCAGCAGGAGCCCACCGGTTTGGCACAGGGAAGAACAAGAAGAACCATCAGGCCACCACAAAGGCTTGGGTGAGATGATGAGGAGGTACACTTTGCTCTTATCACCAGTAGCAGTGATCCGACCACTTTCCAGAAGGCATTGAGAGCAGTGAAAGAGAAGGTTGGATGAGTGCCATGATTGATGAGATGGAATCTCTTTACCATAACTCTGTCTGTGAGTTAGTTCCGAAACCGAATGACGGAAAGCCAGTTGGTTGCAAATGGGTTTACAGGAAAAAAAAAAGCATTGCAAGAAAATGAGAAGCCAAAGTTCAAAGCACGGCTAGTAGCAAAGGGTTACTCACAGAAGGAGGGGATTGACTATGATGAGATATTCTCTCCAGTTGTCAAGCATACATCTATCAGGGTGTTGTTGGCTATGGTAGCACAATTGGACATGGAGTTTGAACAGTTAGATGTAAAGACAACTTTCCTTCACGGCGATTTGGAGGAATCTATTTACATGGAGCAACCTGAAGGATTCAAAGAAACAGGCAAGGAAGACCATGCGTGCAGATTAAAGAAGTCACTGTATGGACTTAAGCAATCTCCAAGACAATGGTACGAGCGCTTTGACTCTCATACGTTGCAGATTGGCTACCAGCAATGTGAGTATCATTGTTGTGGAGTGTTTGATGATGCTCCCATTTTTTATTGCTATATGTGGACGACATGCTCATAGCATGTAAGGACATGTCCAAGGTACTTGAACTCAAATCCCTGTTAAGTAAGGAGTTTGACATGAAGGACCTTGGAGCAGCCAAGAAGATGTTAGGGATGGAAATCAGGAGAGATAGAAAGGCAGTCAAGCTGTGATTATCACAGAAGAATTACATCTCAAAGGTACTTGAGAAATTCAGCATGCAGAAAGCAAAGCCAGTGTCTACTCCACTTGCAACTCATTTCAACTTGAGTGCTAGACAGTGTCCTAGCACAGATGAAGAAGTTGTAGAAATGTCAAGAACGCCGTATGCTAATGCAGTGGGATGTCTTATGTATGCCATAGTTTGTAGTCGGCCAGATATTGCTCAAGCAGTGGGTGTAGTTAGCAAATATATGGTGAATCCAGGAAAAGAGCATTGGAATGCAGTTAAGTGGATTCTCAGGTATTTGAAGGGCACCAAAGACTTGGGTATAATGTTTGAAAGAAAACAAGGGTCAAGAAACTGTGGTTGGATATATAGATGCTGATTATGCAGGATATCTAGATATGAGGAGATCTACGACTGGTTTGTTTATACACTTGCCAGTGGACCCATTAGTTGGGGGTCAGTGCTTCAGTCTACTACAGTGTTATCTACTACAGAGGCAGAGTATATGTCATTGACATGGGCTTCAAGGAAGCAATGTGGTTGAGAGGTTTGGTGAATGGTTTGGGGATTAATCAGAAATCAATCTCCATATATTGTGATGATCAGAGTGTAATCTATTTGTCAAGGAATCAGGTATATCATGCAAGGACAAAGCACATAGCAGTGATGTATCACAGGGTTCGAGACTGGCCTGCAACTGGTGAGATCTCCATTTTGAAGATTCACACAGATGAGAATGTTGCAGACATGCTTACCAAGCCGATTACCGTAGATAAGTTCAGGCATTACCTGGACTTACTCAATCTCTCATCATGCTAGAGATTGGACCTGCACCTTTGAGGTGCAAGAGTGGTGGGAGTCACTCCCACTAGGTGGAGGTGCTACACATCATTTCAACAGTCTTTAAGGGTTGGACATTTTTCGCCAAGGTGGAGATTGTTGGGTTTGGCTCAAAAGGCCAATATTAAGTTGGGCCCATTAGGGCCTAAGTTCTCTTATTGTAAACCCATCTTATATAAGGGTAAGTTATTCTCTTTAGGGTTGGGCTAATGCAAGATTATTCTCTGAGAGATGAGAGTAGAGACTACAGAAAGATTCATTGTAGCACCCTGTACTTTATCTTCTTCATAGTCAAATAAGCAAACGCTCTGTGGGCCTAGCCTTCGGGTGAACCACGTAAAACCTTATGTCTTGTGTGGTATGGTTATTGTGTGATTTGCATTCATTACATAACAACTTCATCATAATATCCTCTATGTGGAGCCCCCAAATTTAATGTGGGTCATGGTTAGTCTTACATTCTCTCACTTGGTCCACATTTACACTTCATGTGATTTAAAATATTTATATCATAAGGTGTACACATAAACTGTATTTAATAACATAATGCGGTCAACATCATAATGCTAGTACTAAACAAACCACAAGTGCGAGCAATAACGATTGCACATCATCTTATCCTGACATGGTCCCTTCCATCACTACAACACAAGTGACCTACCTAACATAGCCCTTAAATGAGAGATTTTTCATAATGGTCCACATACGTGTCGTAACATAATAACTATTCCTTTTAGTGTCAAAATAAACACACATAATGTATATATATATATATATATATATATAACATTAATAAACATGAACAATAATCAGAAACGCATACATGAGTACTCAAATGTCAAATAGTGCACATTTATTCATAATGAAGTCCAAAATTCATAATTACATCATAATAGATTACATTCAAGACCCATTCTATTGACATGTTTCTTAAAGATCTTTATAGGTAATTCCTTCGTCAACGGATATGCCACTATAAGTAAAGTACTAATGTTCTCAATAGACACCGTCCATTTCTGAATTTCTTCTTTCACGACAAAGTATTTCAATTCCATGTGTTTCAATTTATTCAAATACTGCTGCAGAATTATTACAGTAAATTCTCAATGGCTTGGAAATGTTGCCGACAATTCCAAGTCCTGAGATAAAATTCCGCAGCCACATTCTTGGAACAATGGTCTCATAGCACGCCACAAATTCTGCTTCCATGGTTGATGCTTCAGTGATGGACTGTTTGGCGCTTTTCCATTATATTGCTCCGCTAGCCATAATGAACAAATAGCCAAATGTTGACTTTATGCTATCAACACAACCACCAAAATCCGAATCTGAGTAGCCAATGACCTCGAGATTATCGGACATATTAAATGTAAGCATGAAGTCTTTAGTACCCTATAAATACCTCATTACTTTCTTTGCAGCTTTCCAGTGATCCATTCTAGGGTTTCTTTGGTATCTCCTCAGCATACTAACAACAAAACTAATGTCGGGTCTGGTGCAGGTCTGGGCATACATCAGTCTACCTACAACTGAGGCATAAGGGATTCCCTTCATTTGTTTCTTTTCAAGTTCATTACACAGACACTGATTTAAGTTAAATTTATCTTCCTTCTGAATAGGGGCATCTAGATAAGAACAATTTTGCATACCGAATCTCTACAAGATTATTTCTATCTATCATTTCTGAGACAACCTAACATACCACGTGTTCTATCACGTAATATTTCTATTCCAAACACGTATGCTGCCTTTCCCATATCTTTCATTTAAAAATTATTGGAGAGAAACTTCTTGATTTCAAGTAACATACTAAGATCATTAGTGGCAAACAAAATGTCATCAACATATAATATCAGAAGGACAAACTTACTCACACTAACCTTCATGTATATACACCGATCAATGGTGCTTTCCTTAAAACCGAATGAGGTAATGGTATCATTGAACTTAAGGTACCATTGTCTGGAGGCTTGCTTAAAGACATAAATTGATTTCTTTAATTTGCATGCCATATGTTCCTTACCCTCTATGGAGAATCTTTTAGGTTGTTCCATATACACATCCTCATCTAAACTACCATTTAAAAATGCGGTTTTAACATCCATTTGGTGAAGCTCCAAATCATAATGAGCCACCAAAGCCATAATGATTCTAAAAGAGTCCTTTCTGGATGAGGAGAGAATGTCTCTTTATAATCAATGCAATCTTTTTGAGTAAACCCTTTGGCCATAAGTCTTTCTTTATATCGTTCGATATTGACATTGGAGTCTCGTTTGGTCTTACAGACTCATTTACATCCAACTTTCTTATATCCCTGAGGCAATTCTACTAGATCCCAGACTTCATTCTGGTCGATGGACTTTAGCTCGTCTATCATGGCGTCTAACCACTTACTAGAATCATCGCATTCTATGGCTTCTTCAGAAGTGACCCAAAATGCGGCGGATATCAGTCACGCTCCGTGGTCACTCCCAACTCCAAATAACCTCAATCTTAGTCGGATCCACGACCACACCGTCGGCTGACACCACGTGTCCCAAACACTGAATTCCTTGCAACCAAAATTCACATCTACTGTACTTCGCAGAAAGTTTGTGATCTCTCAAGACATTAAGTACCGTTCTCAGATGTTGTTCATGATCCTCCCAAGATGTTGAATATACCAAGACGTCGTCGAAGAATACCATTACAAACCGATCCAGGTACGCTCTGAGTATCATGTTCACTAAAGCCATGTATGTTGCTGAGGCATTAGTCACCCCAAACGGCATCACCATGAACTCGAAGAGTTCAAAACGAGTGTGGAAGGCGGTCTTCCCAATGCCACACTCCTGCATCCTCACCTGATGGTAACCTGATCGAGAGTCTTCCTTATAGGAACACTTGGATCCTCTCGAGTTGTCAAATAGATCATCAATCCTTGGCAGTGAATACTTGTTCTTCACTGTAACTATGTTCAATTGCCGATAGTTGATGCACAGTCTCATGGAGCCATCTTTCTTCTTAGCAAACAACGCCGGTGCACCCGAAGATGAAATGGTAGGCTGAATGAAGCCAATGGTCTCTAACTCCATGAGCTGTTTCTTCAACTCCAAAGTCTCTGTCGGTAACCAAAGCACAAACTCATAGAGCGATCCCTTTTCTTGGTCAACAAGGCTGAAGCACTCCAAAGAGGGTGTTGGGTCAATTGTAGCCAAGAGACTCCAACTCTCCGAGCTAACTCTTCAGCTCCAATACTTCTACTAGCACCACCCGATAAGGAGTAATCGAAAAAAATGTCGCACTAGGGGAGCAGATCCACAACAACCCTATCTCCTGACGTGGCGGCAATCCAATAAACTCCTCCAGAAAGACATCAGGAAACCGTCGGACCACGCAAGGCGTCTCAACATCTGCCAACCGGAACTCTCTCTTGACTCAAGCTAGCCATCAAGCTGCACAACTCCTCCACGTTCAGACTGTAAGCTGTAAGCCGCTTGACGAACGCGTTCACCGCGAGGAACTGGCCCGTCACCTGCCTACAGTAACAGTCCAAGGTAACTTGAAAGTAGGATGACCAATCCATCCCAGAATGACGTCGAAATCTGACATCTCCAAAACTCGTAAACCGGCCTCCATCTCTAACTCCAAAGTTCAAAACTTATGGCCTACAAATAAGGCCCACAACCAGCGAAACTTAATGCGAAAAGAGTAGGGAGCACTAGAATCAAACACTAAAAGGGTCAAGGGTCACGAAACACCCACGTACCTGCTCAAGTACCGAGCTCCCAACTCACTTACTCATTGAAATCGGCTCGTACACCGAGCCTACTAGAGCCTCCACTGTCAACCTACCAGTCTGACCCAAACAAGCTCTTAACCATGTCACAACTACTCCTAGCCATAACACTGGACCCGTGGGAGTCTTAGATCCAGACACACAACTACTGCCTCGGCCCCCAGGCACTCCCCGCAGTTCTAAGCTCAAAACGGGCCTAACTAACAACTAAAACATACCAAGCCCATCACCTCTCATGGAATTCCATCGGCTATCTATAGAGTAAGCCCGCTGGACTCACTCGGTAGACACCCATAGTTTTCCAATGAATCTATCTCTATACCAAAACAATCACAGCGAGGCCTCTAATTACTCTATGGACTAAGACCAACATGGATCGAAACCTAGAGATCCGTAAGCCACAACTCCCGTGACCACGTCATGGTGCTCCACACACTCAAACGTGCGATCTATCTCGCCACTGATTTACTCACGAATCAAACGTTGGATAGTCTTAAACTGAGCAAGGATCAGCCCCACAAGACACGTCTCAAATACACTAACCGAAGGGAAATGTATAAAACATATCGCACAAGTTTAGGGTGTCTACGCACTACCCCACAACCCGGTTCCATCTACCCTATCACACAGGGGATGAACCTAGTCTCTAATCATAATCACATCAATCTTTGTCACATGCACAGTCCGAGAGTTGAACCGTGCTCTGATAACAACTGTAACGCCTCGTCCTGTTACGGACGCGTTATCTCTAAAATATCTCAAAAGTCGCAAAAGACGGATATCGGGTTAATCTTTTTTTTGAAAAGAAAGTTCTTACAATTTAGAACCCAGAAACTCTACAATTATTTTTTCTCTTTATTTTATTATTATTATTATTATTGAAACCGTTTATGTCATGCTAAAGTGTTTATTGATTATCTTATTTTATATTTATTTATTCGTTTATTTATTAATATATTTTTTAAATAAATCAAGAACTCAAAACAAAACAAATGTCGAACCTCAAAGGGGAAGGCGTGTGATTTTCAAATGTTTTTTCATGACAATATACATAATAATTATGAAATTACCAGAATGTCCTTTGAGTTTTCGAACTTAAAATCAGAAAACTGGGGTCCACCACGGAGTCCACACTCTTCTTACTGGTACTACGGTCCCGAAAACAACTCGGAGGTCTGAAAATCTCTCCAACAATCGGGAAAATTCTAAACGGGTCGTTACAACACTACCCTCGTTTAAGAGAATTCGTCATCAAATTGCAATTTGAACTTATACCTCTAGTCTCAAACAAGGCTGGAAAATGCTTCCGGAACGTTGTCTCATTCTCCCAAATAGAAGTCTATCTGCCCTTGCACTACCAAACCCCTAAAACCAAACTGATAGCCTTTCTAGGAAGCATCTGTTCTCTAGAATCCTCGATCTGCACTGGTCCTTCTTCATAGGTAACGTCCTCATTGAACTCCATGTCTTCCCAGTTAATCACATGTAACAGACCCTGATGATACTTCCAAAGCATTGAAACATGGAAGACGTTGTGTATTCGAGCGAGACGTGGAGGAAGTGCAAGTCTATAAACCACTTCCCCGATTCTCTCTATTACCTTTAACGGACCAATATATCGAGGCGACAGCTTCCCTCGACGCCCAAACCTCTGAATCCCACTACAAGGAGAGACCCGAAGGAAAACATGGTCTCCAACAGCAAACTCAAGTGCCCTCCTCTGGCGGTCAACATAACACTTTTGCCGGCTCTGGGCAGTCAACAATCTCTGACTGATCAATCTCTCCTGCTAAGTAGTCTCCCTGACCATGTCTAGTTCTGACATCACTGTATCACTGGTCTCCGCCCAACATAAGGGTGATATGCACGACCTGCCATACAAGGCCTCATGCAGTGCCATCTTGATACTGGACTGATAGCTGTTGTTGTAAACGAACTCAATCAAGTATAACTAACTCTTTAAATTGCCGTCATGATCCAAAACACAAGCTCGGAATATATCCTCCAAGATTTGAATGGTCCACTCCATCTGGCTATCTGTCTGTGGATGGAACATTGTACTGAAACACAATTGTGTGTCCAACTCTTTCTACAAGCTCTGACAGAACTGAGAAACACCTCAGGTCCTGGTATGAAACAATCGACACGGCACACAATGCAATCTGATGACCTCCATCAAAATACAGCCGACTCAGAGTCTATAGAATCCATCGTCCTTATACCAATAAAATGGACATACTCAATCAATCGATCCACTATGACCCACACTGCATCATGCCCTCGAGGTCGCTTTGGCAAACTAGTCATGAAATCCATAGTAATATGACCTCACTTCCACTCGGAGATCGAAAAAGACTGCAATCTACCAGCGGTCTCAGTGCTCCATATTGACCTGATCGCAAGTCAAATAAAGGGTCACAAACCCAGCCACTTCCCACTTCATGTTTCTCCCCCGAATTGTTGATGCAAATCGTGATACATCTCTGTGTGTACCAAATGCACAACAAATCTGGAGTGATGAAAGTGTCGTAATACCTCCTCGTGGCACTGCTCTGACATGGGTATATACTGTCTGCCCTGAAAATCAGATGACCATCTAGTCTCTCAACCCATCCAAAGGGTCCACGACCACTGGCCAAAAACATTCCTCAATGCGTTGCACCTCTCATCTGTCTGCTGAGCTCTCAAAACTCTATCATAAATCTTTGACTGAACAACCATGCTGCAAAGTCTGGATGCTCTTTATCCACTGATCAGACTCGATAAGGCTACCCCCGTTTTGGACTTAAGGCGTCTGCAACCATGTTCGCCGTACCGGGGTGGTAAGACAACACGTTGTCGTAGTCACCAAAGTACTCTATCCACAGTATCTGTCTTATATTTAGCTCTTTCTGTGTGAACAGATTCCTTAGGCTATGATAATCGAAGAAATCCTCGAACCTCTCACTATATAAGTAATGTCTCCAGACTTTAAGTGAAAAAGTCACAGCTGCTAACTCCAATTCATGAATATGATAATTTTGTTCATGGGTCTTAAGCTGTCTCGAACCATAAGCCACCACTTTTCCATCCTAAATTAGTACACAACCTAAACCATCACCGGAGCATCACAATAGACCGCCTAGCCATGGCCTCTCTTTGGCACTAACAACACCGAGTGGAAGTCAAACTCTCCTTCAATATCCGGAAGGCTGTCTCACAAGTTTCGTCTCAGATGAACTGCACATCCTTGCGGGTCAACCTTGTCATGGGTGCGGCGATCCTGGAGAAATCCTTGATAAACCGTCGATAATAGCCCGCAGGACCCAAAATGCGGCGGATATCAGTCACGCTCCGTGGTCACTCCCAACTCCAAATAACCTCAATCTTAGTCGGATCCACGACCACACCGTCAGCTGACACCACGTGTCCCAAACACTGAATTCCTTGCAACCAAAATTCACATCGACTGTACTTCGCAGAAAGTTTGTGATCTCTCAAGACATTAAGTACCGTTCTCAGATGTTGTTCATGATCCTCCCAAGATGTTGAATATACCAAGACGTCGTCGAAGAATACCATTACAAACCGATCCAGGTACGCTCTGAGTATCATGTTCACTAAAGCCATGTATGTTGCTGAGGCATTAGTCACCCCAAACGGCATCACCATGAACTCGAAGAGTTCAAAACGAGTGTGGAAGGCGGTCTTCCCAATGCCACACTCCTGCATCCTCACCTGATGGTAACCTGATCGAGAGTCTTCCTTATAGGAACACTTGGATCCTCTCGAGTTGTCAAATAGATCATCAATCCTTGGCAGTGAATACTTGTTCTTCACTGTAACTATGTTCAATTGCCGATAGTTGATGCACAGTCTCATGGAGCCATCTTTCTTCTTAGCAAACAACGCCGGTGCACCCGAAGATGAAATGGTAGGCTGAATGAAGCCAAGGGTCTCTAACTCCATGAGCTGTTTCTTCAACTCCAAAGTCTCTGTCGGTAACCAAAGCACAAACTCATAGAGCGATCCCTTTTCTTGGTCAACAAGGCTGAAGCACTCCAAAGAGGGTGTTGGGTCAATTGTAGCCAAGAGACTCCAACTCTCCGAGCTAACTCTTCAGCTGCAATACTTCTACTAGCACCACCCGATAAGGAGTAATCGAAAAAAATGTCGCACTAGGGGAGCAGATCCACAACAACCCTATCTCCTGACGTGGCGGCAATCCAATAAACTCCTCCAGAAAGACATCAGGAAACCGTCGGACCACGCAAGGCGTCTCAACATCTGCCAACCGGAACTCTCTCTTGACTCAAGCTAGCCATCAAGCTGCACAACTCCTCCACGTTCAGACTGTAAGCTGTAAGCCGCTTGACGAACGCGTTCACCGCGAGGAACTGGCCCGTCACCTGCCTACAGTAACAGTCCAAGGTAACTTGAAAGTAGGATGACCAATCCATCCCAGAATGACGTCGAAATCTGACATCTCCAAAACTCATAAACCGGCCTCCATCGCTAACTCCAAAGTTCAAAACTTATGGCCTACAAATAAGGCCCACAACCAGCGAAACTTAATGCGAAAAGAGTAGGGAGCACTAGAATCAAACACTAAAAGGGTCAAGGGTCACGAAACACCCACGTACCTGCTCAAGTACCGAGCTCCCAACTCACTTACTCATTGAAATCGGCTCGTACACCGAGCCTACTAGAGCCTCCACTGTCAACCTACCAGTCTGACCCAAACAAGTTCTTGACCATGTCACAACTACTCCTAGCCATAACACTGGACCCGTGGGAGTCTTAGATCTAGACACACAACTACTGCCTCGGCCCCCAGGCACTCCCCGCAGTTCTAAGCTCAAAACGGGCCTAACTAACAACTAAAACATACCAAGCCCATCACCTCTCATGGAATTCCATTGGTTATCTACAGAGGAAGCAGGCCGGACTCACTCGGTAGACACCCATAGTTTTCCAATGAATCTATCTCTATACCAAACAGTCACAAGCGAGGCCTACAAACGATGCCCTCGCGCTCTAAACACGAGACCTCCCGTGCCTCCATCATGATGCTCAAGCCATTCTGAAATACCATCGACGTGCCTCCAAAGTGAGGACTCCTCCTAATGCGGGTCCCACCGAATAACTCATCTAATTACTCTATGAAGTAAGACCAACATGGCTCGAAACCTAGAGATCCGTAAGCCACAACTCCCATGACCACGTCATGGTGCTCCACACACTCAAACGAGCGATCTATCTCGCCATTGACTTACTCACGAATCAAACGTTGGATAGTGTCAACCGAGCAAGAATCAGCCACAAGACATGTCTCAAGTACACTAATCGAAGAGAAACGTATCAAATATACCGCACAAGCTTAGGGTGTCTACGCACGACCCCACAACCCGGTTCCATCTACCCTATCACACAGGGGATGAACCTAGTCTCTAGTCATAATCACATCAATGTTTGTCACATGCACAATCCGAGAGTTGAACTGTGCTCTTATAACAACTGTAACGCCCCGTCCTGCTACAAACGCATTATCTCTGAAATATCTCAAAAGTCGTAAAAGACAGATATCGGGTGAATCTTTTTTTTGAAAAGAAAGGTTCTTACAATTTAGAACCCACAAACTCTACAATTATTTTATCTCATTATTATTTTATTTTTATTATTATTAATAATTATTATTATTGAAACAGTTTATCTCATGCTAAAGTGTTTATTGATTATCTTATTTTATATTTATTTATTTGTATATTTATTAATATATATTTTAAAATAAATCAAGAACTCAAAAACAAAACAAATGTCGAACCTCGATGGAGAAGGCATGTGATTTTCAAATGTTTTTTCATGAAAATATACATAATAATTATGAAATTACCAAAATGTCTTTCGAGTTTTCGAACTCGAAATTAGATAAGTGGGCCCACCACAGAGCCCACACTCTCCTCACTGTTACTACGGTCCCGAAAAAAACTCGGAGGTCCGAAAATCTCTCCAACAATCAGGAAAACTCGGAACGGGTCGTTACACTTTGGACTTCTCAGGGTAACCTACGAATTAACCACTAGTTGTCTGTTAATCAAGCTTCGTTCATGTGGATTATAAATTCTTGCTTCTGCAGGACAACCCCATACATGCAGGTGTCTCAAACTGAGTTTCTTTCCCATCCACAGTTCAAAAGGAGTCTTAGGAACTGACTTACTAGGAACCCGATTAAGCAAGTATATTGTGCTTCTTAATGCATACATTCACAACATAATGGGTACGGTGCTATTACATTACATACTCCTAACCATGTCCATAAGTGTGCGGTTATGCCTTTCAACAACACCATTTTGCTGAGGCGTATCGGGCATTGTGTATTGTGCAATTATATTTCGACTTTCTAGTAATTTAGCAAAAGGCTTCAGGTGTTGACCCGTTTCAACATACTTACCATAATATTTACCACCTCTACCTGCCCTTATGACTTTTACCTTTATATCTAGTTGTCTTTCAACTTCAGTGATAAATATCTCTATAGTGTTTACTGCTTGAGATTTATCATGCAACATATAAATATATCTATAACGTGAAAATTCATCAATAAAGGTGATAAAATAGGTCTCTCCACCAAAAGATGGAACATCAAATGGATTACAAATATCAATATATATCAACTCAAGTAGCACTTTATATCTTGTGGCTCCTTTCTTGGTGTGTTTGGTCTGCTTACCCTTAATACATTCCACACACACATCTAAATCAGTAAAGTTAAGATTCGGGAGAATCCCATCTTTGATCAATCTTTCAATTCTTTCGAGGGATATATGTTACAAACGTTTATGCTACAAAATAGAGGAATTTTTATTAATCAACCCACGTTTAAAACCAACATTATGATGCAGGATTATGAAAGAATTAACAAATGAATCAAGCTTTAAACGGTAAAGACTATCAATCAATAATCCAGACCCAATAAAAGAAGGACCTTTAAACAAACTAAAAGCATTATCTCCAAATTTGCAATAATAACCATTAACATCAAGTTTGAAAATTGAAATAAGGTTTTTGGCAATAGAAGGAACATAAAGACAATCAAATAAATCCAAGTGGTGGCCAGTGTCGAGGAAAATAAGGTAAGTTCTGATGGCTTCAACTGGCACCTTTTGTTGGTTTCCCATGTAAATGAAGGCTTTAGTTGGGTCGATGGTCTGGGTCGTAAGATATCCCTTTCTTTTCGAACCACGCTATCTTTTTATGGCAGTCTTTTTGGAAGTGCCCTTATTTTTTGCAGAAGTGGCACCTAACACTACTTATCCCTTGATTTTGAGTCCTTGAAGACATACTGGGCTCAAATGGTTTCTTTCTGGCTTTCTTAAATTTGTTGGGCTTCCAACCTTTTTTCTTATTGGGTCCTTGACGTGTTAGATGGAGTGAGTGATGTCCCATCTGCTTAAGTTTTCCCTTATCTTGAATCTACATACTTGACAGTTCATTTACTTGCCATTTATCTTTCATAGTATTGTAATTTATTTGAAATGATCCATATTGAGAAGGCAGAGAATTCGGAATGAATTGGATAAGAAAAGTGTCTTCAACACTCATCCTTATATTCTTCAGTTGAGCATCAATATTTGTCATCTCCATATGTGCTCATACGTGCCACTGCTTCCATCGAATTTAAGGCCATAAGTATCCCTGTTAAGGACTTGTCCGCTGTTTTGAATTTATTTTCAATATTTTGGAGGTGTTCCTTACCACTTTTAGTTTTCGGTAGCGAAGTTTTGATATTATTTGCCACCGTCATACGTATGAACATAAGGCTGAGTTTATTTAACTTGATTCATGCTTCATAGGACTTTCTCGGAAGTCGTACTTGTGCCCATAATAGTAGGCTTATCAGAAGTTAATGCTTTATCAAGATCAAACACACCGATGTGAAATTCGACTTGTTCTTTCCATTCAGAGAAATTAAGTCTAGTTAACATTAGAACAACAGAAGCTTGCGAATGCAGTCTAATAGGGAGAGATGATGCAAAAATTCCATAATTTCATGCTTACTAACATTATATTATGAGTTAAACTTAATTGCAATACACAAACAATCAACACTAGTAAACAATATTACTGGATCTACCTTTGGATAAACTTATGGCATATTATTTCATTATGGTGATTCTCAGTCACCGATAGAACTAACTAACAAAGTACAAGTGATCAAATACCGCCGCCACCTTTGGGTGCTCGAATAAATACCAACCACAAGTACCCGTCAATCATCCTATCCAAATTGTTAACCACTCGGAACGGTGCACCTTTGGGCCAATCTAATATCTCTGTGATTAGGGACCGCGATTAGTAAAGTCATTATTATCCGACACTAGGGAAGAGTAATGGACCACAGTTATATGACCTGATGTTCAAACACATTCTAACTGTGCCACTTTAGTGACTAACCAAATCGTATCATAATATGGTATTAGGTCAAGAATAATGCTTTGCTCATTATTGGTTTTCCAAAAACATAAGATAAAAGCCTTGGATTTTAAGTCCATAAGATCCATTAACCATAATCCTAAAATACATAAAATTTTAAACTTCATAATTTTAAAATCCATGATCCATAAAATTTTAAACTCCATAAATCATTAAGATTTACCAAAAATATAAGAGGAAAATCCATGATCTTAAAATCCATAAATCATCCAAATTTTAAAATCCATAAACTTGAAGATCTGGTCATTTTCTTCATTGAGATCTGATTTTTTTTTTTTTTTTAATTCTTCTTTACTACAAGCAATAATCGATCCTATGAACCAGGCTCTTGATGCCACAATACTTTATCATAATATCAGAGTTTATTGATGAGAATCAATCATACATTATATTCATCATTAACTTAATGTTTGACAAACCCGAACGACATAACCACAGGATCTGAATCGATTAATGCTTGAAACACGGATCTGTAACACCCCGGATTTTCAAGTTATAAGTATTTACGGAAATTACCCATTTAAATTATGAATTTTAGATATGGATCTTAGATGAGTAAAATATTGGGTCTTTGCCCAATTAAGACCCAACGATTTTGATAAATGGTTTCAAATAAATTTAAATGGGGTTGAATTTAATTAGTGATGCAATATCTATAAATAAGAGATATAAATTAAGTAATATGCGCATAAAGGGATATGGGATAATTGTGCATGGCCGAATATTGATATTCATATCCATGTGATATGCTAGAATATCTTAATAAGATATTTAAGATTAAATAAAGAAGTTGCATGGCCGTGTATGACATTGTAAAGAAGATATGCGCATGGGTTGGAGTGTCTAAAAAAGGGGTCCTATCCTTTGGCTATAAATGGCATTAGGGAAGTGTCTAAAATTAAATAAAGGACTATCCCAAAGTGGGAAGCCTAAACTCGGCAATGGCTATCTCAAGCAAGGCCACACGGCAATTGCCATTTCAATAAAAGAAGGGGGAGCATAGCACCTTCTAAGTTGGGATTAATTGGAAGTAATATAAGGAGAGAAGGAGAAGGGCACACGGCAATACACTATAGCCGAACTCTATTTCCCTCAAGTTCTTATTATCGGCATTATCAAAGGAAGATAAGGCAGCCAACAAAGTGAAAGATCAAGGAGGCTAAGGAAAAGAGAAGGATTGGAAGAATAAGAACAAGCGGAGGAAAATCGAAGGAGTCACGGAACCGGTAAGTGATTGTTATTTTGTTTAAATGAAATAAGGAACCATAGGGTTTGGCCAAGGTGTATGGCCGAACCCCATGGAAGAAGATTATGAGATGATTATAGTAATTCAATGGAAGATGATGAACCATAGGGTTCGGCCATGTTGTATGGCCGAACCCCATGGAAAGAGATTGGTTAATTTTAAATGGGAGTTTGATGATAATGGTATATGATTTTGAAGGGATTAAATGGATAAGGATCATGAATCAATTTAATGGGCCATATGAAATTTATATTGGAGTTGGTTAATGAATCCATAGGGGTTTAAATGATTTAATAAAAAGGGTATGAACCATAGGGTTCGGCCATGGTGCTTGGCCGAACCCCATGAAGTTGTTTATTAAAGGAATTTTATGGGATGAATGATTTTAAAATGAAGATTATGAACCATAGGGTTCGGCCATGGTGTATGGCCGAACCCCATGGTGTTGTATTGGTATTGTTGATGTTTGATTATTGATAAAATGTAATGGAGTTAAAGTAATGGTCAAGATCATGAACCATAGTGTTCGGCCATGGTGTATGGCCGAACCCCATGGGGTTGTTTTGGAATGGAGATAGATTTTGGTTGCTAAAATTGGAAAGTATCCAATTATGGAAAGATGATTTCTAATTTAGGAAACTATCTATTAATGGAAGGAGGTGTAATACCCCAGATTTTCAATTTATCAATATTTACGGAAATTGCCATTGAAATGGTGAATTAAAAAATATGGCCTTAGATGGGTAAATTGTGGGGTCCATTGTTCAATTAAGACCCAATGTACATGTTATAAGGATCAAATTAAAGTAAATGGATAATGTGCATTTAATTGGGTCAAGATGGTTATTTGGGTCAAAAGACCTAATTGGGACCCAATGGGTCGTGTTGGACTTGATTGACCATTAGGTGAGCTCAAGCTTAGTTTGGTTAAGGCTGAATTAAATGGGAATGCAAACAAGTGTTTAAGTTAACTCAAATTAAATGGATGAGTTGAGTTTAATGGTGGAGTTGAATTTATTGGTTGAGTTGCATTAAATTGATGAGTTAAATAGGTGAGTTGTGTCATATGAGTTAGATGTGAAATTATGGAGATAATTATCTCAAAGAGGTGAAGTGTGAAGTTGAAGGGCTGTAGTTTCAAGTTTAAACAACACACCACACGTTGGTTGTATGGGAAGTTTCTTCCATGCATGAAACTTCTAGATAATAAATGAATGAAGGTGGCGGTTTTGGGAGTTACATATGGTGAGAGGTTATGTTTCAAATTCAAAATATTATACACGTTGGAATTGCATGAGGGTTTATTCTAAGCATGAAACTCCAAAGGGACAGCCAATGGGAAGGATGGTTTAGTACATGGGAGTTTCATTTCAAGATGAAACCCCCATATGAAAATTTAAATAAAGAGTGGAGGAGTTTTTATTTCAAATTCAAATCTAAGTAAGAATTAAAGGGAAGTTGGATAGTTGGATGGTCCAAGCTTAATACAAGACAAAAACGGTTGGCTTGTGGGAGTTTCATTTCAAGGATGAAATCCCCACATGGGCAAATAATGGAAGATGAATGGGGCTGGTGGAAATTATACAAAACATTGTATGGAAGCCGTTGGGTGCCTTGGGAGTTTCATCTCAAGGATGAAACCCCCAAGGGAGGCATTAAGAAATAGAGTTACAAATGGGTTCACACATGGAGTAGGTTGCACCAAGGTAGCTCAAGAGTAAAAAACCGTTGGAGGGTTTCATCTCAAGAATGAAAACCCCAAATGGATTAAGTGAAGGAAATAAATGGGGAGGGGAGTTACAAATGATGCCACCAAGAGACACCACCATGGGTTGAATCTCATTAACCAAAGGATTTCCATTTATCTCTCTCTCTCCTTTGGCCGTTTTTCATCTCTCAAAACAAAGAACTTTGGCTGGTTGTCTCTCACACAAATCAGTCCTTGGCCGATCCCTCCACCAAGACAAAGTGGACTTAGAGCAAAGGAGTTGCATCTCTAGGTTTATCACTTCCATCCAAGGCCAAGTTTCTATCTCTCTCTCTCTCTCTCAAATCAATACTTTGGCCGAACAACTTCAAGGAGTTTGCAGCAAGATTAGGCTTGTCTAAAGATCAAGAAGGAGTGAAGGAACCGAAGGAGTCGCGGTATTGGTAAGTGCATCATAACCATTTGTTAAATAAAATGGATAAGGAAACATGATTGGCCATTGTATGGCCGAACCTATCAAGGGTTTAAATCATGGATAAGGATGTTTAAAAAGGGTAGAATATGGATCATAGGGTTTGGCCACTTTAGATGGCCGAACCCCATGAAAAGACTTGGTGATTTTTATGGTTTTTGAGAGATAAAAACCATACAATGTTATGAAGGTTTTAAGGTGTTTTAAATGGAGTTATGGTTAATGTCTTGGGTCGGCCATTGCATGGCTGAACCATATTGTTATTATGGCTAAAGTGCTGGGCATAAACCATGTATAAATGTTGTAATGTTTGGGTCAAGAAAACCATAGGGTTCGGCCATGTGTATGGCCAAACCCTATGGACCATTTTTATGGGTAATTGGAGTTAAGAGCATGGTTGGAAATTATTAATGGTTATATGCTTTTGATTAAGGAATCACATATGTTATCTTGGGACTTAGTATTAAATAATCAGCCATTATAGATGATGGAAAAAGGGACAAAATCAGTATGGTGAGGTTCGGCCATGTTGTATGGCCGAACCCCACTAATGGATAATTGGTGGATTTAGTTTCTTTGAAGTGGTTAACTTGTAATATAATTGGTCAAATCAAAATGGAGATTTGTCAAGGATTAAAAGGACCAAATTTAAGATGGTGAGGTTCGGCCATGTTGTATGGCCGAACCCCACTAAGGTGGACTATTTTATGGACATTGGTTAATGGCAATATTGTAAATACGAATGAAAAGATCAAAGGACTTGAAAAAAAGGGGCTCAAACCAAAATGACGAGGTTCGGCCATGTTGTATGGCCGAACCCCACCAAAGTATGTTTGGTAGATTGAAGTTTTAAATAAGTTATTTGGATGGTATTGGTTAAACAAAAAGAGAGATCAAATTCAAGAGGGTGAGGTTCGGCCATGGTGTATGGCCGAACCCCACAAGGTTGAGTTTTGGATTTAGACATTGATGTGAATCAAATGGGTTGTTGTTATGATTGATTGTTGTGTAAATAAGGTAATGAGACCTTACAAGTGGGACACGATCGTGATCGGTTGCCGGTTTAAAGCTCAAGGACACCTTAGTTTTCTTGGGTAGGATTCTACCTTATTGAAACATGGATATGTATATGGTTTAATTTTATTTGCTGGTTTATGTTGCAATTTATATTATGTTTCAAAAGTGAGGTTTTTAATGATATGGTATTTACATTACATAACATATGGACATGTACATCTCATGCATGGCATGAGAGGGAAGTTTGTAAGCGGAGGCTACGCTCCGTCGGGGCGTCCGTAAGACATTCGTAGGAAGACCTTGATGTGGATAATGCCATCAAGAAGAATTCGGAGGCCACACTCCATCGGGGCGTCCGAAAGACCACTGTGGGAATACCTTGATGAGGAGAATTCCATCAAGAGGTTACATGTATGTGATGGGTGGGACTCATTGCATAAGACATATGGCATGGCATGATTTCATATGGTTTTGATGATATGATATTATGTATATTTTTGTGATACTAACCCATGTGATAGCCCTACCTAGAATTCCTACTGGGCGCATTGTTCTAATGCCCTACTTCTACCCTAGTGAATGACGCAGGAAACGAAGGGATCGATGAGCTTGAACGGAGTCAAGCTTAGAAGTTTGAAAAGTTTATTTAATAGTTGTTTAAAGTTATTATTTGGACTTGTAATTTGAGATAACTTAGAATGTCGGACATGTAATAACTTAGTTATGTTGCTATGGTTTGATTGAAGGATTAAGTTAAGGTAATTTTGGATAAATGACTATGTACTTTGCTATCTAAAATAGACTAGTGTTAGGTTCCATTATAATCCGCAATCAATTATGTTATATTCCGCATTGATAATAAGTTATTATGTGTGAACCATTCTCATGGACTTAGTCCATGCACACATAGGTTTGGCCAGTTAAGGGTCGGATTTAGGAGTCCGGATTTAACTCACGTCGTGACACTTCGCTCTTATCACTTGTTTATTATTTACAAAAAAAAAATAGACTCTAATTTTGAGTGAAAAAGGGCGGGGTATTACAGTTGGTATCATAGCGAAACGGGAAGATTGAGACTCTGGTTTGGAGTGAAAAGGGCGGCGCGTTACAGTTGGTATCAGAGCGAAACGGGAAGATTGAGACTTTGATTTGGAGTGAAAAGGGCGAGGCGTTAAAGGAGGAGTTTAATTATGGAAACCTTCCAATTATGGAAAGGTGGAGTTTATTTATGGAAACCTTCTAATAATGGAAGGTGGAGTTTAATTATGGAAACCATCCAATTATGTAAAGATTGTTTCTAAATTTGGAAACTATCCAAGTATGGAAAGATGCATGCTAAATTTGGAAACTAATTATTTATGGAAAGATGCATGCTAATTTTGGAAACTATTTGTTTATGGAAAGAATTTGGAACTATGGATCCAAGAATAGGAAATGAAATTAGTAAGTTTCTAAGTTTAGAAGTTGGAGATTAAATTGGGAAGTTCTAATTAAGGAAGGCAACTTGAATTAGGGATTCAAATATGGAAGTTGGATACTAATTAGAAAGCTTTTATTTATGGAAGTTGTATATTGAATTTAGAAAGTTTTTATTTATAGACTTTCTAATTATGGACCTAAGATGATGGACCATTTTTATGGGCTATTGGTAATGTGAACCATGAATAAATAATTGGATGTTGGAGCAAGTAAACAATGGATTTAAGTATGTTATTGGTCATGAAATGTTATGAATGACAAAAGAGTAATTAAAGGCCATAATGGAGGATCATGGGTTCGGCCATGGTGTATGACCAAACCCCATGAGGTTCTTTAGGGACTTAAGAGGTTAAGGTATTTTTTTAGGGTTCATGTATGGACTTAACATGTTTAAAATAAATAAATGAACCTATGTGTTGGAACCTAAGCCTAAGTTGTTGGAGGCAATGCCAAGGTTGTAAATACTTGCTAAAAATGAAGGTTAGCCTTGAATGACAATTTTGTAATTATCACCTAAAATGAAAGATCATGGGTTCGGCCATGGGTATGGGCAAACCCCATGAATTTGGATTAATGGGTTAATTATTAGCCTAAGTATATTGTAAATAAGAATATTGGGTTATATTAGCCATGGATGGCAATCTTGTAAATATATGAAAAAAGAGAAGGTAAAAGGCTATGGATATGTATAATGGCATTTTGGTAATTAAATGAAAATAAGAGACAATGGGTTTTGGCCATGATGTGTCCAAACCCCATGGTAAAGATAGCAGGGAAGATTTCATCATTTAATTACTAAAATGCCATAACATTATATGTCTACAATAAAATTCAAAACATAGTAATAAGTCTAAAATATACAGTCCGACAAGTTAACTATTCAAATATACATTTTCAAAATAAAGCTTAAAACAAAGTAAATAATCCGTCTCCCCAAGCTCCTAAGCTTGGCTCCCATCTCGTCCTTCTGCTCCGGCATTTCCTGCGTCATCAGTTAGGGTAGAAGTAGGGCGTTAGACCACGCGCCCAGTAGGACTGAGTAGGGCTAGCACATGGATTAATAATAACAAGCATACATATAATATAATGAAAACTGTAAAATGAATGCTATGCCATGGGTGTCTGTGTTATGAATCCCACTTATCATCCCCACCATCATGATGTCATATCCCCCTTGACGGAAAGACCTCTTCAAGGTATCCCCATGCCTGTTCTTGGTTGCCCCGACGGAGCATGGACTCCGGTTTGTCTATTTTTTTCCGCCGATGCCATGCATGAGATGTAATGCATTATGCTATCTAATATTTATAACTCATAACCTTAACATATCATACATAGCCTTAACTTATAATGCATAACCTTAAACATAATTCATAGCCATATTCCATATAATACTTAATCATAGCCATAAGAATTCATCTTAAACATATCATAATCTTAAAACCCATCATACAACCAATCAATATAATTACTAAAAGTAAACCAATAAACCAATCACATAGCATCTAATCCATGGCTTACAAATAGGTAGGAATCCTACCGAAGACCAACTCGCGTCCTTTTTACGGTTTCGTCCGATAATCCGGCTACCGACACGTACGCTCGCGATATCCAATACCTTATTACATACACAAAATTAGTCCATGTTTTTAACCTTTTAAATCCATTAATCACATACTTAAGGTTACCATAATTGCACTTATGTCCATGATCATTTTTCATAGAGTTCTTGAATTTGGTCATTATTTACAATTTTGCCACTACTCCTTTACATGATTAATTACTCATTTTTATTTCTCCTTTCTTAGACCCATGATAGATCCGAAATTTTGGATACATCAATGATTCATTAACATGTCACTAGATCACTAAAATTCCACCATCTAATTAGCCTAATCCTTATTAATTTAAATACCCATATAGTCCCATACTAAACCCATCAATTGTCTCATAAAATTGGGTCATGGGTTCAAAATACCCCATTCCTCAAATCTTCCCATGGGGTTTACTTCATGCATTTAACCCACATTAAGTCCATTATCCATTCATGCCCTTTGAAGGCCATAAACATCATTCACATTTCAATCTAACCCATCATAAGGCTCACCAATGGGCCATGGGTTCGGCCATACACCATGGCCGAACCCATGGTGTCCTTTTCCCATTTTCTTCCTTGGTCAACATATATCACTTAATTCCATCACAAGTCCCTCCATGTGGGGATTTTATCATACATTTTAGATCACCCCTTTGATCAACATTAGGTCTCTTTTTGGTTCATCTACATTACCAACACTCCCATTTATTTTCCATTATTCATAACCATTATCACACCATCATAAAACCCTCATCTTTAACTACATTGGAGTCCATTACCAATATCAACACTAGGTTCATTTTGGTACAACAAAACTACCAACAATCATCACCATAGGGTTCCACAACATTCCATCCATAAAATCTTTCCATAGTTTTTGTTTTTGAAACCCCATTTACAATGCTTAAGGTCCATTTAAAAGTTGTTAATCTTCTCCATCATTTTTCTTATAAACACCCCTTTAAACTTAACCACATTTAATCAATAAGCCCTTAAAACCCTAAACCATTCTCCATACTTCCATTCTTATAAAACCCTATTAAATACATTTATCATTTACCATGGGGTTCGGCCATACCACATGGCCGAACCCTATGGTCCATTAATTCATTCAATTTACACACTTCCATGCTTAATTAACACCTAATTATATAATGTCCTTCATTCCTTAAAACCCAAAAAAAAATCACACATTAATTACATAACCCTTAATCCATTTATATTTTTTTTTCTTTCTTTAACCCTAATTTATCCGTTAGAGTTTCCTCCACTTTCCATCTTTCAAATTGATGGATTTAAAATCCATGGCATAAAATCATTTGACCACCATTAAATTTACAAAATGAATCCCAAATCTTAAACCCTAAAAATCTAAAATTTCTTGTTTAAGAAATACTCACAATCCGTCGTCTCCTTCGACTTCCGCCACTCCCGTCGGCTTCCTTAGCCTCTTTTCTCCTTCCTCTTGATCTTTGGTAGGCCAAGATGCTTGATCAATGGTGAAACCCTCCTAACTTAGGATTGGCCAAGGTAGGGTTTGCTTGAGAGAGGGAGAGGAGAAGATGATGGGAGGGAAGACAATAAACCTTGATCTTAGAGTAATGAACTAAGAATTTGCATTTCTTTCTTTTCTCCTTCTCTTCTTTTCTCCTTAATTTTTTTCTTCTTCTCTTCTCTTCCTAGTGGGGAACGGCCATGAGAGTGTAAGGGATGGAGAGAGGGAGATGAGGGTGAAATGAAGAGGATAAAATGAAAACCTATCTTATCTCTTTGGTTGCTTTAAGTTACCCTTTAACATTAAATTCCCCAATCACACCACATGAGATATTTCTCATGCTTTATGACCCAACTAGCATCAAGCCCCAACGTTTTTTATTTTGAGTTTGGAATGAGGTGCTTTGGTCTTCACCTTTTGACCCCTTTGACCACTTCATTTGGATAATTTTAATCATTTAATATTTAGATAATTAGGTTACTTTAATTCCCATTTAATTTAACTCCATTACATTTCCTCCATGAAATCCACCCATGGTTGACGAAGTCAACCATGGTGGCCGGCCCCACCAACCCTTGGTCCACAAGCCACCTCACTTGGTGAGGTGGAGGTGTAACGCCCCGCCCTTTTTCACCTTTTTTCGAAAATCAGAGTCTATTTTTTTTTTTTTTGAAATAGAAGAGTGAGAGAGGGTGCGGACGCCACGACGCGAGTTAAGTCGAGCTTCTAAAGTCCGACCCTTAACTAGCCAACCCCACGTGTGCGCGGAGCTAAGTCCACGAGAACGGTTCATGCATAGGAAGTAAGCTCGTGGATTATGATTGTTGCGGAACATGATAATAGTGTCTATCCTACCGGTTTTTAGATAGAAGGGAAGATACAACATTGAATTACCAAAAAGCCCCTAGTTCATATTTATATCGCAAAATATAATCGTCCATAAGTAACGTCCAAACCATCGCAAGAAATGTAAACTTATACAACCTAACAAGCTAAGTTACTTTAAAATTACATCTCCAAAATGTAAACGTAAATAAACTAAGACTGCGTTGCCCAAGCTCCTAAGCTTGGCTCCTGTCATGTCCACCGCTTCCGCCATCCCCTGCGTCATCAGCTAGGGTAGAAGTAGGGCGTTAGTCAACGCGCCCAATAGGACTCCGAGTAGGGCTAGCACATGGATTAGTGATGACACATATACCGATAAAATAACATATAACAAAATAAGCATGTGATGAATGTTATGCCATGGGTGCCTATGTCATGTGTCCCACCCATCATCCATATGATCATACAATGTATTATCCCCATGTTTGCTTCTCGGTCGCCCCGACGGAGCATGGACTCCTGTTATAGCCCTCAGGCTATCCCCATGTCTGATTCTCGGTCGCCCCGACGGAGCATGGACTCCGGTTATAGCCCTCAGGCTATCCCCATGTTTGATTCTCGGTCGCCCCGACGGAGCATGGACTCCGGTTTCATTATTTTCCCGCCCATGCCATGCATGAGATGTACGTGCATTATGCTATGTAGTATATAGATAAACCATAATTTGACATATCATACATAGCCATATAACGCGTAATATTAAAATATAAACCATATGCTTCATAAACTTATAACTCATCATAAGATAAATCATAATCATAGATCTATCATAGGCCAAATCAAAATAATTTAAAACACCATTACATATCCATTGCTACCGAATACCGTGTCGCGTTCCGTTACGCGTCCCGTTCGATAATCCGGTCGCCGATCGCGTACCGTTTGCGACGTCCGATACCTTATTACATTTACCGAATTAGTCCATACATCATCCATGATTAAGTCCCTAACTTAGCCCATTATCCATTGGTTTTAGACTCATACACAAATCCGATTTTGGCCAATTTTAAAAATTCCGATTCGCGAGCCTAAAACACAGCATCTATCCGTTTCATTTAATCATTCGTAATATCCGATTCCATGTCTAATCCCCATAGGGTTCGGCCATGTACTATGGCCGAATCTATGGTTTTTCAATGTCGCACTTATTTACCGTTTTGCCATCCTTTCCTCCATGGTTAATTATCCATTCATTTATGTGCATTCTAAGTCCAAGATTCATTCATACTTAGGTCCCTTCAATCATGACCTAGCATCATAAAATCAGCCACCTAATATTTAATTTTTGAAAAACATTTACTCCCACACCTAATTCCATATTTTGGCCTAAGGTGTGGCCCACATATCATTTTTATAAATCCAACAAAATCTAGTATTCTTTTACATTATTTTCATTTATTAAATCCACTAATCACTACCCTAAGGTTCACCTTTATGGATATCATTTTCAAAGACTAGGTTTTGTCCCAAAATAATCCAATTTAAAATCACAAATCTTCATTCTTTTTGGCCCTTTAAAACCAACTCCTAGGCATTGATACATGCATTAACCTCAGTCTAAAATTGGTCAAAATTTGGGTCATGGGTTCGGCCATACACCATGGCCGAACCCATGATGTTTCTTTTCCCATTTTTCTTGGTTTCATTTACCCATTTAAACATACCTCCAATGAAAATTAAATCATCCATTTAAATCACCAACATCACATATCATACTTGAAACATCCATACAATCTATCCATTTTTCTTAACCAATTTCTATACTTTCCCATCATAAAAAAAATTATTAATTACCACCAAGGGTTCGGCCATACACCATGGCCGAACCCATGGTTCATGGCTCATCATCCATTGATGCCATTCTTAGACCAATGTTTTTGTCCAAAAGACATCCATTTTTAAACTCAATAATCCTCATTCATTTTGGCCCTAAAAATATCATACTTTGTAAATCCATTTAAGTTTCATCATTAACTTAACCTAATTTCCATTTCGTTTAACCACATATATAAACCATACTTAGCCCATGAATGACCTAAAGACATGGGTCATGGGTTCGGCCATACACCATGGCCGAACCCATGATGTCTTTCCCTCATTTTTATCTTGGATTTTAATTACATTTAAAATCCACTTCTACCACCCATCATTTCCTCATTACCTCCATAATTCAAAATTATTTACTTCACCACTTCCATCTTTCTATTCTTATAAAAATAATTAACCATCACCATAGTTCCATAAAAAAAATTCTAACACATCATTCATGGACTTCATCATAAAACTTTTTCCAAAAATTTGCCTACATTTAACCCTTGAAACCCTAACCATTCTCCATCATTTTCCAACCTTAAAAAAAATATTATTTAAGAACCCTAACCCTCATAATCACTAACCATGGGGTTCGGCCACCTTGTATGGCCGAACCCTATGGTCCATGATTTTCTTTAAAATATCATATTTCCAATATTTTGAGGCCACTTAAAATCATTTACATACCTCATAGTTTTTTTTTTTTCTTTCTTATTTAACACCTTTAAAACTTACCAATTTTTCAATCATTTTAAAATCTTGAACTCCTCATAAAAATCATTAAGCATTCTCCAACATTCTAAACCATGTAATCTCAATTAAATTACCCATCATTCACCATGGGGTTCGGCCATGCTACATGGCCGAACCCTATGGTCATCCATTCATTTAATCTTTTTCTCTCTAAGTTTATCCATTTCTTAATCTTCCATTGATGGATCTTAGATCCAAGGCCCATGATGTTTTTGGCCATTATCTAGTAAATGGATTCCCTTTTTAACCATAAACAAAAATCTAAACTCTTGTTTAGAAATACTTACGGATCCGACGACTCCTCCGGTCTTTGTCGCTCCCGTCAACTTCCTTAGCCTTTTCTCTCCTTCTTTTTGGTCTTTGATCGGCTAGATGAGCTTGATCAATGGTGGGAAATGCTTGGATCGGTTAAGGTAGAGCTAGGTTTGGGAGAGGGAAGAGGGGGGGAAGATGGTGGAAAACAAGATCTTAGCCTTTGATCTTGAGTGGATGGACCAAGACTTGCTCTCTCCGTCTCTTTTCTTCTCTTCTTCTTCTAAGTTCTCTTCTCTTCTCCTTTGCAAGGTGAGTGCCGTTTTTTCTTGTGTGTGTGGGGAGATAGAGTGTAATTGGTTAGCTTGGAAATGGGATGGAGGTGGTTGGAGTAGCCTTCACTCAAACATTAATTTCTTCACCAACCAAGCATTAATGGTGGTGGTTGGGATAAAACCACCACCTTTAACCCATGGTTTCAATTTGTGTTTGTTGGGATGGTTTTGACCCTTTGACCAATTTAGATTAAGTTAATTAACTTAGATCACTTGCTCCCTAGGTTAATTTAATTAATCATTTTCCACTTAATTTAATCTCATTAAGTTCCCTCTAAGATGGTGGTCGGCCCCACTACTCTTGGGTCCACACGCCACCTCAATGGGTGAGGTGGAGGTGGGCCCCATTGGCCATGTTACCTTGGTCCATTAATCACCTAACTTAGATGATTTAAATTTTTATTTAATGTATCCCTCTTATTGGATCACCATTGGGCCCATAGCCCAATTAAATTTTTGTCTTACCCATTTATCTTAGGGCTTAGCTACCTTGGCCCATTGGGTCCTATATGGCTCTTTGACCCAAATTGGCTATCTTTGACCCAATTAATTACCATTGACCAATTAATTGTATTAATTCCAATTCATGGTTTATTGGGTAAACATTGGGCCCATGGCCCAATTAAATTCCCTCCTTACCTTAGGCTTACCTCAATTGGGTCCATTGGGTCCCAAATGAGTATTGGGCCCAATTTGACCATCCTTGACCCGATTAGTCCTCATTGATCCATTAAATGGATTTCATCCAATCCATGGCCCAATTGGGCCATCCTTGGGCCATTGTCCCAAAATTTGGTCCATTTGGCATTTTATTATATCAAACTTCAAATTAAAACGAATAAATGCCAATATATATATTTATAAAAAATTCGGGTTATTACAGGAGGTGGGCCCCACTTGGCCATATCACCTTGGTCTAATTCCATCACCAACTTAGGTGATTTAACTTTAACTAAGTCCATTCTAACCAATTAGATCCTCATTGGGCCCATGGCCCAATTACATTTATCCATACCCATTTATCTTAGAGCTTACATTATCTTGACCCATTGGGTCCCAAATGGTTATTGGGCCCCATTTGACCATCCTTGGCCCAATTGACCATCATTGACCACTTAAATGATTTTAAATCCAATGCATGGTCTATTGGGCCATACTTGGGCCTTTGTCCAAATTTTTGGCCCATTTACCATTTATTCCATCAAGTTTCCAAATTTCCATCATTAAAATAAATAATATCCAACTTTATATTAATTTACAAATTCCGGGCCATTACACTCTCCTCCTCTTCCTCTCTCAACATTCAAACCCTAGGGTCAACCCTCTCCTTGAGACAAAGAAAGAGTTCATCTCATCTCTCTCCCTCTCTCAACCTTCACCTAGGCCGAACCCTCCCTTAGGGTTTGCATCTCAAACCCTCACTCTCTCTCTCAATCCACACCTTGGCCGAAATACTCCATTAAAGTCCAAGGAGGCTCTCAATCTCTCTCTCTCTCCCATTTCGGCACTAAAACTTGGAGAAACCGAAGAACGAAGGAGGAAGAAGAAAGGACTAAGGAAGGAGAAGAATGGAGGAGCAAGACGGAACGAAAGAAAACGAAGGAGACGTGGAAAAGGTAAGGTTTATGTTTCATGTTACTAAAAATATAAGAAACCAAGGGAACCATGGTTTCGGCTACGGAATGGCCGAAACCATGGGGTTCCATTTCGGGTTGAAAAGGTTGGGCAAACGGTTATAGGCCATGGATTTAAAATCCATCTAAGGAATATCAATGACATGGACATAAAAGTAAAGTATGGTTCAAAATCCGAAATATGGTTTTGGAGATTGAAAATGGACACGACCCTAACCTTGTTGGTGGGTAAGACATGTTGTACAAATAAGTTTGGATGATGATAAGTACTATGGTTAAATATAAGGAATGGAATTCGTAAGAAAATAAGCAAAGAACATGGTTCGGTCCCTTGCATGGCCGAACCCTATTTTGATAAGGACCATATGAGGACTCAAAAGAGATTGGATGAGGTTCGGCCATGTTGTATGGCCGAACCCTATCAAATGACCTAAAGCTTGTTGTATGTAATTTTTTTAAGAAAACCTATCCTCAAGGTGATGTAAAAATGGAAAGAGGATGAAGAGGAGGAAACCATGGGTTCGGCCATGTTGTATGGCTGAACCCCATGGAGGAATGTTTATGGATCCATATATATGTTAATGTATTATCAAGTTAAGAACTAGGATGACAAAAATGAAGCACCAACATGGCCGAACCCCATGGATGATTTTTATGGGTTAACAAGTTAAGAAATAAAGGAAAAAGAACTGATGGTTAAGATGGAAAGAATATGAAATGGAAGAACCATGGGTTCGGCCATGTTGTATGGTCGAACCCCATAGATGATATTTTTATGGACCTAGGTTGATTTATCAAGGTAAATGATTAACTATGGAATATTAGGTTAAGAAATACAAGAATGAATGAGGATTGACTCGCATGGTTTAAAATAAACAAGGATTAAAAGAAGGTGGTCAAAACCAAAAGAGTGTGGTTCGGCCATGATGTATGGCCGAACCCCACTAATGAGTTTTTATGGACTTAAACATTTTTCAGCCCTAAGGTATGGCTGAAACCCCTTGGGGGTCTTAACCGCCTTAAGGACCATGAGCATAAATGGAAAAGAATATGGAATGATGTAGGGGTTGATGGAAATCAAATGGATCACCAAATTGATGTATGTATATGTGTTAAATGTAATAAGGTAACGGGATTTCACAAACGGGTGCACGATCGGCTTTGACGCGATTGGTGATCGGTTTAGACGAAAACGCAAGGATACAATATTTGGATGCTGGTAGGATTCCTACCTTGTTGATACACTTGGATTTATGTATATGGATGGTTTTTATTCCTATGTGTTATGATTTATTTTTGGTATCAAAATACTATGTTTAAAGGAATGGAATTTCAATGCTATATGTTTAATATGAAATGGCATATGCACTCACATCTCATGCATGGCATGGGAGGGATAATATGAGCGGAGTCCACGCTCCATTCGGATATCAGATAAACAAACGTGGAGAGGGATCCGCACTGATTCCGATTACAATGTTTGAAATGAAAGAGGAGTCCACGCTCTGTTCGGTGGGACCGATAAGGCATACGTGGGGAGTCATGACAATACCTTGATGTGGCTTGTACATCAAGAGGATTTTTATGTGATTGTGATACGGTTGATGGGTGGGAATCATGGCATGTGACACCCATGGCATGACATTTACTTGCATGATTTTGACATTATATATCTATGTGATTTTTATACTAATCCATGTATTTGACCCTACTCGGAATACCTACTGGGCACGTTGACTAACGCCTTACTTCTACCTTAGATGATGACACAAGGAATGGACAGAGCGAAGGACGCGAACGGAGCCAAGCTTAGGAGCTTGGATAATTTAGATTTTTTTTAAATTTTTTTTAGTTTTTATTTCGGACAATGTAATTTGAGTTATTTGCATTTTGGGACTTAATAACTTAGAACTATCCTGCTATGGTTTGGTTTTAATTTTGGACATTTTTAAGATTAATTTATGTGATGGACTTCCTTGCTTAAAAATGGATAGGAATAGTAACTTTATTATAATTCTGCATTACGATTTATTCCTCAAGTATAGCCTTATTGCATGGGAACCGTTTTCGTGGACTTAGTCCACGCACACGTATGGTTGGCCAGTTAAGGGCCGGACTTTGGAAGCTTGGATTTAGCTCGCGTCGTGGCATCCCGCTCTCTCTCCTCTTTATTTCAAAAAAAAAAAGGCTCTGATTTTAGGCGAGTGAAAAAGGGCGCGTTATACAAAGGGTAGTCATAATTGATTATGCACCCCACGTTACCCACTCCTACAAAATTTACATGTGATCCAAACGCAACCACAAATTTGTTTGATTTATGGGATAAGTAACAAATCTTTTTATGAAGAGATGCATATCACGTGCTTGCTCCAACACAACAGCTATTGGTGTCAAGCAGTAGCTAGGGTTTTTGAATTCAAATCTTCAATGAGTTGCCTTCTAATTTTATTGCTTTCATTTTATCGCTCCTTAATCGTTTTCTTTAATTTTTGTTATCTCTTCCTTGATCGAAGGAAGGATAGCTTATTATAGTTTTGAATTGAAATGAAGAATAATAAGAAAGTCTATTTTCCACTAAACTCACGGAGTTAAAAGGCCGGGACGCCCTTGAATTCGTCTCACCATTTCTTTTCTTCTCTCTTTTTCCATTTTCTTATTTTAAATCACAGTTTCAGACACGATTACATGCCCAAAATAGCACAAGCACGCTGCACCTACTATGTAAATGCACTTGTTTAACCTAAGGATGAGTGAATGAAAGGTTTTCTTTAAAAAGCATAGGAAAGTTCTACCCTTCTATCGGAAAATTAGGGGTAGTTAAATATAAGAATTGAAGACAAGGATTCCCTTTTGCTTTTCCTCTATCAAATCATGAGATAATTTGATAATAAATATTACATACCGAAATTGGGATTCAGGTTCTACTCTTCTTCCTCGAAGGGTGTTAGGTTGAATTCTAGTATATATTTGAATAAATAAAAGCTAGGTTATATGGGTTTTTCTTGTGATAGGTTTATGACTTTAAATTGGTTGCATAACTTGAACTAGATTTGATGGAACGGTGGTTTGGGTTTTCCATTGGATGGTTTATGCATTTTGTTTTTAACAGCTTTTAAATAATATATATATATATATATATATTTTGTTGAGGGCAAGGCTGGCTCAACAGAAGTAGATATCTAAGGCAAAAATTTTAAATGGGGCCTTCTTGGTATTTAATATATTATATTATAAGTAACATTTAATCAAAATTTTAATTATATATAATAAAAAGAGTTTAAGATGCAAAATTACTAATTAAATTTTTATATTCAAGTTTTGCTAAAATCAAATTTATTTTCCTTTTAAAATTTCAATTCTTACAACCCATAAGTTTAAGGTTCATGGAGAAAAAAGGAAAGAGAACAGTAACGTATTGAGATAAAAATCTAGGCGTAAAATAAGATGAATGGTTAAATAAATGGAAAGTTTGAGGCAGTTTTAGTAATGTGCCATTTTTTAGATCTAAACAACAACTCGAATAGTGAAATCAGTGTTATTAAATTGTTCAACTCTAGATTACCCAATATTAAATACCATCTATTCTAGGTTACGTCAGAGATATGTATAGGAGTTGGAATTAGTTTATACATGTTGGATTTTTATACAAAGTTAAGTTTCTGATTAGAGATGAATGGGGAAATACACCAACAATATTAGAAAATTGGGCCTTTTTATAAGAGGGCCTAAGGCAATTGCCTTTTTTGTTTAGGAGTCCGGTCCTGGTTGAGGGTCAATGGTGTGAAAAACATCATGAAAAATGGATGGACATTTTCACACCTGAGAAATCATTTTCTCATCAGTAATAGATTCATATGAAATCTCAGCTTTCCAATGAAAATGACTCAAGACAAACGTGCCGCCCTAAGTGAATTTTGTGAACAAATCATGTAATTGATTGTTGAAGAGAACTGAATCATATATTTTGCAATATTAAAATTTGTAACAAAAAGAAGACATGGTAGTCCTATTCTGTACAGTTTTCATCTGTACAAAGCAATGGTTGTTTTTTGAGCAGTGCACAATAGCGCAATGCTGCGTACAATTTACAGCGTTATATACAATATGCCCATAATCATCTACCATGCATCTTTGCAGCTGCATCTTCCATCTTTGAAGTGTTGGAACTTGCAAGAGTCCTTAACAACCATGTCCCGGCCTATAAATGTCGACATGAATTTGCAAATGGAGTGGCAGTCACCACACATCCGCACGCTCTTGACTACATGAATTGATGTCCCTTGAGGCAACCAAACCAGGCCAAAAGCCAATGCCATGATTTCAGTGTGTCCTACTTGTCCATGTTCCTCTTCTGCATCGTGCAACCAGTGATTCTTCTCTGCCACATAACCCAACTCATCCATTTTCCTTTCTACCTCTTTCAGTTTACTGTTCACATTCCCCCTTTGAATCTGGTTTGGAACAAACTCATGTATGCTGTTTCTTATCTCGATCCAGCTATAACTCGGTCTGATGATTGTCATTCTGCTTTTCAACTTTGATACGTCACGCCATTTCCCTACTGTTAGAAGGATATGCTCAAGGAGTAGATTTGCAAAACAATCACTTGGCTCAAGTTCCAAAAGCTTTTCTGTCTCATTTTTTGCAACTCTCATATTTCCATGTATTCTACAGGTAGAGAGAAGGGTCCTCCAAATTTGAGCATCTGGTTTGAATGGAACACTGCCTTTTATGAATGCTTTTACATCTTCAAACATCCCAGCCCGTCCAAGAACCTCTACCATGCATGAATAGTGCTCAGCCCCTGGTTTAATCCCGTAATCCTTATTCATTGATATGAAAATCTGGAAAGCCTCATCAACTAGGCCCATTTGTGAACAGGCCTTGAAAACAGAGATGAACGTATCAGAATCTGGGACTTTGTTTTTTTGACACATCTGCGTAAAAAGATTGAGTGCTTTAGATGGCTTCCCATGATCAACATTAGCAGAGATGATCAATGTCCAAGAAGCTAAATTCATGTCAGGCATCCAATCAAACACCTTGACAGCATGAGTTATCTCTCCACTTTCTGCGTACAACTTGATGAGGGAATTGCTCATATTGGGATCTGTAACAAACCCCCTCTTCATGACATAAGATTGTGCTTGCCTTCCTGCATTCAGAAAGACTGGATTTGCACAGGCATCAAGGATAATACATGCAGAGAAGTGATCAAGCTGTCCACCAGACCGTTGGATTCTGTGGAACAATTCAAAAACCATTTCATGATCCTCCATGCTTGCACAAGCTTGAATTAGTGCATTCAATGAAATTTCAGACTTTGGGATTGAAGGGCAGAGTTTCAGACCTTGTTGGATACACCCAAGGACTGCATATAGTTTTATGAGGGTGTTTGCAACATAAACGATCATCTCATAACCACTTCTGATTATATGACAGTGAAACTCTTCCCCCATTTTGAGATCTTGCAAAGCTATACAAGCTAGAATAGCAGAGGTATAGGTGAATTCATTAGCTTCAATGCCATCAAACTGCATTGTCCTGAAAAGACACAGTGCTTCTTCAAACCTGCCATTCCAACAATGGCCAACAATGATAGCAGACCAAGGGACTGTACCCGGATTTTTGATCTCCGAAAACACCCATCTTGCTGCATCTGTAATCCTGCATTTGGCATAAATGTCGATCAATGAACTCATCACATATGGGTCAGACTTTAGTTCAAGTTTTATAACATGGGTATGGAGCATTTTCCCTGTGTCAAGGTTTGATTGCAAAGCACATGCTTTTAGAAGGCCCGCTATAATGAACGCATCAAATTCCTGTATTTGATTAAAAATATTTAGAGCACTGTTGTAGTCATAATGATAGGAGTTCAATCTATGAATGCATTCGATATACATCTGAAAAATGAACTGAAAATCATTCGAATGATAACATGCGGGAGGGCAAAATGGTAACTTCACCCGAAAATATAAAATCGGGTGTGTAGAGACAGATTTTCAGGGTGTCACCGCAAGCCGTCAAAGAACCTTAAAACATAAAAAAAAAAAAAAAAAATTTAATATTATGCAGCCCAAATGGGCCACATCTTGTGCCCAGCTTGTAAGGGCCGATCATGGAATGACTTTCACCTTAAAGCTAAGTGATGTTGAGATTTTATAACCTTTACCTTTAGGAACATCTATCTACCTTTTCGATGGGGCTGAAATTCGGGCGGGTAGGGCCAGGTTTTTATAAATCCAACTCTAACCCATGTGAAAAATGATTGAACCCGACCCACCCCGACCCGAATTGATAACCCGAATTTGGGAACCCAACCCGACCCGACCTTGAACCCGAGAATCAACCACACTTGGAGAGACAAAGAGAAGAAAGATAGAAAACGTACTAAATCATCGTTCAAATTTGAGCCTCCATGCCTTTCGGATCTACTGGATCTCATCGAACATCCACCGGCACGCTGCAAACGAGGCCACATACGACGCTGCTCAGGCATGGGCACATGACCGCGGCCACGGATCTGCCTGGGTTCATGTCACGCCCCACCTTCCAACTCTTAAACGGGAGTGTTCTGACTGCATAAGTTTAAATCACCTGTTGATTTAAATGAGTCTTACATCATAATTTTGTGGCTATTTTTTTTCCAACAATACATAATCATTACAAGCCATCGAATTCCTCATGTCCACAACTTGCTAAATGACATAACATTTCCATTCATCATACCATATAACTTAGAGAGAGAAAATATTCAATCACATAAAGATTTCTAAACTCACCAATTTACTCTTATTCCCAGACTAACCAAATGCATAACATTCTCAAATTTACTCAATACTTGAATTTATTATTCAAGTCTCAACAAACCAAATAAACAAATAAACAATTTCCTCAAAATAATTCAAATCAAAATAACCATCTGATCTATGCTCTAAGTACTAAATCTGTCAATAAGCTATTCGATTCTAAACACCCTCCAGCGACTCCTCGTTTTCTACACCTCATTTTGATCACCATCCAGACCCAAGTCCAATGGAGTGCCTGCAATGTAAGGGATGAACTCCATGCTCACTGAGGAAAAACAATAGCATGTATATATATATATATTATCACTATTCATTAGATAAGATCTCATTCAAATCTCATATCATATGGCATAATCTCCAACATAGATAAGCAAATTACATTCAATGCATGTAATCAATGCCCTATATTCAATACTATATGCCAATGCTCAATGCCCACGCACCTCAATCCATTCTCACATCCACTATCACCATGTTAGATCTCATGATTTACCAAAATGACTCAGCTTTGATTGAGTGGCCACCTTGACAAACCATGTAACACAATTGTGCACCGTTACTAATGTGACCAAACAATAAACTAGGACACAACAACCACGATCTGACCGGCCTGTCACTTCAATGAACCAAGACCCAGCAGCCACAACTTGACTGGTCTGTTGCTCTAGCGAAACATGATCCAGTAGTCACAATCTGACCAGCCTGTCCATTCCACTGGCACATGACCCAGTAGTCACAATTTGACTAGCTTGTCACTCCCACAGACTCCATTCCCTTACCCAATCCCAATGAATATGACATGCTCAATGCAATGTATAGTGCGTATTATCTATACTATCATGCTACCATTATCCACAAAGTGCTATAATTTCTAACTACATACTCCAAGAATTATAAAATCATTCTAAGCATCATTTACAATGCATCCACATATTCCATAACATAACATCATGGTAAACTTTGCTCTAGCATGCATATTATTTCAATAACACTATATATCGTAACATGAGCAAAATTACTTAACAACATAAAAATCATGTTAATTACTCTAAAGTCCATCACATGCTCAATAATCACATAACATCCAACTAATGTAAATATAATCCAACATAGCAAACTATACAATATCAGACGTTATCCTAACCACAACTAGTCGAATATGTGTGTTGGACCTTTCAACAACATTAACAGTTAGTTCCAAAAATCCGGGCTTACTGAGTTTACTCACGGCTATTAAAATATTTTAGCCCAATAATTCCTTACACTACTGTGAGTCTTGCACCGAACTCCAACCATCATTCTAATAAATACTCAGTCCATTTATAGGTCCAACAATCACATTCCAAATTCACATCAATACTTTGCAATATTTTTAAATTGCATATTTAAATAAAACCCAAGTAAGTGAAATTGTTTGCCTCACCTAGAAGTTTTTGAAGTGTAAGATGTTACCAAGGAGTCCGAAAATAAGCCATTTTTTTTAATGCAAGGTTGTTGTAGATCAAATTAAATTTCTAAACAAATAGCATCTGTTGATTGTTAGCTCCCTTTAAAGTAATATTGTTTAAATGGTTAAGGATTAAACCAAGCCACCCCAACTGAGGTAATCTAAGGTAAAGGGCATAAGGTTAAGGTTCCTAACCCAAATACTACAATCTAAACCGAACACCATAGTACCCTTCTACATCTTCCACTAACATAGTCGATGGATAGTAAGGTTAAGATTAGGAAGTGAACAATTTGTAGAAACACCCCAAGTGTAAACTGGAAGGGCTCACCATCCATACTTGGTGGTTCAGGGCCTCGGGTCTGGTGCAAGCAGCATAGAGATCTGGCCCATACAACCCAAAAAAATATGGTTTACTGAGCTCACTAATGTCCTTTTTTTTTTTTTTGTTATGAAGCTCTAGGGCTGAAACCAGTCTCATTATCTGATCGATCTGGGATTGGAAATCAGTCCTTACTACCAACAATCTGGGCTGGCTTGCGAGCCTAGTTAAGAGGAGTTCAAACCTGGTTATGCTGGCTCAACTAGGAAGGGTTTCTGGGTTCATAGCAGGTCCAATATGCCTGAATTTTGGGATTGGTATCAGTCCAACTATTTGGCCGATCTTGGGACTGAAAATCAATCCCCACTCTCAATGGTTGAGATTTGTTTCTTCTTGAACAAGCCCATAAAATATAACAGTTTTGGCCTAAGTTAAAGGCCCAACTTTACAGTGCTTTGGATTGGATTCTGAACCATAGTTCAGACCCAATAAGGGTTGTTCTACAGGCCTAGTGGCACCCAGTTTTGGGTGGGTGGTTGCCCATCTCGGCTGGAGTTCTAGACAAATAAAATTTCAACATAGCTATTTTCACTTACGTAGAGGTAGATAGAAGAAAACTGATAGAGGCATACCTGTATTGCGTAAGATTTTTAGAGGGATTTAGGTGCAGATGTTAGGTGATGGCCTGTAGCAGGAAGAAGACTGCAAGACATCGGTGGACATCATCAGGAACAAAGGTGAAAACAGCAGGAAATGCTGTTTGGAACAACAGAGCACTGCTGCGTCGCTTGAACAATAATGAAGGAGAGAACGAGAGAAGAGATGACTAAGAAAGAGAGAGGAAGTACAAAAGAAGATACCTGAGATGTGCGTTGGGTCGCAGCAGGCCACAAGGTTGGCATCAGGGTTCTGAACTGCAGCGCTGATGCGGTTGGTTCCTAGAACTTTGAAAGCAAAGTGAGAAAAATATGGGAGATCGAAAAATAGAGAAGTGGGATGGCATGGATTTATAGGAAAAGGGGTCGGCATCTCGATTTAGGGAAGGTTTAGAAATGGGAAGGGATTAGATGGAGAGGAAAGGGGTGAGGGATCAAATTTGGGCCAATTTCTGTAACGCCCGTCCCTTTTCACCGAAATCAGAGTCTATTTTTTGTTTTTGAAATGAAGAGTGACAAAGGGCGCGGACGTCACGACGCGAGTTAAGTCCAAGCTTCTAAAGCCCGGCTCTTAACTGGCCAACCCTACGTGTGCGTGGAACGAAGTCCACGGAGAACAGTACACACGTAGACGTAAGTTTGTGGAATATTAACTAAGTGCGGAAATTACCATAGAGACTATCCTACAAATTGGAGATAACAGGGAAGATACATTCATTTAATTACTAACATACCTTAAAATGATTATGTCCAAAATAACATCCAAACATTGCAAGTAAGCTAAATTATTACATTCCGACAAACTAAATTACTCAATTTACATTTTCCAAAATAAACATAAGTAAACTATGTAGCACGCCTTCCCAAGCTCCTACGCTTGGCTCCCGTCTCGTCCTTCGTTTCCTCCGTCTCCTGCGTCATCAGCTAGGGTAGAAGTAGGGCCTTAGACAACGCGCCCAGTAGGACTCCAAGTAGGGCTAACACATGGATGAGTAATAACAGCATGCATATAATAATATAATAAAAACTGGTAGACAATCATATAATGAAATTATGAAGTGAATGCCATGCCATGGGTGTCTGTGTTATGAATCCCACCCATCATCCCTACCATCATGATGTCATATCCCCCTTGACGGCAAGACCTCGTCAAGGTATCCCCATGCCTGTTCTCGGTCGCCCCGACGGAGCATGGACTCCGGTTATAGCCTATCAGGCTATCTCCATGCCTGTTCTCGGTCGCCCCGACGGAGCATGGACTCCGGTTTCATTTCATTCTTCCCCTACCATATCCTTCCCATGTCATGCATGAGATGTAGATTCCATATACCATGTAATATATGTAACTCATAGTCATAAAACCCATCTTAAAAACAACCACTTGATTTCCAAAATAAATTAAAGGAAAATATCACATAATACTTAATCCAAAACCCATCTTAAAACAAACCATATAATTTCCAAAATATTTCAAAGAAACCATCACTCAATCCATGACTTACAAAAAGGTAGGAATCCTACCGGATACCGATTAGCGTCATTTCTCGCTTCCGTCCGACAATCCGGTCGCCGATCACGCACCGCTTGTGATATCCAATACCTTATTACATACACATAATCAGTCCACATTTTACTATTTCTAAGCCCATTAATCATTTCCAAGTTCATATGAAAAATCAGTCAATATTTAGGTTTTGTGGGTCCCATTTAATCCATTACATATTTTAATTACATGAGTCTAAAAATCAGCCTCCTAGGCTTTATTTAACCATACATAAACTTATTATTTAGTGCCCCTAAGTCCATGGTCCTCTCCCATGGAGTTCTTGAATTTGGCCATTAATTACGGTTTTGCCACTACCTCTTCTCCATGGTTAATCAATCATTCACCCTTGCCTAACTAAGTTCATAATTGATCCATACACTTAAGTCCATTAGTGAACCCTTTAATCATGTCATAATATCATTAAAACAACCCTTTTTCTTAACTTAACCTACATTAATTAGCCACATACATAAACCCTTTCTTAGCCCATGAAAATGACTTATTATTGAATCATCATTCTTAGCCATATCTTGGGTCCATAATTGACCCATCACCCGTATCACAAGATCATTTACATCAACTATCTAATTTAACCTAAACTCCATTCGTTTCCATATATACACACACATTAGTCTTAGTCCTTAATTGGTTCACAAAATGGGTCCATTGATGTCTCATTAAGCATAGCATAACAACACTAGAAATTAGCCATTTAAACACTCTAATCCTCATTCATTTCTCACATACATCATACCAAAATTTATCCATAAGTTTACCCACAAATGGGTCATGGGTTCGGCCATACACCATGGCCGAACCTAGGATGTCTTTATCCCATTTTTTTTTCTTTGGTCTAATTACACATTTGAAACCATCATAATTCCATAATTCCACACCCATTAAATCCATCACTACACCACCATAGGGTTCGGCCATGGTGTTCATGACCCATCATTCCATTGGTGCCCTTTTAGACCATAAAGACACTTACTTTTATTCATGGATTCCATCATAATAAACCTCCTCAAACATTACCTACATTTAATCATTAAGCACTTAAAACCCTAAACCATTCTCCATGCTTCCATTCTTACAAACCCTACTAAATTAATTCAATCATCTACCATGGGGTTCATCCCCCTCTACCATTCTTTTTGAGGTCATTAAAATCATTTTTCATCTCCTATGATTCTCTCATTTAAAACCTCTTTACAAAACTTACCATATTCAATCATTTAAAACCCTAAAAATCATAAACATTCTCCATGCTTCCATTTTTACAAAACCCTAACAAAAACACACATTACCTAACCACCCACCATGGGGTTCGGCCATACTACATAGCCGAACCCTACGGCCCATAATTTTTCTTCCAATTACATAATTCCATGCTTAATCCATTTAATTACATAACCCCCTTAATCCATTTATTTTTCTTAACCCTAATTTACCCATTTAGGGTTAACCCCTCTTTCCTCCTTTCACTTGATAGATTTAAGATCCAAGGCCATGATGTTTTGGCCACCTCTAAATCCAAGAAATGGATTTCATAACCTATTAAACCCTAAGAAAATTTAATCTCTTGTTTAGAAAATACTTACAATCTGACGCCTCCTCCGACTTTCGTTACTCCCGTCGGCTTCTTTAACCTTCTTTATTCTCCTTCTCCTTTGTTGGTTGGCTAAAATGCTTGATCAATGGTGAAAACCCCCAAGCTTGGGTTTGACCATGATAGGGTTTGATTTGAGAGAGAGAAGGGAGGAGAGGATAAAGAGGTGTCTAGCTTCCTTGGCCTTGAGGTGAAGGTCCCAAGCTTAACCCTTTCTTCTTTTCTTCTCTTCCAAATTTTCCTTTTTTTTTTTTTTCTTCCTTAGAGATGAGGGACGGCCATGAGAGAGTGGAAGAGATGGAGAGAATGAGATGAGGGTGAAATGGAGAGAATAAGATAAAAACTTATCTTATCTCTTTGGGTTGCTTTAGTTATACTTTACATTAACTCTCCCAACCACCCCACATGAGATATTTCTCATGCTTTTTGACCCAACACAACTAGCCAACGTTTTTTTTTTTTTTGATGCCTTAAGATATTTTTCATACTTTAATGGTTTATGCTTTATTCTTTAAGATTCATGGTGGTGGTTGAGATAAACCACCACCCAACGTTTTATGTGTTATAGATAAATGGCTTTTGGTCTTCTACCTTTTGACCATTTGACCACCCTTTTGGATAATTTAAACATTTAATTAATTAGATAATTAGGTTAATTTAATTCCCATTTTAACTTAATTCCATTTACTTAAACTCCTTCATGCATCTACCCATGGTTGACCAATTCAACTATGGTGGACGGCCCCACCAATCCTTGGTCCACATGCCACCTCATTTGGTGAGGTGGAGGTGGGTCCCAATTGGCCACATCACCTTGGCCATTCCACCACGAACTTAGGTGATTTTAAATTTAACTAAGTCCATTCCAACCAATTGGATCACCATTGGGCCCATGGCCCAATTACATTTTCCTCTTACCTACTTACCTTAGAGCTTACATGACCTTGATCCATTGGGTCCCAAATGAGTATTGGGCCCAATTTGACCATCCTTGGCCCAATTGACCATCTTTGACCCTTTAAGTAAACTTAAATCCAATCCATAGTCCATTGGGCCCTAGTTGGGCCTTTGTCCATATTTTCATCCATTCACCATTTATTCCATCAAATTTCTAATTTTCACCATTAAAAATAAATAATGACACATATATATTGATTTACAAATTCCGGGCCATTACAATTTCTATTGAAAGGTAGAGATAGGGTTGCCGTTTTTGGGGAAGGAAGAAAGGAAAGTGGTCGATTTTGGAAACCTTGAGATACGGTGGGTTTTGGGTTTCTTTGTCATCTAGGGCTTAGAGATTGTTTCCGTTTGGGAAAGGAAAGGAAGGACAAAAAAACAAGTGAGGAAGAGGGATCGTGGGTTAACAGGGAATAAAAAGAGTGGTGTGGGTCCAAAGGTCCACACAGCTTGGGTACCTATTAAAAATATGTGTATTCTAAAAATACACCCCTCTACATTAATCGCAATAGGAAAGAATTTTAATGAAACTAATTTCTACATTAGATTCGACCGAGGAAGATGGGTCCCATGGATCCACCCAAAAACTTATTAATTTTAGATTTTTAAATCAAATACTTCTAATTGGAACTCTAACTTTAAAAAAGTACAATTTAATTTGGTAATTAAGTTTCTTCATTCACTTAATTTTAACTATAAGGGGATATATTTGTAAATTTCTATTTAAGATTTCAACTTTGGGGGATTAAAATTTTATTTGACAACTAAATTTTCCATTTATTCCTTCTCACTTATTTTTTTTAAATATTATTTCTATCTAATTTAACTTTCCATGAATAAGGATTTGAATACTACATCATTAAAAAATGTAGTCGAGTTAATATTTTATTTGCTGTTATCATAATTTCAATTGTTCTCAATTTATTTTAATTTGATATTTTTAATTTTCTCTCCCATTGGTTGTTTACTTAAAATTTAAATTGTATGATTCTAATTGAGGAGAATGTGTGTGCAATCAAGGCTTATAGTTTAATTCCTAATTTTTGAAATGTGTTTTCTTCCCGAATAATTTTATCAAATAAAGTAACAAACCAGTTCAAACCATAATAATTTTCAAGACTAGTTCTACACATTCCTACTGACCTGCTACTTCGGGTCGGGTCACTACATCCTAACCCCCCTTAAAGAATTTTCGTCCTCGAAATTTACTTAACGTACGTACCTTGCTCATCAAATAATTCTGGATACGCCTGTTGTATTGCTGCCTTCCGCTCTCACGTTGAACCTTCTACTCCATTGAAAGTGCTCCCTTGGTACTAGAACAAGATTGACCCTAGAGAGGGGGGGGGGGGGGGGGGGGGGATGAATAGGTCAATCTAAAAATCGTTGGTCTTTTTAAAAATTACTTGATTGATTAATTAAGTGCAACATATATTACAATCAAGTGTGTGTGTGTGTTAGCAAATGTGATTAAACAATTAACAGAATGAATTAGCTCTAACACCACAAACATAAAGACACAAGATATATAGTGGTTCGGTTAACCAACCTACATCCACTGTTAGGACTAGCTCAACTTTGAACTATCTTCAAATCCACTAAGTGGGGACTTACACCCTCACAATTAGATTAGGAATTCCACCTAACTCAATTGGCTGGGAATTTAACTCACCACATGTAAAATAGGAATTCCACCTATTTGAATTGGTTGGGAATTCCACCCACCACGTATTCCAGAGACTACACTCTAGATTTTTTATAATGGTTCCGGAGCCAAGCCTCCTTAATCCACTTTCACAGGATAAAGGTTTTAACAACAAAATTAAAACCAAGAAGCACTCGCCTTTGTAGCTCTTTCTCGATGATGTGTGATTTTCAAAGATCCACCCAATGTGTGCCCGAGTTAATCCCGACGTTCTGCCTCATAGCCGTTTTTTAGCAATCACAATCTCAAGGTGACTAGGAAATTGGTTCTACCAATATCTATCCTAGTTGTATATCATTTACCCTCTCTCTCTTTTCACAACCTCAATCACTATGATTGGTTGTATTAGATTTCCCAAGTATAAGCACAAGAGAGAGAGAGTGATTATTTTGTTGGCCCTTGTTTAAGCTCATTGATAATGATGAGGGTCCAACAGATTTGCCAAAGGATGTGAAACGGTTGCACAAGGATTGGTATTTATAAAGAAGGCAACCTGTTTAAAAAACTATAATGTACAGACAGGTCGGGCGCACCAAGGGGTTTGTGACTAAGAATATTACCCTTAAACCACCCGATCGTTGAGCATTAAATGCACTCCCAACGACATAATTTATACCTAACCAACATGTCTGTGTCGCCGATTGGTTGACAGTCATGGCACTGCGAGGTCGGTCCATACGAGGGTCTCGATTTGGGGCAACAACATGCAGATTGAGTTTCATGTTCTGAAACTTGTCCTGCCCAGAACGACCTGTCCCTTTTACCAAGGGGTTGGTCGTGGTACTCTCGATCGGTCTTGAATTACCGAGATGTCTATTTTTTCGAGAGTCCACATGAGTTCTAGGTTCCAGAACTCATAAGTTATCATGACGAGTCGTTGACCACGAGGGGTCGTTAAGTTCATCACCGAGGGGTCGATGCATGAGAGACTCTCGATCAGAGGCATACCAGAATGTCAGTTCAATGTTCTAGAACCTTTGTCAATCTGGTCGACCAGTCTTTGACCACGATTGGTTGATCCTGTCTCCACCGAGGGGTCGGTGAGAACGACTGGTCGATCTGACAGTGAACTTAATTCATATTTCTAAGTTCGCTTCCAATTCACTGTCAAGATTCCTCCCTAGGCTTTTATGATTTTATCATTTGTTCAACTAAGCCTAGGAATAGTCCTCCGAAGGTGTGGGTACCACATAAAGTCATCTATGGCCTAATCCCTATTTTGTGATTGCCATAACAATGAGCTTTAATCCGGTGGAGCATGATCTTCAATCTTGATCACCTTGAATCTTCAAGCTTCTAGCAAGTGCTTCTTCCGAGTAATGGAATTGACAAACTTAAGGACTAGGGAAACCAGAGCACTAACATCCATAATGTTGCCAAAGCACTTGAACCAACGGAATGGTGTGTGGAGCACTTGATCTCTAGAATTCAAAAATTTAACTGGCTTCTCTTCATACGCAACATCCTTGTTGACGTCCAAATCTTCCCAAATCAGCACATGAGAAGGGTCTGCTTGATACTTCCTAAGCATTGATACATGGAAGACATTATGAAGTCGAGCAAGCTTGGGTGGAAGGGTAAGTGTGTATGCCACCTCCCCCACGCGACTCAAGATCTCAAATTGTCCGATGAATCAATAAGCTAACTTCCCTTTGCTCCCAAATCGGTGAATGCCTCTGCGAGGTGATACACGAAGAAATACATGATCACCCAATGCAAACTCCAAAGGTCTACGCCTACGTTCTGTATATTTTTTCTGACGGCTTTGCGCTATTTGCAACTTTTGGCGAACTAACTTGACTTTTTTTGTAGTTTCTCGCACCCAATCAGGTCCTAAGGTTACCTTATCACTTGCCTCTTCCCAACATAGTGATGATCTGTACAGTCTGCCATAAAGATCCTCAAACGGTGCCATCTTGATGCTTGATTAATAACTATTGTTATACACGAACTCTACTATGGGTAAGCGATCTTCCCAACTACCTTTTGAATCTAGTACACAAGCGCGTAACATGTCCTCCAGAATCTGGATAGTCCGCTCAGACTGGCCATCGGTCTGAGGGTGGAATGCCGTGCTAAAACAAAGCTGAGTACCGAACTATTTCTGAAGACTTTGCCAGAACTGGGATAAGAACCTTGAATCTCGGTCAGACACAATGGTAACTGGTATTCCATGTAACTTGATTATCCTGTCCATGTATAGTTTAGCCAACTTTTCCATAGGATTTGTCATTTTCATTGCAATAAAGTGAGCTGATTTTGTCAGTTTATTGACCACCACCCAAACTGCATCATTACCTTTTGGCAATCTCAGCAACCCGATTACGAAATCCTTGGTAATATTATCCCACTTTTACTCGGGTATACTTAGAGGTTGCAATGTCCCTGTAGGTTTCTGGTGTTTAGCCTTCACTTGTTGAGATGTCAAACAACTGGCTACAAATTTAGGAACTTCTCTCTACATACTTCTCCACCAGAATTGTCTACGTAAATCTTGGTACATCTTCGTACCTCCCGGATGTATTGCAAAATGAGTATGGTGAAAATGTTCAAGTACCTCTTTTCTGCAATTCTCCGACAGTGGGACATAGAGTCTATTTTGGTATGTTAGTCCCCCGTTCGTTCTTACCATCCATCCTTTGGTCCGTTACCGATGCTGATGGAATTTCTAATTATCACTGCCACCTCATTTGCTTTTTGAGTTGTCAATACCCTAACAATAATGGCTGTACATGATACCACACTACCTATCTCTCCTGGATTCCGGTCCTCCATGAAATTGGTGATCATGCCTCGAACCATACGACTCAGTGCATTAGCTACCACGTTAGCTTTGCTTGGGTGATATGAGATCTCGAAGCCAAAATCACTCAAATATTCTAACCATCTGCGTTGCCTCATGTTCAAATATTTGTGTATACAAGTATTTGAGACTGCGGTGGTCCGAAAATACCTCAAAGCGCTCACCAAAAAGATAATGTCTCCATATTTTCAGTGCAAAATATACTGCCACTAACTCCAGATCATGAGTTGGGTAGTTCTGTTCATGTATTTTCAACTGTCGATACCCATAAGAAACTACCTAGTTCTTTTACATTAGTACGCACCCTAGTCCATCTCGGGAAGCATCGCAATAGATGACATAGCCCAAGCCTCTTTCCGGAATGATCATTATGGGTGAAGTTGTCAATCTTTCCTTTAGTTATGAAAATACCTTATCACATTGTTCACTCCACACGAACTTAGTCCTTTTCTCGTTAACTTGGTCATTGGAGCCGCAAGTCTAGAAAAGTCTTTAATAAACCGTCTATGGTAGCCTGCCAAGCCCAAGAAGCTGTGGATCTCAAACACACTGCGAGGTCTCTCCCATTTTAACACTGTTTTTACCTTAGTTGGATCCACTGCTATGCCATTTGCTAAAACCACATGGCTTAAGAATTGCACCTCTGTTAGATAGAATTCACACATACTAAACTTAGCATATAATTGATAATCTCTTAGTAATTGTAAGACCGTTCTTAAATGATGTTCATGCGCTTCTTCAGATTTTGAATAGAATAAGATGTCATCAATGAACACTATCACAAAATGATCTAAGTATGACCTGAAGTTCTATTCATTAAGTTCATGAATGTCGCAAGTGCATTTGTCACACCAAACGGCATAACTACGAACTCAAAGTGACCAAACTTCGTGCAAAAAGTTGTCTTTATTATGTCACAATCTTCGACTCTTACCTGGTGGTATCCCGATCGAAGTCTATCTTAGAGAAATGTTTTGCTCCCCTCAACTGATCAAACAAGTCATCAATCCGTGGAATGGGATATTTGTTCTTAATAGTGACATTGTTCAACCATTTGTAATTGATACAAAGTCTCATGGATCCATCTTTCTTCTTCACAAAAAGGGTTGGCGTGCCCCAAGGAGATGTACTTGGTCGGAGAAGACCGACTTCGCTTAATTCATTCAATTGTTTCTTTAGCTCTTCTGTCTCAGCTGGCGCCATTCTATATGGAGGGGGAGTGATAGGGGATGTTTCAGGAATTAAGTCTATGAAAAACTCCACCTCTCTACGTGGGGGTAACTTTGTCAATTGGTTAGGAAACACATCTGGGAAATCACATACAACTTTGGGCATTTCCAACCTTACAAGTTCTGCATTCTCCCAACCCATACTGGCTAATTGAACAAACGACCTAGTCTTCTTTAAACATGGTCCAGGAGTCATACTCAACTTCTCGGTGAAAACAATTCCTGAAGATGTACAACCCGACACTATTTTCTTGGAGCAATCTAAAGTAATTTGGTATGCTAATAATTAGTCCATCCCTAGTATTGCTTCAAATCCGGTCATACCCAAAACCGGCAGATCAAATTCTAACTCTACACCACCAATAGCCAATACACGAGATCGACAAATACAAGTTACTTCAATACTTCTCACTACGGGGGTTTTAATAAACAAAGATTCTTCTAGCTTATCCGTACATAACTCTATCGGACCAACAAGCATGCTAGATATAAAGGAATGGAGAAGCTCCAGAGTCAAATAGGACTCTAGACCATAGACCGAATAATAATAGCATACCATGCATAACTGTAGTTGCCAAAGTCTCATCATCCAGCGGAATAATAACATTTATATGTGAAAGTTCCCATGGTGCTAGAACAAGATTGACCTTAAAGTCGGGGGGGGGGGGGGGGGGGAAGTGAATAGGTCAATCCTAATTCGTTGGTCCTTTTTAAAATTCCTTGATTGATTAGTATTTATGCAGCGGATATTGCAATCAAGTTCTTATGTGTTAACAACAATGATTATCAATTAACATGATACATTAGCTCTAACACCATTAGATCAAGGACACAAGATTTATATTGGTTCGGTTAGCCAACTTACATCCACTATTAGGACTAGTTCAACTTTGACCTATCCCCAAATTCACTAAGTGGGGACTTACACCCTCACAATTAAAGTAGGAATTCAACCTAACTCAATCGGCTGGGAGTTCCACTCATCACGTGTGCCAGAGACTACGCTCTAGATTTCTTATTGTGGTTCTGGAGCCAAGCTTCCTTAATCCACTTTCAGAGGATAAAGGTTTTAAAACAAAATTTAAACCAAGAAGCACTTGCCTTGTAGCTCTTTCTCGAAGATGTGTGCTTCTCAAAGATCTACCCAATGTGTGCCTGAGTTAATCTCGATGCTTTGCCTTATAGCCGTCGTTGAACAATCACAATTTTAGGGTGACTAGGAAATATGTTCTTATCCTAGTTGGTATCTTTTTTTATCTCCTCTCTTTCTCTCTCACAAACTTAATCAAAGATTGATTGTATGTGATTCTTACATGTAGGCACAAGAGAGTTGATCGCTCTTAGAGTGTGTGAATTTTCTCAGTTCAAGGAAGATGGTTAAATAATCATACAACGCTCATATATATAGAGGAGTCAACACAGTTTTTCAAACTGTCCAGTACCGACAGGTCGGTGGCACCGATGGGTCAGTGTTCGTATTTATTACCGTTCAATCACCCTATCGTTGCACATTAAATGCACTCTCGATGGTATAATTAATTCCCGGTCAACAGGTCGGTGTCACCGATGGGTCGACAGTCATGGCACCGAGAGGTCGGTCCATACGAGTTTCTCGATCTGGGGTAACACCATGCAAACAGAGTTTCATGTCCCGAAACTTGTCTTGCCCAGAACGACTTGTCGCCCTTTACCGAGGGGTCAATCTTGGTACTCTTGATCGGTCTTGAATTACCTAGATGTTTGTTTTCTCGAGAGTCCACTTGAATTCTAAGCTCCAGAACTCATAAGTTATCATCGACGAGTCGTTGACCGCGAGGGGTCGTTAAGTTCATCACCGAGTGGTCGGTGCATACGAGACTCTCAATCAGAGGCATGCCCAGAATGACAGTTCTATGATCCAGAACCTTTGTCAATCTGGCCGACCAGTCTTCTACCAGTCTTTGACCACGATGGGTCAATCTTGTCTCCACAAAGGGGTCGATGAGAATGACTGATCGAGCTGACAATGACCTTAATTCATATTTCCATGTTCGCTTCCAATTCACTGTCAAGCTTCCTCTCTTGGCTTTTTATGATTTTATGATTTGTTCAACTAAACGTAGGAATGGTCCTCTAAGGTGTGGGTACTACCTAAAGTCATCTATGGGCAAATACTTGTTTTGTGATTTCCATAAAGATGAGCTTCAATCTGGTGGGGATGATCTTTAATCATGACCACCTTGAGTCTTCAAGCTTCTACCAAGTGCTATGGAATTGGCAAACATAGGGACTCGGCCAAGCCAGGGCACTAATAATCTACCCCTTTGTCAATTTTATGATAAAAACATTGAAGCTAACCCAATTACAAACCCACCCTTATTACATCACATTTGAATACAAAAATATTATATTGATTACATGTACATATTCAAATGGAAAAACAAGACTATGATTTTCGCATATTCTTGTTCAGCTTACTTCATTTCATGTTTTCCTGTTCAAGCATATAAGCAAGCAACAACAGAAAATCACTAGAGGGGTTAGTCCAAAACAAAAATGTGTATCCATGGACTAAACTAGATTTGTATTCATGCTACCCCATAAATCATGATTTCCTAGCAACCAACACTACCCATAGCATATCCAAGCTATTAGTGTTGAGAAGATTTTGTCCCCCAATCTTATTTGAGTTTGAAGTCCCAAACTCCAAGCATAGACATTTTCCCATTTCTATTGTTTCTCCCTGTTTTACCAATTACTCCTCTTAATTGGCTTAGATGTCTAACAACTTCTACTAGCAGACATCGATTTTTCTCTATTTGAAGGAATTGGATTTCAAGCACTCCCCCATGCTTCTTGCATTCAATGCTTCCTTTGTCTCAGATTTTTTTTTTTTGGTTTTAAATATACAGGAAATAATATGTATGTACAAGAATATGAGATGTGCATACGTATGAGCATGAGGAGTTATGGCAATGCACACACGCCAATGGCCTTTCGTAAGGATATAAATTGTGATGAATCCAAGGGTTTGGTCATGATATCTGCCAATTGGTTTTCCGTGCAGATGTGCACAAACTTGATAGTTTTCTCCTCCACCAATTCTCTTATGAAATGATGCCTTATGTCTATGTTCTTGGTCCAGGAATGTTGTACTGGATTCTTGGAAATATTCATTGCGCTGGTGTTATCGCAGTACAATGTCATGGACGCTTGCTTAAGCCCATAATCGACCAACATTTGTTTCATCCAGATCAGTTGGGTATAGCAGCTTGCAGCTGCAATGTACTTTGCTTTGGCTGTGGAGAGAGACTGAGGATTGTTTGCGGATATGCCATGCCACTAAACAATTTTCGATGTCGAAGCAGCCTCCACTGGTAGATTTTTTGTCATCAATATTTCCAGCCTAGTCTGCATCTGTGTATCCAGCTATCAAGAAGGACATATCATATGGAAACCAAATTCCATGCAAGGTAGTACCGGCCTCATATTTTATAATCTTTTAACAACTTTGAGGTGTGACTCTTTAGGTTTGGTTGAAATCTGACACAAGCTCCTACACTAAATGAGATGTCTGGTCGACTTGCTGTGAGGTACAAGAGACTTCCTATCATGCTTCTATTCAAGCTGGGATCCACATCTGTCCCATTCTCATCTTTGAACAATTTGATGGTTGTGCTCATAGGGGTGGTCGCATGTTTACATCCTTTTAGACCAAATTTCTTTACAAGTTCTTTTGCAAATTTGGTAAGGCTGCAACTCGGGTCGGGCGGGTCAGGTTCCTTAAAACCCAACCCGCCCGAGTTGATATATATGGCACCCAACCTGACCCAACCCGAATTCCACAACCCGACTCGACCTGAATTCTAACCTGAATAACCCAAATTCTGACCCGACCCACATTCTAATCTGAATAACCCGAATTCTAACCTGAATAACCCGAATTCTGACCCGAATCCATAACCCGACCCGAGTTGATGCTGGTTTTTATCTTCACAACCCGACCCAGCCCGACCCGCTAACCCGAAATTCTTGACCCAATCCGCATGATTTCTCGGGTTGGGCCAAAACCCGACCCGAGTTGAAGCCCTAATATTTGGATTGGGAGATAAAAAGTCCATCTTGACTTTGCTTGATTTGAAGACCAAGGAAATAGTTTGGTTCTCCCACCATACTCATTTCAAATTCAGATTTCATGAGTTTGGAGAAATTCAGTGCATCCTTTTCACATGTAGACCCAAACACTATGTTATCCACATAGATTTGGGCGATAAGGATAGACTCCTTAGTCTTTTGGACAAACATAGTCTTGTCTACACCCCCCCTTTGAAAATTGTGACCAAGTAGGAATTGGGTTAATCTCTCATACCAGGCTCTTGGTGCTTGTTTGAGGCCATATAGAGCTTTCTTAAGTTTGAACACATGGTTTGGAAATGTTGGATCAATGAATCCTTTGGAATGTTCTACGAACACTTGCTCATTTAAAAAACCATTCAAGAAGCCACTTTTCACATCCATTTGGTAGAGTTTGAACTTGAGGAGACATGCAATGGAGAACAGAATTCTAATGGATTCTAATCTTGCTACGGGGGCAAAGTTTTCATGGAAATCTAAACATTCAATTTGAGTGTATCCTTGAGCTACCAGTCTTGCTTTATTTCTCACAATGGTTCCATGTTCATCTAGCTTGTTTTTGAAAATCCAATTTGTTCCAATTATGTGTGTTTCCTTGGGTTTAGGAACCAAATCCCATACACCATTTCAAGTAAATTGTCCTAGTTCCTCTTGCATAACATTAACCATCAGTTATGGCTTCTTCTATCCTTTTGGGTTCCAATTGTGAAGTAAAACACGCACAATTAACCAAGTTCTCAAGCTGTCTTATTGTTCTTACTCCAGCAGTGGGTTCTCCTATGATTTGTTTGAGAGGGTGTTCCTTTATATTTTTTAGAGGTTTTGGTTCAGGTGGGGGATCTTGTGGTTCATCTTTGTTTTCTAGATTTTCTTCTTCTTGAGCTAACCTAATCATTTCCTCTTCTTTTAACTCTTTATCTGGTGTACTTACTTGGTCATCTACTACAAAATTCACTAATTCTTGGATGGCACCAGTTCTAAGATTCTTTACCCTATAAGCATGACTATTTGTGGAATATCCTAGGAAGATGCCATCATCGCTTTTGGATACAAATTTTCCTAGATGCTCTCTATCCCGCAGTATGTGACACTTGTTCTCAAAGACTTTAAAGTACTTAAAGTTGGGTTTCCTACCAATCCAAAGTTCATACACAGTTTTGTTTAGCCCGGCTCTCAAATATACTCGATTAATGATGTAGCATACAGTGTTAACAGTTTCAGCCCACATATTTTTTGGAACATTCTTACTTTCAAGTAGGGTGTTGGCCATTTCTTGAAGGACCCTATTTTTCCTCTCGGCAACTCCATTTTGTTGAGGTGTTTTGGGGGCAGAATATTCATGATGGATGCCTCGTTTTTCATAGAATATATTAAATGACTGATTTTCAAATTCCCTGCCATGGTCAGTCCTTATTATGTGAATATTTGACTCTTTTGCATTCACAACCCGATTTGCAATGATTTTGAATTCATGAAATGCATCAGATTTTTCCCTCAAGAAGGCCACCCAAGTATATCTAATATAGTCATCAATTGTTGCCAGGAAATATCTCTTTCCACGAGCACTTTCGTGTTGAGTGGGTCCAACTAAGTCCATGTGAAACAGTTCTAAGGGTGTAGAAGTTCCAATCAAATTTGTATGTTTATGAGCTGCCCTGATTTGTTTTCCCTTTTGGCAGCTACCACAGATGGTTTTTTCAGATCGTCTAACTTTAGGTAACCCTTTTATATGTTCACTTAGTTTGGACAAGTCTTTGAAGTTCACATGACCGAGCCTTTAATACCAAACTTCAATTTCACTGATTTTGGACCACTTACATACCACTCAAAACAACTTCACCTTCTTTTGAATAAACATGGCAGTCTTTCTTACTAAAGGTGACTTTATTATCATTAGCACACAGTTGAGATATACTAAGTAAATTGTGCTTAAGTCGATCAACAAGATATATATCTGTTAGTACTCCGGCTTGTCGAGTCATCTGTTTGTCAAGTTTGTGACTTAGGAGAAGGCTTGCTTTGAAGAGAGAAACTCAAGACTCAAAACTCAAGTGTTGGTTGAAGTATGAAGACTCAACGGATCAAAACATATATGGCAATCATGGAAGGTAATTGGCCATAGATGACCTTTATGTGGAACCCAAACCTGAGGAGGACCATCCCTAGGCTTAGACATCACATCTGGAAAAGCAACCATGCCTAAAAAGTGTTTGACACCAAGAGGAACCCATCTTGGAAATGTGTAAACAAACTGTTAGGGATAACACAATATCTAGGCGACCCATCACCATTGACAGCATACGACTTGTCGTGGTGATATGACCCCTCGGCTACATATCCAACTATCCATCGATCACAACGACCTGTCGGTGGGACTTGGCCATAATCTATACTGTCATTTACACTCAGGCTCAGGAAGATCATATCGTCTGGAGGCGACCCTTCATGTGGTATAGCATAAGCCGTCGGTCATACAATCAATTGCCAGGACAGGGCAATATTACATCAGGCACACGACCTGTCGCCCTGGGTTTGGGTGAGGCCTGTCTTGACAAAGAACTGTCATGACAGGATAACCTCAGGCCGATTCAATCGTAAACCCATGATCTGTTATCCAGAACACTGACGACCAGTCGTGTATATGACTGATCACGTTGTTACCGCTATTGTGCTGTTGCAGTGCCTTTAATGCGCAACAGTCGGGTTAATGAGCATGAATTCAAACACGGACGATTGATCGTGTGGTCACGACCGATCGTGTGGTTCTACTGTCCGAAAAATCTATTTTTGCTTATAAATACTTCATTCGTTGGTGAGTTTAGTCGAGACCCTCAGAGCATAAAAATAATGATATTCTCAAGGAAAAACTCCAAAGAACAAAGGCAAAACCTCTTGGCTTATTCTCTTTTGGAAAATCATAAGCAAATCATTCAAGTATCCAATCCAGTTGAGATTGAGATTAAGAGAGAAGGATTAAGCACATCATTTTAGGATAGATATTGGTATATCTAATTTCCTAGTCACCCAAGGACTGTGATTGCTTTACACGACTAGTTACAAGGCAAAACGTCGGGATTGTGCGAGCACAAATTGGGTGGATCTTCAAGAAGCACACTTCATCGGAATCGAGCTCCAAGGAAAGTGCTTCTTGGTTTTAATTTTGTTTTTAAAACCATATCAGTGTAAAGTGGATTAAGGGGGATTTTCTCCAGAACCATAAAAAAACTCTAGAGCGTCGTCTCTGGCACAGTGGTGGGTGGAATTCCCAATCGATTGAGTGAGATGGAATTCTTACTCTAATTGTGAGGGTGTAAGTCCCCACACAGTAAATTTGGGGATAGGTCAAGGTTGAGCTAATCCTAACAGTGGATGTAGGTTGACGAACCGACCACTATACATCGTGTGCATTGTCTCTTTGTGATTGATTGATATCAGGGGAGTGCATCCTACTTTGCTACGTTTGATATGTCCAGTTATGATGATTGTACTTTACTTTGCTATCTTTCATTGTCATTCTCAGATTGATTGTTCAGTCTGAGTCACTCGAAGTAAATTAATCCGGCCCCCAGTCAGCGGATTCCGAAGAGTCGGTCAGTTGGTATCAGAGCGAAACGGGAAGTTGAATCATCGAAGTAAGATTAAGACGATTTCATGTCTCACTGACAGATAAGAATCCCAACTGACCGACTCTTTGGAGTCCGCTGACTGGGGGCCGGATTAATTTACTTCGAATGACTCAGACTGAACGATCAATCTGAGAACGACAATGAAAGATAGCAAAGTAAAGTACAGTCATTATAACTGGACATATCAAACATAGCAAAGTAGGATGCACTCCCCTGATATCCCCACACTGAGAAACAAACAACAGGAATTTAGAGATTTTCCCCAGAAACAAAAGAAACAAAGAGTGATGATTTGGCAATATCCCCAAACTGAGAAGTGATACATAATACTTAGGGAGGTTTTCCTCAAGAACAGCAGAACATCAGGATTTCCCCAAATTGAGAAATGATACTCGATATGTAGGAAGTTTTCTCAAAAACAAAGAAATACAAAGAGTGCTCATTTGGCAATTTTCCCAAACAGGAGATATTACGTGATACATAGGAAAACTCTCCAAAACAAGAAATACAAGATGATGATCAGGGAATTTTCCAAGTATGTGAACATAGATTCTGACGTGAAACTAAGTCAATCAATGGGTCGATGACGACAATTGGTGGGTATATCGACCCCACGATAGATACAGTAGTTCCATGGTAGGTGACGAGGTCACTTGATTACATTGAGATGTGGTATGGGTGCGTCCCTCACGTGATGTGGATGATTGAGACGTGGTATGGGTGCGTCCCTCACGTGATGTTGATGATTAAGACGTGATATGGGTGCGTCCCTCATGTGATGTTGATGATTGAGATGTGGTATGGGTACGTCCCTCACATGGTATTGATGAGATAAGAATATAGACTTCATGAGTATGGCTTAAAGTAGCTATGAAACTGTGGGAACCTTGATACGAAATACGGAGACTTGGTCCTGTAGGGTTACCGTTGAGGAGTGGGTCCTTCGCATGCTACATGCTTGAGGGCGCTCTCACGGCTATTTTGCACACTAGATGTACGGGAATGCGCATAGCTAGGTACTATTTTACCCCGTGGGGGTGGTACTAGTCTCATCAGAAGAGGATCGACCGCCTTAGCGCTTGACTGAATCACCTATGAAGTGAAGGGATGCAGGGCGAGGTAGACCAGATCACGTTGGACATGGGTCTTCTGCTTGGCAAGTCATGGGCCCTAAGTCTTGCTAAGGGGTCGAGGTATATTTGTGACTTGATATGCTTGCCACAATCTTATATTGATTCATTTGAATGTTGTTCCTACGGATATTAATCATGGCTAGATGATACTCATGGACAGAGTGATACCAAGGATGGATTGTTTCCATGAATGGATTACATAAGTGGGTTATATTCATGGATGATTATTAATCATGGATAGATGATACTCATGGACAAAGTGATACCAAGGATGGATTGTTTCCATGAATGGATTATACCCATAGGTGGGTTATATTCATGGATGATTATTAATCATGGATAGATGATACTCATGGACAGAGTGATACCGAGGATGGATGGTTTCCATGAATGGATTATACCCATAGGTGGGTTATATTCATGGATGATTATTAAACAGGGATAGATGATATTTTCTGAAAGAGTGATACCAGGGATGGATGTATTTAACCATGGGTGATTATTCCCATGGTGGTTTGGATTGATGCCGGGTATTGGTATCGCCGAAGTTGGAACAAAAGGTGTTAGTCACATAGTGACATATGTGCAAATGAAGATCTGCAAAATTTTGGAGACGTATTTAACGGAAAAGATAAGAGTCTAGTGAAACTTGAATGGGAAGCTATAGGCGACCGTTGAGTTAGACTGATCACCTGACTCTATAGTTAGCCGATGGAATTCCAGGAGAGTGCAACTAGAAAACTAGTTAAAATGGAATCAGAAAAAGCTATGAGCATAGGCTCGCATTGATAGACTACCTCACACGAAGAGTAGATGAAAGAACATATCGAGTAGGTACATATGGAAAATACTATGAGAGCAGGTAAAGTGAAACAGAGTAGATTGATCTATGTGAGATTACAAATGGCTCATGAGAAAAAGATATAACATGAGACAGAGCAAAAGGTGTTACGGAACCGAGCGATTCAATTTGTCAAAGTGGTGTAGACCGACATAGTAATGAAGAAGTCACTTGGGAACTTAAAATCAGAAATAAGAATAACACACTCTGAGATATGTATGTAATCGTTTAGAACCCTACTTCGCTTGATTTTCGGGACGAAAATTTTAAAAAGAGGGTTATATTGTAACACCCCAATTTCTCAATGAAATGGATAATTACGAAAATGCCCCTGGATTGGTAGAATTAATAATTGTGATGTTAAATGAGAAAATAGTGGGCCCATTGTTCAAACTAAGATGGTATGAACATATTATAAGGGTCAATTAAAAAGGAATGGGTGGTGTGCATCAAATTGGTTCAAAATGGTTAATTGGGTCAAAGGACCCAATTGGGACCCAATGGGTCATAATGGACTTATTTGACCATTGGGTGAGCCCATATTTAATGGGGTTAAGCTGAATTGATTGGAAATTAAGTGGAACATAAATGGGTAGGCTTGATGCACATGTGAAAACCAAATGCAAATGGCTAAAACAACCCATAAATGGGTCATGGAGTCAAAATGGGTCAACAAGCTAAATGGGGACCCAATGGGTCGGGTTGACCTTGTTGACCACGGCTGACCGTGTGGGCCCTCAAATGAGCTCAAGTATGAGTTAATTCAGGTCGAGTTTGGACTGAACTGAGTTGGTTTTAAATTAAGAAAATGAGTTGACTTAATTACATTAAATGAAATGCATTAAGTATAGTGAGTTGGAAATAAAAGGGGCCTTGAGTTTAAGTGAGTCAAGTGGTATATGAATGGTTTCTTGATCTTAAACACACACCACTCCACACATTGGAGGGCAGCAAGAGAGGGGGGGAAGTTTCATCTCAATGATGAAACCCCCACCTAGGTATTACTGAGGAACCATGGGGAGTTGGACGGTCACATTGTACTTGGACAAGGTTGCAGCTGATTGGACTTGGAAGCCTGAGGGTTTTCAATCTTAGATGGAAACCCAAGGGTTACAACTGTTGGGTGGCCCAAAGGGAATAAATGAAAGACATGATGGGGAGGGGAGTTACCAAGGGGGTGCCATCAAGGTCACCACCTTTGGTTAACTCCCAACACTTAAGCACATCCATCTTATCTCTCTCTCTCCTTTGATCATTCTTTCACCTTCCAAGAGACAAAACCGTGGCTGCTAGTTCTCTCCCACAAATCACTCATTTGGCCGATCACACCACCAAGGTTAGTGGTCTTGGAACAAAGAAATTGCACCTCAAAGTGGTGATCATTCACATCAAGGCTGAAATTATGTTTTTCTCTCAATCAAAACCTCATTTGGTTGAATCACTCCAAGGGATTCCAGCAAGGTCAATCTCGGCCAAAGAAGCAAGAGAAAGGAGGAAAAAAGGCTAAGGAAGAAAGGAAACAAGGGGAAAGAGAAGGTCAATGACCAGGAGGGGAGCCAAGCTTAAAAGCTTGAATGACATACGGGATTTTTATATTACTGTCTTTTTAAGTCACGTTTTTATGGACATGTAATAAGTTGATACCTTGCTATGGTTTGTTTATGATATTGACAATGGATGGTTGGATTAAGCTGTTTTAAATAATTGAGACTGGTACTTGCTATCTAATCAGTATAATTCAGCATATTTGACTTATTCCGCAATCAGTTATGCCTATTCCGCAAGTTTTACTTAGTTCCATGTGTTCCATGTGTGGTTTTTCAGTCCATGCACACATGGGTGGCCAGTTAAGGGTCGAACTTGGGTAATTTGGACTTAGCTCATCGTGACGCCGCCCGCTCTCTTCCGGTGTAATTATAAAAAAAAATTAGACTCTGATTCAAGGAGAGGGCGGGGCCTTACAGATTGTTATCTTGCACACTTCCAAACTCACACACTTGATTAACTAAGGTTTAAATCTACCCAATTTCACATTAATAAGGAAAATAATGTAAAGACCATTAACGTTGGGATTGATCTATTCACCTCCCTTTAGTCAATCCTTTCTAGCACACCGCGACTTTCAATTGGTATCAGAGCCTTGTGCTCACATCAAAGGATCTAACCATCCAAGTTGACCTGTGCTAGAATCATGGATGCCCGAAAAATTGATTGTTGATATTTTCTGTTTGTTTACTCTTATTTGAAAAAAAAATAGAGAACAAACTTGCATCCCATATTGAAGAAAATTGGACCTCTATCCAAGAAGAGTTTATTGAAAAGTTTTGTAAATATGTGCATAGTTCAATGGAAGGCCCCACCTCTCATAACCATATGGAGAATCATGAGAGGTGAAAATTTGAAATGCTTTATGGCCTCCATTGGTGATGTACAAGAGGGATCCTCAAGTGAGGAAGAGAATGGGAATGATGATCTCGATGAGGTTGATGATCTTTGAGACTGATACAATGCTTTGTATCTAGAAAGTGAGAAGTTAACTAAGAAGGTAGACAAGTTTAAATATGAAAAATTAAACCTTACAAACCAGCTAGAAGTCTTGAGGAAAGACAAGAGTATCTCAGTTTAGAGCTGAAATCTTCAAATGAATAAGTTCTGAAGATTAAGAAAAATGAAGCAAATCTTCAAGAGACATTAAAAAGACAAAGGGATGAGATCATGATGTTGAGTGATGTCAAGCAAGATCTTGAAGATCATGTTGTGGAAGTGTCTCTAGAGTTACAAAATTTGAAAAATGATAAAGAAAAGTTCCAGGATAAGTTTACCCAAGGGGAATAAAGATTGGAGAAAATCTTAAGCATGGGTAAAAAAAATCTGGCGATAGGTCTGGTCTTGGTTCCTCCTTGGACACCAATGGACCTATTGGCCAAAGGGTATTTGTTAAGGGAAATGTGCCTAAAACGCCCAAGGGTAAGTGTTTTTATTGCCATGAGGTTGGACATTACAAGATGGAATGCAACCTTAAAAGAGGCACATGGAGGATAAAGCCCAAAAAAAAGCCTCAAATCGTGATGGTAAAAGACACCCACAAATCCTAAGGTAAAGCCTAAAAGGTACCCACCAAGATCTAATAGTAGGATACTCCCAATGAAGGTGAACCCAAAGCATGACTCCTTGTTAAGACAATTCGACTATGTTTTGAAGGAGTTGATTTATCCAATACTTGGACATCCAAGGTATGCCCAAAGGACTGTGTATGAGAGACCTAACTCAACCATTTGGGGTCCAAGAAGATAGACCATCATCTAATCACGTGGTGCTATTGTTTTTAGACTCAAATTCATATCTTAAAACCTTAGCACACTGAACTCTAGTGATATGAAGAGTTCAAATAGCTCAAGTGCTATGACATGAAAGAGAAATTTTGGTGATTACAAGCTTAGACTATGTATTTCATGGCTATTGCACTAGTCTTTCTTGGAAAACCATACGTGCTATGTAAATACAGTCTCAAAGTACAAAATTTCAGTTGAAATCTAATAAACATGTTTGTTTGTTTTCTTGTTTGAAAGGGGGTGTGTCTCGGTAGCCTATTCTTGCATAGATTTGATTAGAGTGTGCTTAACTTGGTATATGGATTTCAATTTTATCAATAAAAGAGGTTTTTATAATATATGTTGTATTTATTATGATAAATATGATGTATGTATATCATGCTGGTGTTGAAAATCAAATGGTTTTTGAAAAACCAAAAATTCAAATTGAAGAAAGAAAATCTAGTTTGTACTTTGGCAACCGATCACCGAATGATAACCGATCGATTATGCGACTGATCGCCAGGACGACTAATCGTCCGTGTCGGGGAACTGGGTTAAGTCAAAACCTAGATCGCGTTTTGGGGTTTATTTCACTTTTCATTTCCGCGAATCTTCGCCTCCTTCCTCTGAGAAACCTAGCAATTGGGTCGTGGTTTTGTTCTTGAAAAAGGTTTCCCCCACCTCTGGCAACCATTCCCCACCATGATTCTAGTGGATTTTTTCGTTCGGTTAAGCCCCATTCTCTGCCCATTTCGTTTTTGGTATAGTATTCGTGAAAGGCAGAAAAGATATGGCAAGAACTAAGTACCCAGAGAACTTTGAGACTCCATAAATCGAGGATGAACCCACTGAATCCTCTCCTTCAGCCAAAAGAGCTAAACCTAGGAAGGTGAGAGCAAAGCCGAAATCCAAGCCCTCTAAAATTTCATTTGAGGACACAACCACCCCTTGAAATCAACAGAGCCCCGGGGTTAGATTCAAGCATAAGGCCAAGAAAACTTCCTCTCCACAAAACCACCCTTCCAAACTATCCCCTAGAAGGCCAAGTGGAGTGACCATTAGGGAGCCTACCTCTAAAGTTAGAGCCCATGTAGAGGAAGTGAGTGGAAAAGGGAAAGCTCAAAAGGAACCCACTCCAACAATATAATCAAGCAATGATGAGGACACACCTATTAAGAGACTGATACTGGTGAGGGAAGTCAAAGAGAAGAAGAAGAATTACATTTGGAAGGAGAAGGCCATGCTAAATAACATATTTGGACTGAAACTGTTAGCATGGGAGACCAAGATGAGGATTTTGATGAAAGTGAAGGAGATGATGTGGATTCAAGGGATCAAGGTGTTAGGTCCGAATATGAAGATGTAGGTGAAGAAAAGGAAGATGAAGCTGATTATGATGGCCCCCCTCTTACTCCCTCTCAAACCTTATCCCTCATTCAGGGAACTTAACATGGAAAGAACAACTGATCCAGAGCTGTTTTATATTCTTAGTGTTCTCAACCACCTCAGAAAGGTTGGATCGGAAAACCTTTTGAAGTGGGGTGGAAAATTGTTCCCCAGGATGGCCAAGAGGATGTACTGCTCAATCGAAGCTCATAAAGAGAAAACAAATTGGTTTTGGCTCTACTTCCAAAACCAGGAGCCCGTAGAATTTGGTCCTCCATTGGTGGCTCAACTGATTAGAACTCCCATGGCTAAGAATCCTTTCGTACCGGTCATCTATAGCAAGTTTGAGACAAGGATGAGAGACAAACAAAAATATGTGAACAAGTTCTGCGAGAAAGGAAAGACAGTTGTCTGGAGGAAATGGATTTGGCTCATGAAAGTGCATATGCTTCCAGAATATAGGTTGTTGCACTTATTTTTTTGTTCAAATCTCTATCCTAGGCATGGGAACATGGGTGATTTGAATCAATTCATGCTAGCTCACATGCACGCTGTTGTGACTGGCAAGAAGCTATGCCTACCCACCATCATGTGCCAGACCTTTCTAAAATACATCAATTCTTCCATGGTCAGTCATCCTCCATTTTGCTACCTCATGCATAGGATAACACTGCATTTTGGAGTAAAGCCATCAAGGGAGGATAAGCTCCAGTCAATTCGGCCCCTGGATGCCATTACAATTAATAAGTCTTTGGGCAAGACTCTAGATGACCAGCTTATTGGTGCTGCCTTTGTACCCTCTTCCATTCCTGTCCTATACTCCTCCATACCCTTGCAGAAGAAACTGAAGCAACAGAGGACACAGGTGAAGAACCTAGAGTTGACACCGCTAATCGAAGGTTCATCGAGGAACGCCTTCAAGCCCTTGAAGATAGGCAGTCTACAAGGCACAATGCCTTGGAAGCCAGATTGGAAGCCAAGTTTGACGTCTTGGCAACCTATGTAAAGGAATTCATCCAGACCATCATCTCCGCCATGTTGTGCAGCAGGGATGACACTACTCCTCGATGCTCCTCCTCCCCACCATCTGACCCTGCTTAAGATAGTTTTTCTTATTTTTATTTTTTTTGAAAAACTAAATGTTTTGACTTGTAATTATTAAAATCTTTTTGCATGGAATGATTTTGTGAATCAATCAATGATTTTGTTTAATCTCTCTCTCCTTGTTATGTGATGCCATGGTTTGTTTTCAATATGAATGCATGAGTGCTTTGATGTTTTGAATGGCATGTATCTTTGTAAGTTGTTGACAAAATGGGGGAGAAAGTGATAGAAGCTAAAAGCTTATGGGGGAGTAGGACTATGGAGAAACTATTGCAAGCTTGGGAAGCTTGATGTATGGGGGAGATGCATTGTGTTGTATTAATGTTTGGACTTTAGACTCAATGAAATTGGGGGAGAGAAAGTGAAAGAAAATCATGAAGTGTGGGGGAGTATGAGTTAGGCATAAGATGCTTAGTCCATGGATATATGTTTATTTTTGGACTAACCCCACTAATGATTTTCAAATCCTTATAGCTTGCGCGTGTATTTGCAGGTAAATTTGCAATAGAACAAGCTCAACAAGTATATGAAGCGAAGCCATATTCCTTGTGTCATTTGAATGTAATCGTGAAATTTGTATAATGTGTGTTTCAAATGATTTATATTTGGGGAGGGATGATTATTGAGTCTGTATTTATTTAACTTCTATTTTTTTTTTTTGGTCACGAATTGACAAAGGGGGATATTGTTAGTGCCCCGGCTTGCTGAGCCACCTGTTTGTCAAGTTCATGACTCAGGAGAAATCTTGTCTTGAAGAGAAGCTCAAACTCAAAACTCAAGTGTAGGTTGAAGTATGAAGACTCAACAGATCAACATATATATGGCAATCACGGAAGGTAATTTGCCATAGATGACCTTAAGTGAAACCCAAACCTGAGGAGGACCATCCCGAGGCTTAGATGTTGAGCACTGAAATCTTACATTTTTACCCCTAATTATTGGACCAGTTAGCTCTCAATTTTGTGTATATTAGTGCATTTAGTACAATTTCTTAGTTTTGTAGATTAGAAATGGAGAATATAGGAAATCAAGCTAAGTCAGTGGATAATTGCTAGTTTTGAGCCTAAAATAGAAGATCTGGAATTTTAATAATTAATTCGGGCCACTTTTAGGTTTTTCATGTAAATTGGTTAATCTAGATTAGGTTATGAGAGTCTAGACTTAATCAATATTTTAGATTTTAAAGTGGTGGAATTAATTATTTAATTCCGGGAGAGAGAACATGCAATTCAAGTGCCAAAGACTGAAAATCAAGATCAGATGGGCCAAAGATCCACTTCAATTGGGCCAAGCTAAGCTCCACAGGCCAGCATTGGGCCAGGCCACAGGCAGTCCATGCACATATTACAAGATGGGCAAGGCCAATGTGCACTCGAAAGTCCAACAAAGGTCCAACTCCTCAAGCTCAAGTCCAAAGTCCACTGGAGGCCTATCCGCTCATTTATAGGTCCAAAACCCAAGTCCATAACCTATTCACATGCCCAAGCCTTGTCCATTTCCTTGTCAATCAACACCATCCAATCTCCATCTTAAATCCTAACCATTCATCCCATGCATTAAAATTAGGTCAAACCTTAGATCCACCTTCACATCCAATCCATTCATGCATTAACATTAGATCTTGACCATCCAACCTATCCATCATCTAGATTTACCTTAGGATTACATCCATCCATGCATCATCTAATCATCCATCCAATTAGATCACCATCAATCATTTAAGCCATTAGATCTGAGGACATTTCATCACAACCATCCACATAATTAGGAAAACCCTAGAGCCTCCACATTCATCCATCACATACATAATTTACACTAGATCTATACCATTCATCATATCATTTATACATCTCCACCTTTGAATCCAAACCCTCCATTAGATACCTTATCATTTTTATAATTTATTTTTACTAATAACCTTAGAGCCATTAGATCTTAACCGAAGTAATCATAGCCATCCATTCATTTAAAACCCTAGGGTTAAGAATAAAGCCAAAATCCCATCTAGGTTCATGCCACATCACTTACACCTCACCACTCCTCCTCCAAGCAATCCGATTTCGCCCAAGGCAATGAGACACTTGTCAATTTCGTGTGAAGCCTTGTGGAGGAAGAAATGGAGAAAAAAATGGGATTTGGAAGATAAGTTTTGACACAGCTTTGGTATTTTGACCATAATTTTCCACTCCGACATCCGATTACATTCATTCTTATTGCGTTGGAAAGAAGACTTCAAAAACTACAACTTTATAGTTTACAAAATTTCAATATTCAAACGTTTACTAGGTCAAAATAGATCCATAAATTATCCATGTGTAGAAAAACGGGATTTGCACTCTACTTTCCAAACTAATCCTAAATCCCAAATATTTTCTCCACCATTGTTTAGCCACCAAGCTAAGCCACCCTAAATTCGTGTATACCCTATTGGAGCCCTAATTTATCATCTTAAATCTCCTCCATCCACTTCTAATGAGATCTAATCCAAGCCATCAATCCATAACTTAAACCCAGATTAAATCCCAGCCGTCCATACCAACCCTGAGCTTATAAATAGAGCACTAAGCACACCATATAACTCGAATTTGACTTGGAGCATGAAAGGACAAAGGCTGGAGCAAAAAACAAGAATACATGAGCACCATTTGAATTTACAAAGTGAGAGTTGTAAATTTTATTTTTATGTTGTCTTTCTTTTATTTAATTTATAAGTGTCTGCACTAAATTCTTCCATGAAATAAATACAAAACATCCATTTAGAATCCTGAAACATCCAAGTTCTAGAATTCTTTTGTGATTATTTTGCCTTTAATTTCAAGTTGCAACTTTTGTTTCTTTAACTAAACATGAGCAAATGCAATAGTTAGGATCTTGATTGTAAATGTTGAATTTTGATTACTAAAGTTTAATTAACTAAATTAAAAGTTGTGAATCTTGTCTTTATTAGTGAGTATGAATTGCATTTCAGATCTTTACGTGAATTTCAGATTTAGGTTTTGTATTTGTTTACACATTTTGGGCGATGAGCGGTCTATTCCAAACAACCAACCTTTATTTAACCGCACTTTTATTTTCACTCATTTATTTTCTTGTAATTTAATTTTCTGGTTTTTAATCATGTTAGATTCTATGTTTGTTGTATAATTTTTGTTCTAACCTAAATCTTATATGTTTTATTCTTTTTAAATTCTTCAATTCATGTTATTCTTTTATTTTTTCAATTCTTTGTATTTACATACTCTCTCAAAATTCATTCAATTAAAGATTGGAGATGTGGTATTTAGTTCCTATAACTTGTAATTTTGACTATGATTAAGATTATCATTTAATTCACCATTTTAATTCAAGGACAATTAATTCACATATCTTATTTGCTGATTTTCTAAGTTAGATAGATGACTCGTATAAATGTTCTACTTCTTGAAAATAATTCTTTTTAAAGGAACACAAGTTTAATTTTAATTCATATATTTTGAGATTTTTCTTTGGGTTCGACCTCGTACTCAATCGCTATATTATACATGGTTCGTGCACTTGCGAGATTTACAAATTTAAAACATCATAAAGTTTTTGGCGTCGTTGCTGGGGAAAATATTAAAATTAAATTGAGTTCTCTTTAAAAGTTAATTATTTTTAAGAAAAATTGTTATTTTTGTAAAGTTCTATTTTGAGCAATTCTTAAAAAATGGAAACTTTTTCTATTTTTGGAAAGTTACCTTAAATAAGAAAGTCTTGAAAATCTCAATAATTTGAATCAATTTATTTTTGGAAAAGTTTTTTACTTTTTAGAAAAATCTATTTCTGGTAATTGATCTATTTTTGGAAACCTTACAATTTTAGCAAAATTTCCAAACTTAGAACTTTTCTAAAATTTTACTCCTTTTATCTAACTTAAGAAATCTTCAAAATGAGATGTCAAATATTGGGAATTATGGAATAAATTTTTAATGTCGTGAACTTTGATTTAATTTCCATAATCTTATCATATTTTAAAATTCTTGTTTATAGATTGTAAATATTGCATCTCCTTCTTTAGTTGTAACTTAGGAAATAATCATTTAGATTAGGTTTCAGGCATTCTTTATGAGAGTCAGAATCTTCACTCTGTACAAGGATTTTGAATTGCGCAATAAAAATTTCTGGCAAAAAAGCACTACTGCCAAGGTAAGTGCTTAACCTCATTTTCTTTAATTTTTTCCATGCATTCATATAGATTTTGTAACGCCCCGCCCTTGTTCACTGTACGCTTTCCGAAAATCAGAGTCTATTTTTTTTTTTTATAAACAAAGAGTGATAGAGAGCGGGACGTCACGACGCGAGTTAAGTTCGAACTTCTAAAGTCCGACCCTTAACTGGCCAACCCTATGTGTGCATGGACTAAGTCCATGAAAATGGTTCACACATAACAATATAAACATGCGGAATTAAAATCATAATTGCGGAATTATAATAGAACCAAGTTCTATTCATTTTAGATAGCAAAGCACATCAACTCTTTAATGATAATTAACATAACATAATTATCCAAATTAAACATCCAACCATAGCAAATCATCTAAATTATTACATGTCCGAAGTCTAGTTACTCAATTACAAGTCCATAAGTAACTTATTCAAAATATAAACTAAAATCATCCAAGCTCCTATGTTTGGTCCTTTTCGCGTTCATCGATCTCCTTCTTTCCTGTATCATCCACTAGGGTAGAAGTAGGGCGTTAGAACAACGCGCCAAGTAGGTATTCCAATTAGGGCTAACACATGGTTAGTACAAAACATGCATATAATAACATAAAGTCCAAAAATTATATAAACCATGACATGTCATGATGTCAAATGCAATGAGTCACACCCATCACAAGTACATATAAGTACCCCCACATACGTCTTTCGGACGCCCCGACGGAGTATGGCCCCTGCGGTTTCTTCTTGATGGAAAAGCACATCAAGGTATCCCACATAAGTTTTTTGGACGCCCCGACGGAGTGTGGCCCCTTCGGTTACATATCCTCCACCCCATGCCATGCATGAGATGCTAATGAAACACATGTTATTTTATCATATAAACATACATTAAAACTCACACTTTGAAACAATATCCTTTACAACATAATTCATAAAAAATAAGATAAAACATTGTACATTAAACCCATGGTTTCAAAGAGGTGGAATCCTACCAAAGACCACTACGTGTCCTTGAACTTTCGTCCGGTAACCGCTCACGATCGTACACACCTTTTGAGGTCCCGTTATCTTATAATATATCAATCAATTAAAACCATGTCTCCTTTTATTTACAATAATGTTTAAGTCCATAAACCTAACCTTGTTAACAACAAAGTCCACAAAACAATCCTCATGGGGTTCGGCCATACACCATGGCCGAACCCATGGTCCATTATTTCTACTTAATTACCATATTGCCATCCATGACTATCATTCCATTAACCTAACCCTTCATACATTAAAACCATAATTCATTCCCATGGGGTTCGGCCATACACCATGGCCGAACCCATGGTCTATCATTTTCACACTTATTTACATCATTGCCATTGTTCAAATCCATAACCAAAACATTCCTCATGGGGTTCGGCCATACACCATGGCCGAACCCATGATCTTTGATTTTTAGCCTACATTACAATATTGCCATTACCTCCAACAACTTACGTTTAGGTTCCAAAACATAGGTCCATATACATCTAAGTCCACCAATAATCCATAAATCATTTTTTACCATATTTACATTTTTGCCATTATTCCTTCAATGGTTAATCACCTTCATTTATTCACTCATGTTTGGTCCAAAATTGATCCATTACATAAATTCATGATTGATTCATAATTCATAAAATAAAACCCTAATCATTCCCTTTCATCCCTTGGTTTGGTAAACCATTCATTTAAATTATATAAAGACCCAAAAATGGCCCATTAACAAGTTCATGGGGTTCGGCCATACATCATGGCCGAACCCATGATCTTTCATTTTTAGGCGATATTACAAAATTGTCATTACCTCCATCATGGCTAATTACTTATCTCAATCCTCCATTCCTTTAATATATTAGGTCCATACATGACCATAAAAATTTGTCCATGGGGTTCGGCCATACACCATGGCCGAATCCTATGATGTCTAACCTTCCAATTTCTACATTGCATCAATTACCATTTTTTGAATCCATAAAATAAACCCTAGTGGGGTTCGGCCATACACCATGGCCGAACCTCACTCATAGAGACAATCCAACCGTTCACATTACTTTCTAAATTATTAACCATCTTCCATGGGGTTCGGCCATACACCATGGCCGAACCCTATGGTTCATAATCTTCTTTCTAAAAATCATTAATCCTTGATCTTCCATTTAATCAATCACCATATTAAGTCCATCTATATTTTTCCATGGCCTCCATTTAATCCCTTCAAAAACATTGATATTCCTACCATGGTGTTCGGCCATACACCATAGCCGAACCCGTAAAATCATCCATGACCTTCCATGGTTTCCAACCCATAAAAATCCATTAAAATTAACCAATGTTCTTTCATGGGGTTCGGCCATGCACTATGGCCGAACCCTATGGTTCCTCCTTTCCATTGAAATTATCATAATCATTCCCTAATTACAAAATTATCGAAACTACTTACCGGTTCTGCGACTCCTCCGTTTTCCTTCGCTTGTTCTTGCTCTTCCAATCTTCTCCTTCTTTAGCCTCTCTCCTTGATCTTTAACCGAGACACCTACTTGATTTTGTGTATTGTCGTGCGCCCTTGTTATGCTTCCTTTCTCTTATAAAACCTCCCACTCGGTCATATATTTAGACAATGCCGTGCGCTCCTTGTGTTGCCTCTCTTTTATTACTTCCAATTGGTCCTCTATTTAGAAGGTGCCATGCGCCCCTTGTGTCTTAATTAGAAGTTGCCGACCCTTCAATTAGCAATTCCCCTAATGCCATTTTTAATAAAGGGAAAGGACCCTTTTTAGATATATTCTAACACATCATGCGCATATCTCATATGCGGCTAAGACATCTTCTATATTTAGCAATTCCCCTAGTATCACTCTTAATCAAGGAAAAAACTCCCTTTTTAAATGATCTTATGTGCATCCTCATGGATGTGCAAATCCCACACACATGGCCATAAACAATCTTTATTTAATTAGACATATTCTTTATTGATTGTGTTCGACTATAACTCCTTGATTTCTTCAGAGGAAATCTAGCCTTATGCGTGTGTGTGTCATCCACATACACCTCATGCACATACCACTTAATCTAGATAGATATATTACATTACCATTTTAATTAGGCCCCATTTAATTCTATTGAAACCATTTCCACAATCCGTTGGGTCTTAATTGGGCAATGACCCAACATTTTACCCATCTAAGGTCCATATCTAAAATTCACAATTAAATGGGTAATTTTCATATATATATTAATAACTTGAAAATCCGGGGTGTTACAGATTTTATTTAGGGTGTTTTGCATTTATTTTGCATAAAAAAAAATATAAATATTGCATATTTACTTTGATCATGCATCTAGGTTGTTAGTCTCATGCATTAGATTAGATTGTTTGCTTATTGTTTGCATATTTGCTTTGACTATTGCATTGTTAGATTTAGGATTTCATTCACAAAAATACAAAAGGAAAAAAAACAAGAGAAAGATTAGTAATAAAAATGGTTCATGCATCTCCTAATAAAACCAATAGAGGAACCATTAGGCTAGATTTTTAGGGTTTCATGCTCATTAGGAACCTTTTCAATCTAAATTAATTTTTGTAACCAATGAATAGTTTATCTTCAAGAATGGTGTCTAAGGCTAGTTTTGTCACCAAGACATGCGGTTAAGCATCGTCTAAGGATAAGCTGGGACAAGATGCCGTGTGCTTCCCCACTTACCTGAGAACTTACCTGGCCATCTTGTGGTTAAACTCTCATTGGAGACTTAGATTATTTAGAGAGAAAAGTAGGAGCAAGTCTAGAGACAAACTTTAAGTTCCTATTAGCAGTCAATAAAAATTCAATTTCTCTTAAAGAGATTTGAATCTAGATTAAGGCATTTCTTGTGTGATTTTTGTTTAAACGTGTGTGATCGTGTCTGTGTATGCAGCATTGGTTTCTTGACTCCACCAATTGTTTGGTTCGATTTACACTTCCCGTCAGTCCACTGATCGTTGCGTCCGGGGCTCAGTCAGGCCCAGTCATAGATATAGATCGTCCACCCTTATCACCACCCACATCACCATCACCACCACCCAACCATCCATTTCACCCACACCAGAACCATCATAGGATTCGCCCTATCAGCCCATCTCTAACTTGATAGCCAACTTGTAGGTTCAACATCTGACCAGAATTGATTAGGAAAATCCATTCACCTATTCCCCATTTACCATTTACTAATCCAATGATTTACCCATTTACCCATTTACTAATCAAATGATTTACCCATCTATCCATCAATTGATATTTCAAATTTTGTTGGGAAAGCTTATTTTTTGGTTCTTTCAATTTCAAGGAGTTTGGTTAGGTAGGCATTCTCACTTCCAAGTTTGTGAGCTTTCGTGGTCAATTCCATACTCTCAAGATACAGAGCACTGTATGATTCTTGGAGATCATTAAAAGTCTCTTCATTTTCAGATTCATTAAAATGTTCATGTTTATCACAAGGAAACAAAACAATAAGACCAAGAATTGTAACTTTACTTTCTTTATCCAAGATTGATGCAGAGTTAGATTCTTCTGTGTTATTTAACTTTCTTTTTATTTTGTTTGAGTCTTCTTCCTTTCGATGATGAGTTAGCCTTCTTGTCACAGAGACCACAAGAGCAAGATCTACTACAAAATTGTATGCATGATATTGTGAATGTGGGCTTTCCAGGCATTAATTTTTTAAACTCGATATTTACCCGAGTTATTTTCTTCTCCGGACATCGACATACAGGTGTCCATAACAGTTGTTCTAGGACCAGATCTCACTCGGACGATTAAATCCAAATATATAGAGCACGAGGCTCTGATACCAAATGAAAGTTCCCTGGGTTCTAGAACAAGATTGACGCTAAAGGGAATCCTAATTCGTTGGTCCCTTTTAAAATTCCTTGATTGATTAGTATTTATGCAACAGATATTGCAATCAAGTTTTTATGTGTTAGCAACAATTATTATCAATTAACATGATACATTAGCTCTAACACCATTAGATCAAGGACACAAGATTTGTAGTGGTCCGGTTAGCCAACCTACATCCACTGTTAGGACTATCTCAACCTTGAGCAATCCCCAAATTCACTAAGTGGGGGACTTAGACCCTCACAATTAGAGTAAGAATTCCACCTAACTCAATCGATTGGGAATACCACCCACCACGTGTGTTAGAGACTACGCTCTTGATTTTTTATAGTGGTTACGGAGCCAAGCCTCTTAATCCAGTTTCACAGGATAAAGGTTTTAAAATGAAATTAAAAGCAAGAAGCACTTGCCTTATAGCTCTTTCTCAAAGATGTGTCCTTCTCAAAGATTCACCCAATGTGTGCCCGAGTTAATCCCAACGCTCCGCCTTGTAGCCGTCGTTGAGCAATCACAAGCCATCGAATTCCGTGGATATTTTCTAAATCACCTGTTGATCTAAACGAGTCTTACATCATAATTCCATGGCTATTTTTTTCCAACAATACATAATCATTACAAGCCATCGAATACTTGATGTCCACAACCTGCTAAATGACATAACATTTCCATTCATCATACCATATAACTTATAGAGATAAAATATTTCATCACATAAAGATTTCTAAACTCACCAATTTACTCATATTCTCACACTAACCAAATACATAACTGAAAGTTCTCCTTTTGGTGCTAGAACACGATTGACCCTAGAGGGAGGGGAAGGGGGGGGAGGGGGTGAATAGGTCAATCTAAAAATTGTTGGTCCTTTTAAAAATTACTTGATTGATTAGTTAAGTGCAACGGATATAACAATCAAGTGTGTGTGTTAGAAAATGTGATTTATCAATCAACATAAGGAATTAGCTCTAACACCACAAGTACAAGGACACAAGATATATAATGCTTCGGTTAACCAACCTATATCCACTATTATGACTAGTTCAACCTTGAGCTATCCCCAAATTCACTAAGTGGGGACATACACCCTCACAATTAGAGTAGAAATTCCACCTAACTCAATTGGTTGGAATTTCACCTACCTGTAAAATAAGAATTCAAATTATTTGAATTAGCTTGGAATTCCACTCACCACGTGTGCCAGAGACTACGCTCTAGATTTTTTATAGTGGTTACGGAGCCAAGCTTCCTTAATCCACTTTCACAGGACAAAGGTTTTAAAACAAAATTAAAGCCAAGAAACACTTGCCTTATAGCTCTTTCTCGAAGATGTGTACTTCTCAAAGATCCACCCAATGTGTGCCCGAGTTAATCCTGACGCTCCGCCTTATAGCCGTCGTTGAGAAATCACAATTTCAGGGTGACTAGGAAACTTGTTTCACCAATATCTTTCTTAGTTTGTATATTTTCTTTTCTCCTCTCTTTCTCTTTGTTACTAACTCAATCAATAGATTGATTGTATTTGATTCTCAGGTGTAGGCACAAGAGAGTTGATCGTTCCTTAGAGTGTGTGAATTTTCTTAGTTCAAGAAAGATAATTAAATGATGACACATCTCATATTTATAGAGGAGTCAACATAGTTTTTGAAACTGTCCAGCACCGATAGGTCGGTGTTCATATTTATTACCATTCAACAACCCGATTGTTGCACATTCAATGCACTCCCAATGGCATAATTAAATCCCGATCGACAGGTCGGTGTCACCGATGGGTCGACAGTGATGGCATCGAGAGGTTGGTTCGTACGAGGGTCTTGATCTGGGGCAACACCATGCAGACAGAGTTTCATATCCCGAAACTTGTCCAGCTTAGAATGACTAGTCACCCTTTACTGAGGGGTCGGTCCTATTACTCTGATCGGTCTTGAATTACTGAGATGTCTATTTTCTCGAAAGTCCACTTGAGTTCTAAGTTCCAGAACTCATAAGTTATCATCGACGAGTCGTTGACCGCGAGGGCTTATAAGTTCATCATCGAGGGGTCGGTGCATACGAGACTCTTGATCAGAGGCATACCTAGAATGACAGTTCAATGTTCCAGAACATTTGTCAATTTGGCGACCAGTCTTTGACCACGATGGGTCGATCTTGTCTCCAGCGAGGGGTCGGTGAGAACGACTGGTCGAGCTAACTGTGAACTTAATTCATATTTCCATGTTCGCTTCCAATTCATTGTCAAGCTTCCTCTCTGGGATTTTTATGATTTTATCATTTGTTCAACTAGGCGTAGGAATGGTCATCCTAAAGTGTGGGTACCACATAAAGTCATATATGACCAAATGCCTGTTTTGTGATTGCCATAACGATGAGTTTTAATCCAATGGAGAATGATCTTCAATTTTGATCACCTTGAGTCTTCAAGCTTCTAGCAAGTGCTTCTTCCCGACTCATGGAATTGACAAACATAGGGACTCGGCAAAGTCGGGGCACTAACAATCTCCCCAGTTGTCAATTTCATGACAAAAACCTAAAAGCTAACCCAATTACAAGCCCACCCTTATTAAATCACATTTGAATACAAAAAAAGTATTACACAGATAACATGTACATATTCAAATGGAAAACAAGACTATGATCTTCGTATATTCTTTTTCAGCTTGCTTTATTTCATGTTTTCCTGTTCATGCACATAAGCAAGCAACACTAGAAAATTATTAGAGGGGTTAGTCCAAAACATAAATATGTATCCATGGACTAAACTAGATTTGTATTCATGCTCCCCTATACACCATGACTTCCTAGAAACCAACACTATCCATAGAATATCCAAGCTATTAGTGTTGAGAAGATTTTCTTCCCTAATCTTCTTTTAGTTTGAAGTCCCAAACTCCAAGCATAGACATTTTCCCATATCCATTGCTTCTCCCTATTTTACCAATTACTCATCGTAATTGGCTTTGATGTCTAACAACTTCTACTAATTTCTCTCCCATTTTGTCATACAATTGACGAAGGTTTAGTAGGCAGACATTGATTTTCCTTTCATTTTGAAGGAATTGGATTTCAAGCACTCCCCCATGTTTTTTACATTTAGTGCTTCCATGAGTTAACGTCGAACTCATTTAATCTTTCCATTGATAAATGCATGCTTCTTATGCATTCAAGCATTGATCTGCCCCACAGTACAATGCAAATTGCCATTGCATTACTGTTTTTCTTCTTTTTCCCCTTTAAGAGCGGTGTTGTCTTAAAGGTGTTCTCCCAATGGGGTCAAGCTAACTTACCTAACTTCCCTTTTTGAGGTCTTCTCCCCCATTCTCTAAGCTATATTTTCTAGTTGTTTTAACATAACTCCCCCATAAACTTAGCTGCCTCTAAATTTATTTTTCTCCAAGCTTTCTTTCAAGCTTGCATATCCTGCCTCCTTACAATGTCATGACTAGTGATAGGTGCTAAACAACACATATTTCGTGCTCCACCAAACTCCAAGGATGTGTGCAACATCACAGCCCGATCCCTATCTTCCTAACATGCCAATACAAAATCAACTCATTCAAACCTGCATGTTAGTCTATTTAACAAAAATCATGTTAACCATAGACAAGAGATAGAAGGCATTCAAACACAACAATACACACATCAAACCATAACTAACCATATCATATCATTGATAATAAAAATGTGCAGTACATATGATTTTGGAGGGGGCATCATGGATCCTTAGATAAAATACAAAAAATATATTTTTTTTTTCAGATCAAGCAAAATGTGAAAAACTATCTTAACAGAGCCATCCTGAGGAGGTGATTCTGGAGGGGAAGGGGATCGAGAATCTGGAACTGTGCTATCAGATTTGGCAAATGAGGTGATATTATAAACTAGTTCCTAGACAGACAACCTAATGTTAACTAGACTTCTTTCAAGGTTGTCTATTCTCCTTTCAAGTGTGAAGACCCTTCTGCCTAGACTGATATTGTCTTGAGAGGGATATTGGTATTCTTCTTCTTCCTCAGTGTCTCTCCAAAAGTCCTCAAACGATGACTTTCTTCCTCATTGCTGTCATCAGGGATATGTTATGGTCTTTGTTACTAGTTCTAAGATCATTCTCCTCTTCTGCATCTTCTCTCATTCCCTCCCGACGTTCTTCAACGAAGATGACATCTTTGTCAATGATGGGGTCTTCTTCAATCTCTGGTTGGGTTTTCTGGTGAGAAATGGATTCTGGTCTACGGAAGAGGGATTACCAGCCTGAACAGACATAGGATTTCCAGAGCTAGGGCCACGACAAGATCGAAAGGCTGATCTTTTGGTTCTTTTGGGCCACTGATTGGTTTCTCCTCTTTCTTTAGAGGTCTGAAGGAGTGACTGGGCTGCCATCATTCTGGGCATGCTTTTTCAAAGAGGTGATCCTCAAACAGTGGCTTGGAGGTGGATGAGGTGAAGACTGAGCCTAAACTGATCTAAGAAAATCACAAAAACCGTGATTTTCAGGTTTCTAGAGACGGGAGGAACAAAACCCCTATGGTTTTTCAGCGAGAAATTACTCCGAGAGGTCGTTTTGACTGGCCTAGGGCACATGAGGAGAACAGGAGATCACCAGACCTTCGCGGGAGAGTAGACGACAAATTCGAATGAATTTTCGTTTTCCCAGAAAGAGTCCCTTTTAATTTAAATATTCAGTCTCACCGACATGTCGTTTCTATTGACAGGTTGACCCTTTTGACAATTTTTGCCCTTTTCAATAGTGATCGATTTAGCACAGCACAGACATATCTGTCTCATCGACTGGTCTATTCACCGACATGCCGACTATACTGAGAGGTTTAGATTGCAGAGCACTCATCCTTGATTTGTGCAACTTGATGAAATCCTATTCTAAGCATGGCATACACAGATTTATTCCAATATGATAAAACATATATATGTCAAAACTAATTCATCAAATCACTAAAACATGTACAAGATCAAAATTTACATTCCCAAACACATGAAGTTCAAAATACTTTGAATGGAATGTATGGATTTCCAAGTAGAATATGTACTATAGGCAGGAAGAGTACATTCTAGACTTGTAGTTAGTAAATTTTTCTCTCCTCATGTCACAACACTTTTCTTCTATGTGAACTCACATGGTCTCTTGTGAGTCCATTTGTAGTGGTCTAAGATATGGAAGTGAATCTTAAACCAAAACAAAACATGAATGGTGATCTATCTCCTAGGTACAAAGACTGTGGCATTTGGTGTTGCATACACACCCCTATGATTGTACCTTTGATGACCAAACTTGGGATCCTTCAACTCTTTTAAGATATGATTTAGTTGTCTCAACAAAGAGTCTTGCCTTCTGTCCACCTTCCTTGGGTTTCTTTTAAGGTTATGTGTTGGTGGATGTCTTTTAGGTATAGACTTTACAGGATTGTGCCTTTTAGCTTGTGCTTACCTTTCCAAATGTCTCTTTCAATGGTAGCAATTTCTTTTGAAATGCCCAACCTTATGAAAGAAATAACATTTGCCCGTTGAAGGGTGAGAGACACTTATTTTTCCAAACACCCCAAGGTTCATAGGTTTGGTAGATGAGGCACCAAGACCAGACCTATCACCATATTGTTTACCCGAACCTATGAGTCTTTTAAGTCTTTCATCTCATTGGGTAAACTTTATTTGGAATTTTTCTTTATGAATTTTTAATTCCTTAACTTCCAAAGATAATTTTTTAACATCCTCTTGAAGAAGGATATTGTGATGCCACAAATTCTCGACATCCTTGCAGTGAATACTTATCGCTTCTTGAATGTTTTTATTACTCTCTTTTAGTTTTGAGTTTTTATTGTCAGAGAGTTCCAACATAGAGGTTAGAAGAGATTTTTCAGTTTTTAAATCCTCCACTTAATTAGAGAGGTTTAAGTTTTCATTTTTAACATTGTCTAATTTCTTTGCCAACCTTTCACTTTCAAGGAATAAGGCACTGTAGGAGGCTTGAAGATTTTCATCATCTTCACTCTCATCATCCTTTGTTAGAACTGTGGGATTTTCTTGATCACAAATGATCGAGGCTATGAGACTTTTTGATACATCAACTTTTTTTTTAGTCTCTTTATCGGAATCACTCTTTGATTCAGAAGTTTCCACATGGGTCACACCCACATTCATAGCCTTCTTAATTTTATTTGAGAGACATTCGTTCATAAAGTGTCCTCTCCCCCCACAATTATAACAAATTTGCTCATTGGCAACATCTCTCTCCTTCCCTTTCTCTCTAATTTCTTCTTGCCTTTCAAGGTATCTTTTACTTGATTCACCCTTTCCTATTCTTCTCAAGTTGTTTATTTTAACAAAGTTTTTATAAAACTTTTTGACCAACATTGCCATTTCATCACTTGAGAACTCATCTTCCAAGAAATCGTCTTTTATCTTTTGTTTTCTTTTGTTTTAAGGAAGATTTCTAGGCATGGATTTGTCCTTTGGTTGTTCAAAGTGTAGTTCATAGGTTTGTAGTGAACCAAGCAAATCATCGATGTTCATTAGAGATATATCTCTGTTATCTTCCATAGCCACAACCTTTGGGCTTGAATCTTTCTGCAAGATTTCAACAATTTTGGTACATACCTTGTCCTCGGGTATTCCTTCATTTAGAGCGTACATTTGATTCACAATGTCACTTATCTTTGAATAGAAATCCATGAAGCCTTCATCCTCCCTCATTTTAATAGTATCAAATTGATTTTGGAGGTCATAATTCGCATGTACTTACTATCGGATACTGCACATTTAAGGGCATTTATGGCTTTGCCATCAGTTGTCTGAACAACTTTTTCAGCAGGGGTCAAAGAGGCAAAAGGTTTGGGTGTCATAAACATGGTTGAGGTGGATGCTATCATCTTCTTTTCCATGGGTTCCTGCGATCCAATCTTTATAATATCCCATACCGATGAATCTATGGAAACAAAGAAACTTCTCATTTTGGCCTTCCACGAGGCATAGTTTGTTCCATCGAAGTAAGGGGCTTTGGCTATTGCATGACTGTCTCCCATAGTGTTCTAGTTTAGATCAACTCGGATCGTTAAATCCTTGTAAAGAGCACTAGGCTCTGATACCAATTGAAAGTTCTCCCTTTGGTGCTAGAACACGATTGACCGAGGAGGAGGAGGAGGAGGAGGAGGAGGAGGAAGAGAGGGGGGGGGGGGGGGGGGGGGGGGGGGGGGGGGGGTTGTGATTAGGTCAATCTAAAAATTGTTGGCCTTTTTAAAAGTTACTTGATTGATTAATTAAGTACAATGGATATAACAATCAAATGTGTATGTTAGCAAATGCGATTAATCAATCAATACAAGTAATATTATAAATCCATTAAGCATTCACATCTTACTCATCTAACCCTTAATCATCCACGATTGTCACTCCATAGGGTTCGGCCATACACATGGCCGAACTCTATGGTTCCTTATTTCCATTTAAACATTTTATCCATCTATAATTGATTTTCACACTTCCATCCATTTGAATTCTCTTAGACCCTTTTATAAATAAAATACCACACGTAACACTTGGTGGGGTTCGGCCATACACCATGGCCGACCCTCACCCCTTTGGTTTTGGTGCTCCTCTTTTCCATTCTTTTTGATAAACAAATACATCCAAGTCCATCACTTTCCATACATTTTAAACCTTTAAAACATCAATAACCCTCCATTTAGTCCCTTTAGAAATTATGATAACCTTCCATTTAACATATCATTTGTCCCTTCATCTTTCTTCCATCAATTTAAATCCTTTTAAATAAAACCAAACACCTACACTTATGATTTCTTTTCTTCAAATCCAATAAAATTAAACCAATATTCTTTCATGCTCACTTGGGGGTTTCATCCTTGGGATGAAACTCCCAAGCCTCCAATAGTGTCTCATTGCTTTGGCTTGTATAACAGCCACCTCTCCATTATTGGCCCTTTTGGAGTTTCATGCATGAGAAATAATTCCCATGCATCCAACGTTGTAGCCATTGCTTGGCTTGAGTAACCGCCACCTCTCCATTATTCTCATCAATGCCCCATGTGGGGGTTTCATCTTTGAGATGAAACTCTCCCTTTCTTTCCCTCCAACTGTGGACCATCTTATTTGAATTTGAAACACCAGCCCTTCAACCTCATACTCCATTCATTTATAATTTATTTCAAAACAACTCACTCACTTATAATTTATTTCAAATCAACTCACTCACTTATAATTTTTTCCAACCAACTCACTCATTTAACTCAACTATTTAATTCCATTTCAAACTCCAATCAGCCCCAACTTAATCAAGCTTGGACTCACTTGATGGTCAACCAAGTCAAACCCGACCCATTGGGTCCAAATTGGCCATTTTGACCCATTTCACAAACTTTGACCCAATTAGTAATCTTGACCTAATTAAACATACATTACTCATTTATTTTATTTCAAACACAAAACTCATAGCCATTGGGTCTTAATTGAACAATGGGCCCCACAACTTACTCATCTACGGTCATATCTTTTAATTCATAATTTCAATGACAATTTCCGTAAATATTGATAAACTGAAAATCTGGGGTATTACAAGGTCTATTTCCATTAATTCACAAATTAAATGGACAATTTCCATATATATTCATAACTTGAAACTCCGAGGTGTTACATGACCAGCCCAGTGAGAAGAACATAACAATGCAGTGTAATGAACATGAGGATAGACAAAATCAACATTTTCATCAAAATATGTTTATCATGCCAAAATATCAAATCATCATCATATTACTGTTGACATCCAACGTAACACTTAGACACTACACTGATTATAAGCATTAAGTCCCGATACAGTCAAAATGCAGAATGTTGCAAGTACATCTCCGATACACTTGGGCCGGTACTGACACACTTGGGCCACACACCTGGGCCAGTAACTGACATACCTGGGCTAGTAGACGCAAACCGACACACCTGGGCCGGTAATCGACACACCTGGGCCGGTAATAATTTAGTAGTTAAGGGTACATGGAAGCAGTATCAGTATCATCATAGCTCATAAGCATTTCATCATCATAATCACAATATACAATAAACATCATTAGTATCAATAAGCACTTTTCACAATAGTGCATCATGTCTAGGCATATAAGTGGGTTCATTACGTCTGAACCTTTAAACCACTCCTTGAACTAGATCTTCTTAACCTAATTTACTCCTACGGTAATGTTAAGTCTCCTCACCGAAAGTGTGGGTATCGAAGTATCTGTCAAACATACAAATAAAGTTGCAAATGAATTATACAATTAATAATCAATATACATAAATACAACACATATTCATAGTATTTCAAGTCCTTCTATCCTATTTTCTAGAAAAATTCCAAGGGAAATGGATCTAAGTCTCCTAAATGGGTTACTATCCATTTTAAAATTACAATAATCAGCAATATAATAAGGAGCTCAGGCCACTACACGTATTGCCTCCTAGAAAAGACCATGGAGACATTGAGTTAGGCCTAGAGATATAAGATGCTCAGCCACTACTCGTATAGCGAGTTAGGCCTAGAGATCACTCAGTGTCTGAACCCTTCTTTTCTACTGAGCAGCGAAGTTAATCGCATAGTTACTGATAACACTAGGTTGCATTTTCGTTGTGCCACTGATAGAGAGTATCTACCTGGAAGTGAATACATAATATAGGTTTATATAATAATACCAATGAAAGGGGTTAGAATCATTTTTAATTATTAAATTGGCATAAACATCACATTAAAATCTAGGATCTAAATTAAACATGGAATCCTAACTTAGACTAAGATTTCAAAACCTATTCTGGGTTCCTCGGAACATGTATTGGAACCAGGTACTGTGGTTTCAAAACTTCTGAGTCACTGCCTAAAATCTGAGCTTTACAGAACCTTCGAAACTTGGGTTCTGCCCTTTGGAACTTCCGAAGTTCAAGTCTCTGAACTTCCGAGACTTCAGTACAGAAGCAAAGAAAATAGGAAAATCAGTCGGTCTCAGTGTGTCTCGGAACCTGCCGAGGTCTGTTTGGAACACCCGAACAGTTCGGGACTTCCGAACAGTTCGGGACATCCGGACAGTTCGGAACATCCGAGGGGTCTTGGAACGTCAGGATCTGATCAGCAGAGGTAGAAAGAAACATTTGGCCTCTAGGAACTTCGAAATCCCGAACAGAAGTTCGGAACTTCCGAAGGCCGATTCTCGGATCTTCTGAGAGTCGTCTTCTTCCTCTGTCACATGCAACAGAGCAGTGACAGGAGGGACTTGTGAATTATGAATCCAAAAACAGTGGACTTTCTGAATTCGTTTTTCACATCCTTCTAGTCAGATGGACTTTTCAGTGAGTCCTCTTCACTTTCAAAATCAATTGGACCAATAACACTGACCAGAAACATCAGATTCAAACGGGAAAACCATTAAGACACATGAAAATCCATGTTTTCCACTAAACTTCAAATTTGATTTTAGGATTCAAATCTTAACCAAATTGACTTTTGTTTGATTCTAAACTGACTAGAATTTGAAAACAAAGACAATGGTTACATTCACTTTTGTTCCTGGGTTGAAATTCAACAACTAGAAAAATCTTCCACTTAAGCTAAAATTTTGAAATGGAAGAAACCGAGAGGAAGAAAGAAGCTTGACAGTAATGGAGATTTCAACTCCATTTGCAGCCTTTAAATAGGCTTGGAGGAGTATGGGAGTAGGCTCCATGCATGGCCATGGAGTTCCCACGTTACTCTGAAAGCTACGGCGATAGCTTGCATGAGTCAACTCCTGCGCAGCTGCTTCCCTTCGTCACCTGCTACTCAGTGTTTGAAAGTTTTGATATTTTCAATTTAGTCCCCTTAAACTTATTTGCATTTTAAACCCAGTTTCTTTTATTTTTAATATTTAGCTATTAAATTATTTATCTAATTTAATCAATCTTAATCAAAATGTTGGATTTTAAATACTCTAATTACTATAAAATTTTAGAGAATTAGATCTCATCAAAATTAATTGATTTAAACAAAAATCACATTTATTACTATTCCTTTAATTCAAATTTGTATTTATTTAAAGGGCTTAAAACCTTTCTTTTCAAAATCTGAAAACATAAATCAATGTATTGAAACATGATTAAATAACAGATGTTTTCTTAGATTTCTCATTTCTAAAATTGCCTAAAATCATTATTTCCTAACTTTAGGGATCTTTTCGGGAATTTTTAATAATATATTTTTTCTGAAATTAAAAATATAATAAACGTACTTATGAATTTCAGAATTAAACTCCTAATAATAAAATCAAATGCTCAAATAATAATCAAACAATTATTCAAACAATAAAATATACTGTTAATGGTAAATTACCATTTTGCCCCTTTAAATTTAAATGAGTTGGATCAAAGAGCTATCAAGATCCGATTGGGCCAATCCTAGACATTTCACAAATCCCTCACTGTAATCTACGTGATTAACAGGTCAAATCATGATTTTTTTAAATAAATCATATTAATTAAGCCTAATTCGGGTAGGGTATTACATAATCCAAGCGCAATTCATAAATGGGCTAGGCCATTGTGCAAATCAAAGTCCAGCAGGCCTAAGTTCAAGTCCATGTGCTCAAAATCCAAGAACTCCATAGTTCAAGTCCAATTGCTCAATACCGTGCGATCCATGTACCCATGTTCGAATTTTACTGTGTAATCCCTAAGTCCACACGCCCATAGATTTCTCCATGCATATGTCATCCACACCATCCATTTAGCCATCTTAAATCTTAACCATTCATCTCATTCATAAAATTAGGTAAACCCTAGAGCTACCTTTCCTTATCTATTGCATACATAATTCATATTAGATCTAGGCCATCCAATTTATCTCAACCCTCCATGCATTATCTTACCTTTTATATAATTCATCTTAACCATTCATCACTAGGATCATTAGATTTAACCATTTTTAATCTAAGCCATTCATCTAGATCTAACCCAACTTGCATCCCAAGCAACTCCAACCCTATCCATGCGAATTTGACATGTCACATACACCTCATCTTCTATCCACCTCCACTCCATACAATTTTCTCATATCTCCATACACCTCATTCGAATTTTCCATAGAGTCAACCCTCTACCTGATCAACTCTCATCTCATCCATCCATTCATCTTAGTTTTAGATCTCATTCATTAAAATCCCTACATATTCGAATTTATTTCTTAAAGTTCAAGTATCTTGATCTCCAAGACACCAAATTCGTGTAATCCTATGTAGCCCTAACCTTTTACCTTTTAATCCCATCCATCCATGTTTTAAAGAGATTCAATCCAAGCCCTCCATTCATCACTTAAGCCAAGATTAAATCTCAGCCATCCAATCCAACCCAGAGCCTATAAATAGAACACTAAAGCACTGCAGAATTCGACTGGGTTAGGAGCTAGAATAACATTGAAGCTTTGGAATACACAGAAGACTTACAGCTATATTCAAATTTTCCATATGAGTCTTGTAATTTTAATTTTATTTTTCTAATGTATTTCTAATGTTTGGGATTTAATTTTTCCATTTCATAAATTTGAGATAAGATTTTAGAACCCTGGAACATCCAATTTTCGAGTATTCTTTAATGATTATTTGATTTAATTTTAATTTTCTATTCTTTGCTTAATTAATTGGACATAATGAAATAGTTAGGACTTAGATTTCATTACATACAGATTTAAAGTTCCGATGGGACATAATGAAATAGTTAGATTTTGAACTTAATTGTTTTAAATCTAAGGATCTAAGGTTCATATAATTAAATTAAAGAATATGGATTTTAATTTTAATAAAAAAATTGAATTGAATCTTGGATTTTTACGCGAATTTTAGATTAGATCTCTTGTTTATTATATTTTTGGAGGTGATGTTTGATGATGGCTATGATTGATCTACCCAATTGTAAATTTTGTTATTTTATTTTATTCTATTTGTTGGTTTTATTTATTTTACTTGCTTTATTTTATTTGTTTTATTTGTTTTACTTATTTTCTGTTTATTAACTTTCTTATTGTTTATGTATTCATTTAATTATTTTATGTATTCTATGTAATCAATCCATTCTTTCAAATTCTTTGAACTAGGTTAGAGTAGTTTTATTTAATTCTTTTAAATTGAGAAGTGGTTATTTATGTTGAAAATTTAAAATTCATAATTGTTAAATTTTATTTTTAGATGACAGTTCCATGTTGGATTGGATTTAAAAGATTAGAGGGCTTTTAAACTAATGGAATTTTTCTAATGATTAAAATATCAATTTTCATATTTAGATTATTTCAAGGATGTATTTTTCTTGAACTATGCAGTTTCACTCATTTATTTGTAATTTCATATATTTTGAATGTTCCCTTTGGGATCGGCCTTGTATTGGCCCAACCCTAAAAAAAATAAAATTTAAAATATTAAGTCCGTACGTAAGTCCGTGTTTGTATGAAATTAGCCTTATTTCACATTTTTTTTCTTCCAAACAGCCAACAATTCTTCCCTAACAGCAAGCCCTTGCTTCCTCTACCTTCCCTGTATTGATTTTCACCCACTAAAGGGTTTGGATTCAGATTTTATACGCTTGGAGCACCCCTTTGCACGGTTCTTTCTCCTCCAAAGGTTAAATGTATGATCTTTCTTTTTCCCTTTCTTCTTATTTGATGAGATCTTAATGGGATATGTTGAGAATGGAGTATGTGATGGCTTTTAGGCCTTATTTGAGAAATCCATGGAAGTAATTGGGAATTTTGTTATGGAACTTTTTTTTTTTTATGTAAATCTGAATTGAAATTGAGTTTTAAACCCCATAGAAAAGGAACTAAATTGTGGAAAACATTATATGCTAATTTTTGGAGATGATTCATGGGAAGAGATTTGGGGATTTCCTTTTGATTGAAGGGATTAATCTCGAATACGGGTAAATCTTTGGTCTAGATTTGAGGATTTTGCTTCTAAGATTTGATTTGGCCTAATCGATGAACTAATAGGAATGTATTATGTTCTTTTTGATTGATTAGAGCCTTTGAACCCTGAACCCGTGGAGGTACGACCCGAAGATCAACCCGAGACATCGCGATTTTGAGGTGAGGATTGTTACACACATTGTATGAATGCATGTATGCTATTTCATTAATTTAGGGAATGTACTGTGTTATCGATGTGTTGATGCATGATAAATAGGATGGATGTGCCCTATACTATGCATGAGATGTTCTATTAATTCTCTATTATGTGATTTGTAGTATGCCTATTATCTTGTTATGATGATAGAAAATTTGTGATAATTGTTTGAGACCTTTGTGAAGGGCTGAGATGATTTATTGATGAATTTAATTGGATTTATACTAGAAAAAGGGAGTTCTTGGACTTAAGATGTTAAATCACCATGAGACGGGTTGAATAAATTGTAAGAACTAAGAATATGTGTAAATAAACTCGATGTGTGTATCTCAAGGTTGGTTTGTAGTCCATGTCCCTAAAATAACCCAATGTGATAATTATGTTGAATGTATGAAACTAATGGAATGTGTTACCTTGTTATCATTGTGAAATTATGGTCATTATGTGATTATGACATATATGTTGGCTATGTAATTGTCAATATGATCATTTTTATATTACTCACTGATATGTGCCTAGGAGGTTATCTAGGATGTGAGTATAGGATATTGTGTTAATAGGCATAATGATATTGAGAATTATTTGTGTTGGAATGAGATCGAAAGAGTTTATAGGACTTAATGATTTACATTTCTCTTGTTTGGGCCCCACTATTATAAGTCTCCACTCCCTAGAGGAGGTTGGTGTGACAGGATAATGGTTTTGTTTAAGGAACCCATTTGAAACAGTGGCGTCGGCTATGGGACATTGTCCTGTAGGGTTGTCGAGGAGTATAGCTGCTATCATGCTTCTCGCTGTAAGTCGCTCTCACGACTATTTGTGGTTGTCGTTGAGTAGTATAGCCCCTCACATGCTTCGCGCTGTAGCTCACTCTCATGACTATTTTGTACATTTGGTGTTCACTTCGCGTAGGATCAGATACTCGTGAGCCTAAGCGGGCGGTACTAACTTAGTAAGACACATTGCGTAGGGTTAAATACTCGTGAGCCTATGCGGACGATAATGACTTAGTAAAACGGATTACGCAGAGTCAGATACTTGTAAGCCTATGCGGACAGTACTAACTTAGTAAGATGCATTGCGCGCAAGGTTAGATACTCGTGAGCCTATGCGGACAATACTGACTTAGTAAGACGGATTACGCAGGGTCAGATACTAGTGAGTCTATGCGGGGGCTACTAACTTAGTAAGACGCATTGCGCTGGCGGTACTGACTTAGTAAGACGGATTACGCAATGTCAGATTCTCGTGAGTTTATACGAGCGGTACTAATTTAGTAAGACGCATTGCGCAGGGTTAGATACTTGTGAGCCCTAATAGGGCGGTACTAACTTGGTAAGTCATATATTGATCACCTTAGAGCTGAATTAATCACCAAAGTGGTGAAGGGACGCAGGATGAGGTAGATTATCTATGTTCTATGAAGATCTCCAACTTGTAAGTCGTGGCCTATGTCCCTCAAGGGATCATGATGTTTGACTGCCCATTCCATGGAGGTATCCTTGGGTGGACATTGTGTTCACGTTGATGAGATTGGTGTCCTTAGGTGGATTGATAGCATAACATGATAGCATAACCTTATTTATATTCCATTTCATATGTTATTATTATGTGGGTGCGTGAGTGTGTAGCATGCATATTTCCTCACTAAGTATGGTTTGTAATCACGTCCATGCAATTTCAGGTAATGTTGACCCCGAGGAAGTGCTTATTTTATCATGCTGCTTGATACGCCCTACATATTAGTTAATTCCTTTATTTATTTGATTTGAGTTGGTGATGTTGTTTATACCACTTTATTCATTGTGGATTTGGTTGTAATGAATTTTAGAATGTTTGATAACATTTATGGTAGAGAATTTATTTCCCCTTTGAGATATTAATGGTTTTTTAGTTCATTAATGATCTCGATGATTGAATTGTGAGTACACATGTGTTTCCCACGTGTGATATTCGAAAAAGTAAAATTATTCCGCGTCATGTGCCTATATTTTGGGTCAGGGTGTGACAGGCCTCGCACTCATATGCTGTAATATTTAACAGTTCGTGCGCTTGCGAGTTATAAATTTAAAATTTGCACACACTCGACAAGCCAGGACACTAACATTCTCCCCCTTTGTCAATTCATGACAAAAACCTAGAAGCTATAAATTACAGACTCAATGTTTATGCCCAAAACCCAACTATACATCATTTGACTAAAAAATTATACAAATTACACATACATTAAATGATACATGGACTAGTCTTGTAATGCCCCGCCCCCTTTCAGTAAGCCGAAAATCAAGTTTTTTTTTATTTTTTTTAAATAAAGAGTGACAAGAGAGCGGGACGTCACGACGCAAGCTAAGTCCGAGCTTCCAAAGCCTGGCCCTTAATTGGCCAACCTTACGTGTGCGTGGAACTAAATCCATGAGAACGGTTCACATGTAATAAGTTAAACTTGCGGAATGTAAACTTAATGCGGAATTATAATAGAGTCTATCCTACCAATTTTAAGTAGCAAGGAAGTACATCACTTAATTAATAAATACCTTACTTAGAATATCCAAAAGTAAAGTCCAAACCATAGCAAATAGTCTAAGTTATTACAGTCCAACGAGCTAATTACTCAAATTACACTCCCATAAATAAAACTTAAATAAATCAATCTAGCTCCTCCAATCTCCTAAGCTTGGCTCCGATCACGTCCTTCACTTCCTCCATTTCCTGCGTCATCATCTAAGGCAGAAGTAGGGCGTTAGACAAAGCGCCCAGTAGGTACTCCGAGTAGGGTCAAACACATGGATTAGTATAAACAAAAACACATAGATATAAGTAATATCAAAACCATGCAAGTAAATGCCATGCCATGAGTGTCATATGCCATGAGTCCCACCCATCATCCATATCATCATTACATAATGTCCCTCTTGATGGAAAATGCACATCAAGGTACCCCCCACAAATGCCTTACGGACGCCCCGACGGAGTGTGGATCTCCGGTTACAAATCAATCATACATTCCTCTTGATGGATAATGCACATCAAGGTACCCCCACAATTGCCTTACGGACGCCCCAACGGAGTGTGGAAATCAATCATACATCCCTGTTGATGGATAATGCACATCAAGGTACCCCCACAAATGCCTTACGGACACCTCGACGGAGTGTGGATCTCCGGTTACATTAGATCCCTCCCATGCCATGCATGAGATGCAAGTGCAAATATGCTATGTAATAATACAAATCATAGCATTAAAATCCCATCATTAAGACATATCATTTGATACCAAAATAATTCAAGTAAAACATCATATACACATAATCCATGGTTTTCGATGAGGTAGGAATCCTACCAATGACCAACTAATGTGTCCTTGCGTTTTTGTCCGAAAACCGCTCACCGATCGTACACCTCTTGTGAGATCCCGTTATCTTATTACATATCAGCAAATCAAACCAATGTTCCATTTGATTTCTAACCATGCTTAAGTCCACAAAACATCTTAGTGGGGTTCGGCCATACAACATGGCCGAACCTCACTCCCTTGGTTTTGGGCCCCTCTTTTTAGTCCTTGATCTTTTAAATAAATGTAGGTCCAAGATCATTCCCTCTTTGGTTTATTACATAAGTTAAATCATTTAAAAGGCCCTAAGTCCACAAAACCTTCCCCATGGGGTTCGGCCATACACCATGGCCGAACCCATGGTCCTTTCATTTTCACCATATTTACCTCTTAGCCATTTTTCTTTCCATAGCTAATCACTCCTTTTATTTATACATACCTAGGTCCATAACTGATCCATAAACATAGATCCATAAATGATTCATTAATCATGACATAAAACCCTAACAAATGCTTTCCATTCCTTAGCTTGATAATCCATTCATTTAAACATGCATAGATCCATAGATGACCCATTAAAATGGATCATGGGGTTCGGCCATACAACATGGCCGGAACCCATGATGTCATTTTTTCTCGTTTTCCTTAAATCATCTACCACATTAGATCCATAACCCAAGTCCCTCCATGGGGGGGTTTAATCATACATTTAGGTTCATCATTTTCAATCCTTGTTTACCATATTTAAAACCTATTTAAAACTACCAACATTCCCCCGTCATCTTCATGGTCCAAAAAATCCATCAATATCTCTCCATGGGGTTAGGCCATACAACATGGCCGAACCCATGGTCCATGGTTTTTCACCATTTACAACATTTGAGACCATTTAAAATCATAGAATTCCTCCATTATTTCCCTCCTTTAAAACCCTTTAAAATTACTAACATACATCCATTTAAAACCTTTTAAAATTACCAACATACATCTATGATTTCCATCTTTAAAACTCATTGTAAATCACTAATATCCTTCCATGGGGTTCGGCCATACAACATGGCCGAACCCTATGGTTCATCACTTGCCTTAAAAATCACATACTTATGATTATATCCCTTGATGGGGTTCGGCCATACATCATGGCCGAACCTCATCCAAATCCTTTTTAGTTCTCATGATCCATATACATAGAAATCTAGGGTTTGGCCATGCAAGGGCCAAACCATGATCTTGATCATATACCTTATCTTAGACATGCATGAGGTCCTTTCCATATCCATAACAATTAGGGTTCGGCCATGCAAGGCCAACCCATGATCCATGATCATAATCCTTATATTGTTCATGCAAGAGGTCTTTAGCCATATATACATAATGTCCTTAATATTCCATCATTTACATAGCCTATCTTACCCATTAGAGTTTGTCCATTTTCTATCTCATTTCTTGAATGGATTTTAAATCCATGGCCCATAATATTTTGGCCAACTCTCCAATCCAAAAATGGGATTCCTTGGTTTCCTTTAACTCCTTCAAATTGATAAAATCTTGTCAAGTGATACTTACTGATTCCGCTACTCCTCCGATTTCTTTCACTCCTTCTTGCTCGTTCGATCTTCTCCTTAGACTTTCTTCTTTCTTCCTCCTTGATCTTCGGCCAAGAGTGTGTTGAGGTCTTGATATGAAAACCCAAAGAGAGGGTTCGGCCAAAGAGTGTAGGTTTGAGAGAGGGAGAGGAGGAGAGAATGGAAACCCTAAGTCTTTCCTTGTTCAATGAAAGGGTCGGCCAAGTTTGAGAGAGGGAGAGTGAGATGAGATCCAAATTTCTCTAAGTCCTTTGTCTTGAGAGGGGGATCGGCCTTGAGAGAGAGGGAGAGAGTGAGATGAGATGGAAAGCTCCCCTTCCATCTTGTCTAGGGTTTGCTTGGGTTAGACTCCACCCTCATCAATGTGGAGTCTTCCCCATGGGTTCTTTGACTAAACAAGAGGGTGCATGCCCTCCACATGGCACACACCACTCTCCTCCCATGGTTTTGGTTTGGGTTCCTTTGGTGGTTTGGGTGGTTTCCATGAGATGGAACCACCACCTCTCTTTTGACCAATGCATGGTCTAGCATGTCCTTCATTTAAGCTCCTTGTCTAGCCAAGGGAGGTGCATGCCCTCCACATGGCATACCACCCTTCATCCCAACGGTTTTGGTTTGCTTGTTTCCTTGGGTGGTTTGGTGGTTTTCATGAGATGGAACCACCACCTCTCCTTTGACCAATGTATGCCCTCCACCTAAGCATCCGTGTGTAGCCAAGGGAGTGCATGCCCTCCACATGGCACACACCACTCCCCAACGGTTTTGATGGAGTGGTTTCCATGAGATGAAACCACCCTCTTGACTCACTCCATCTTTTGGTCTTTTATGTGACTTACTCCCCACTTGACTCACTCCATTTAACTGCAACTCATTTCCCAACTCAATCATTTGAATTTATATCTAACTTAGGTCGTTACAATTAAATAATTAAATTTCACTTACTACATTTAATCTTCTTTAATTTATCTTTGACTCACTCATGGTTGACCAAGTCAACCATGGTGGCCGGCCCCACTTGTGCCTTAGCCCACACGCCACCTCACTTGATGAGGTGGAGTTGGGTCCCACTTGGTTATGCCACTTGGATTTTTCACTCCTACACTTGCCACCTCACTTGATGAGGTGGACCCCATGCCTTTGATCACAATTGGGTCCATGACCCAATTAAATCCATTTCTTACCCATTTACCCTAATGCTCAATCCATCTTGACCCATTGGGCATTTGACCCAATTGACCATCTTTGACCCAATTAATTGGAAATAATCCAATCCATGGTCCATTGGACCATACTTGGGCCATTGCCCCAACTTTGATCCATCTAACATCTATTTCATCAAAAATTCTTAATTTCAACTATTAAATAAATAATAGCCAATATATTTCTTGATTTAAAAATCCGGGCTATTACAAGTCTTGCTTCATATTCTTGCTCAGCTTGCTCTATTTTCAAAATGTACATGCAAACACACAAGCAAGCTACAAGAGACTAGAAAATCATTAGCCCAAACATAATCAATGTATCCATGGACCAAGCTTATCACACTTCCCATACTTCAATGATCTTCCCCATTGCTCAAGCTTTCCAAGCTACAAGATTTTGTCATTGAGTTTGAAATTCCAAACTCCAACGCATCTCAATGCAACTCCCCCATACACCAAGCTATATCAAGTTTTTCAATTTCTCCAATTTACTCCCCCATAATGTAAGCTTTCTTTCAAGCTTCTATATTTTTCTCCCCCATAGATACTTAGCTTCTCCAAATTTCTCCCCCATTTTGTCATCAATTGACAAAGGGCTAATAAGCACATATTTTGTGCTTCCCCAAACTACACATAAGCCAACAAACTCTATGATATGCCATCAAACCATTCATGTATCCAATAAAACATGATCATAAACATAAGATATCCATCATGGCATGCATCACACAGAGAGAGAGAGAGAGAGAGAGAGAGAGAGAGCATCAAACACATGGCACAAACACAGCATAAACCAACAATTCATAGCACATGAGAAACAATATTCATCCATTGCTAATATTGGTTCAAATATTACATGCGAAAATAGTAGTTTTTCAAAACAACATAAAGCATATGAAGAAACAAGGATAATCTGCGCCAACTGGAGGAGGAGGTGGAGTAGGAGATCGACGACAAGGAACTGTGTCATCTTTCTTGCAGGAGATGGAAGAGAAGATGTTGTGAATGGAGTCCTGCAAAAAGCTAGCCAAGGCATCAAACTTGCTTTCGAGGTTAGTGACCCTCTCACTATGATGTCGCTCCAATGAGGCCAATCACTCATCCCGATGACGGGATAGGGTTTCCAGTCGCTCCTCGATGACCCTTTGACAGCGGGAGTCAAGTTCTAGTTCATCATCAGCATCATCTTCATCTTACACAGGCACTGAGGAATAGAAGGCTTGAGTAGAAGTGGCTGCTTCAACAATGAGTCGCTCATACAAGTCTTTCCAAAGACACTTCCTAACAGTTGTGGCATTGAGTGGCCTAACAAGCTTTGGCATATCTCCCTTGGAGAGTTTCACTCCAAAATGCATTGCTAACTTATACATAAGATAACAAAAGGGAGGATGAATGATCATCGCAGAGTCCACATACTTGATGATAGTCTTGCACATCAAGGTAAGCAAAGAAAACCTCTTCCCAGCCACTGCAGCATACATGTGCACAAGCATAAACTGGTTCAGATCTCCTCTGCTCCCATGTCGAGGGTACACATTCGAACAGAAAAACATGTGCAGGAGTTTGTACTCAGGGAGCATATCTCCACCCTTCAAGGTCTTGATGATGGAGATTCCAATCAATTCAGACACCAACTGTGGTGTGACCAATACGGGCTCTACATTTTGAAAGTAGATGGAGAAACATTTTTTCTTCTCATTGGTCTTGATGGAGTAAAACATTCTCTTGGGAACCATTGGGTGTATAGACCCACCCCACTCTAAGAGTTTCAGCCAATCTGCCATCTTTATATGGCAAAGGACATTGAATTTTTGGAGAATCATCGGATCAGTTGTCCTTTCAATATTCAACTTTGAGAATGCCTCATATGGCATAAGGGCATGAGAAGGGGCTCTTCTTCATCATCTTCTTATTCTTCTTCTTCTATCTCAATTTCTGGTTCTTCTCCTTCATTTCCTCCTTCTTGATTTTCCTCATCTTCTTCATCAAAATTTTCTTCTCCTTGACCTTCTCCTTCTTCACCTCTTCTTTCTCTTAGATTCACATCGAATCCTGGATGTTCTTCATCCTCAGACCCAATCCAAGAGGTGTCATCTCTGTCATCCTTTTCTTGATGGATTGGAGGGATAGGTTCCCTTATAACCAACACTCCACTAGCCCTTCTACAAGGGAATTTAGAGGGTCTCTCTAAGGGTGCATCTGAGGGTGTGTCTTCTAGGAGAAGGAGGGATGGCCTAGTATCTCTAGAAATCTCTTTCCTTTTTCAGGTCTAAGTTCTCTTAGGAGGAGGGGAGATTGTTATAGGTTCTTCCTCAGTCATGGGGGTCTTGTAATTCTTAGGATACTTTGTCATTGCCATGATTCTTATTTTTCTTAACAAACCACACACTTAAAAACGAAATGGAAGGTTTAGTGGCTTACCCTAACAGAAATACCTCACAAATCCGTGAGAGGGAAGACCAAATTCGAAGGAGGAAGCTTTTCTCTCGTGAAATCTAGCAAGTAATTGGTCGGACGATTGAATCGGGGAGGCTTAGGGAATGACGAATCGTCGTTTTTCAAAGATAAAGGGGAAGAACTGCCAAATTAAGGAAATGGAAATGAGGTTCGATTCGTGCAAGGGTTCACTTAAAAAAACCCCAAATCGACATTAACAATACATCGTCCCGCCGATCGATCACTGAGCTAGTCGATAGTCATCTAGCAATTAATCGCCATGATAGATACAAATTTATTCCTAAAAGTCCTTTTTTTGCACATGCCGATACATCGTCACTTGACGAATGATCAATTTGCCGATTCATCACATTCTAATGATGTGTCGCTATACCAGAAACTGGTTTTCCTATTCCAAAATCTAAATTTGTGTTTAAATGATATCTATTGGAATTTGAAATCATAGATGCTCACACAAGTTACATTCATCATAATGAACATCAATAAAGCCACAAAAATAACTTGCAATTGATCAATTTAAAATTCACATGTTCAAGTTAAGCATATTGACCAAATCCATGCAAGATTAAACATTCAAACCATACACCATTCAAGTATGCAAACACTAATCCATGTTCCACATATTGAATTTGAAATATAGCACTTGGAAACAATGTTCCATGGTATGTATGGTTTTCCAAAAAGGCTAATGCTATAGCAAAGAAAAGCAAAGTCTATGCTTGTAGTCACCGAATTCTTCTTCCATGTCATAGCATTGCATTATTTGAACTCATGTTGAGCACTGAAATTTTACATTTTTACCCATGATTATTGGATTGGTTAGCCTGATTTTGTATATATCATATGCATTTAATGTCATTTTCTAGTTTTGTAGATAAAAATGGAGAGTTCAAGAAAGTAGTCTTAAAACAGTGCATAATTGCAAGTTTGGTGCTTAACTTGGAAGACTTGGAATTTTTATGATTAATTTCACTCCACTTTTAGGACTTTCATGTAAATTGGTTAGTCTAGATCCACTTATGCGAGTCTAGATTAAACCAATATTTCAGATTTTAAAGTGGTGAAGTTGATTATTTAATTCCAGAGAAAAACCTACAATTCAAGAGGCAAAGGCTGAAATTTAAGATTAATGGGCTAGAGATCTACTTCAATTGGGCCAAGCTAAGCTCCACAAGCTATCATTGGGCCAGGCCAAAAGAAGTCCATGCGCATATCACAGATGGGCCAGGCCAATGTACACTTCAAGTCCAACAAAGGCCCAAGTCCTCAAGCTCAAGTCCAAGGTCCACTGAAGGCCCATGTACTCATTTATAGATCCAAAACCCAAGTCCACTACCCAGTTACACGCCCAAGACTTGTCCATTTCCTTATCAATCCACACCATCCAACGTCCTCTCCAATGCAATCTTAACCACTCATCTTCATCCCTTAATCCTAACCATTCATCTCGTGCTGCAAAATTAGGTCAAAACCTAGAGCCACCTATCAAATCCAACCATACACTCATGACATCAGATCTAGGCCATCCAACCTATCCATCACCTATATCAACTTTAGGACCATAACCATCCATGCATTATCTCATCATCCATCCATCTAGATTATTCTTCACTCATTAAATCCATTAGATTTAGGACATTTCATCACAACCATCCATTTCATGCATACATTTTAGGTAAACTCTAGAGCCTCCATCCCATATCCATTGCATACATAAATCATATTAGCTCTAGGTCATTCACCTCATCATCCATCTTGATCAACCTTTTAATCTTAAACCTCCATTAGGAAACTTACCATTCATATAATATATTTCACCCAATAAACCTTAGAGCCATTAGATCTTAACCCAAAGTAATTTAAGCCATTCATTCATAAAAACCCTAGATCTAGAATAACTTGCATCCCAAGCCATGCCACATCACCTACACCTCATCCCCAATCCACAAAGCTTCCACACGATTTTGCACAATCTCTCTCCTATCCATTTGAATTTCACAATGTCAACCTTCTATGTCACCTCCTCATCATCCATCTATTCATTCATTTCATCTTTTAATCCCACCATTCATAAACCCTAATCCTACACAGTGAAATTCGCCCATGCCATGTCATAGCCATCTAGATCCTATATTTTCCCATCTTTTCTTGCACTCCACTCTAACCCCTCCTCCAAGCAATCCACATTCGCCCAAGCCTAGTGTAACCCTAATCTTTTCTATCTGTAAATCCCATCCATCCAAATTCCATGAGATCTAATCCAAGCCATCAATCCATCACCTAAACCAAGATTAAATCTCAGCTGTCCATTCTAACTCTTAGCCTATAAATAGAGTACTAAGCACAACACAAAATTCGAATTTGACCTGGAGCTCAAGAGGACCAAAAGCAGAGGAGAAAAGATCAAGAGGCAAGAAAACAGGAGGTCCCACACAACTTTACAAGTGAGAGTTGTAAATTTACGTCCCCATTTTGTTTTTTTGTTCTACATTTTACATATGCCTGTACTTGAATTCTTCGATGGAATAAATAAGTGATGTGCCGTTAGAATCCTGGAAAGTCCGATTATTCAGACACCTTTTTATACTTTCTTTTACTTAAGTTTGTATTCTTTGATTAATTAAAGTACTTAGGTTATAAGTGTTAAATCTAAGAACCATACTTTAATTAGATTAAAGATTATGAAATTTAATTAAATGGTGTAAGTTGAATTTGAATTCTGTGTGTGAATTTCAGATCTAGATCTCTTATTTGTTTATTTATTTTGGGCGATGAGAGAAAAATTCCATAACCACCTTTAAATTATGTATTTATTTATTCTGTCATTTACATTATTTGTCAATTTATTTTCTGTCTTAGTTACATTAGTCACTTTGTATGTTTGTTGTATAAAAATTGTTCAGTATATGTTTTAATTATGAATCTTTTATATTTAATTTTCAGTTCTTTAATTCTTTGTATTCAAACTCTCTCTCTCAAGATTCTTTAACTAAGGTTGGAGTTGTGATATTTTGATCTTAAAACATGTGATTTTAAATTAAGATAAGACGACCATTATTCATGTTTCACCAATTTTATAAAAGGAAGATGGATTTGATTCTCGACTTGTTAAATTTGTAAGTTTGATACTAATGGTGTTAACTTTGACTTTCTAAGATCTAAATTAAAATTGTAATTCCATGAATTTGATTTCTTAAGATTATATATTTTAAAAGGTACCAGTTTAATTTAAGCATATATTTTGTGGATTCCTTCGGGTTCGACCTCGCAGTCAATCGCTATATTATACATGGTTAGTGCATTTGCTAGATTATAAATGTAAATTTGCACATCAACAACTCATATGCCTCTAAAGTTTGCAATGCTTTTGAGATATGTAGTGAATCTAAAACCAAGGCAACACATGATTAATTGGTGATCTATCTTCTAGGTACCCAAATGGTTGAGGTTGGTCTCTCATACACATTCCTTTGGGCATACCTAAGAGGTCCAAACATTGGATGCCTTAACTCCTTCAAGACTTGATCAAGTTATCATAACAATGATTCTTTCCTTGGGTCTACCTTCCTTAGAAGTACATGTCTTTTAATTTTAGGCTTTGGTCGATTCCTTTTAGGCCTAACATTTTGAGGGTGGTTATAGGATTTATCTTGAAAGTGTCTCTTTCTAAAATTGCATTCAAACTTGTAATGTCCAACCTTATGGAAATAAAAGCATTTCCCGTTGGGGGATTTAGGCTCATTTCCCTTAACATAAACCCTTTGGCTTATAGGTCCACTGGTTTTCAATGAGGAACCAAGACAAGATCAATCACCAAACTTTTTACCCGAACTTAACAGTCTTTCTAATCTTTCTTCACCTTGGGTAAACTTATCTTGGAACTTTTGCTTGTGTTTTTTAAGTTCATTTTGTTCATGAGTTAATTTTTAACTTCCACTTCAAGATTCCCTTTAATTTTCCATAAATTTTTAACATCCTTGCAGTGAATTTCAATTTCATCTTGAAAGACTTTTTCATTCTCTTTTAACTTCATGATTTCATTATTAGAGGTTTTCAAGTTTGAAATGAGGAGAGTGTTTTCATCTTTTAAGTCTTTTAATGGACTAGAAAATTGTGAATTTTCAATTTTAGCATTATCAAGTTCCTTAGCCAATTGTTCACTCTCAAGGTACAAGGCATTGAAAGATCCTTAAAGATCATCATCATCTTCACTTTCAATATCTGCCGTTTCAATTATTGGAGCTTCTAGATTTTCAACAATGGAAGCAATGAAACCTTTATGTTATTCATCAATTACTTGAGTCTCCTCTTCTGATTCACTCTCCGATTCCGAGGTGTCCTCATAAGTGACATTCATAGCTTTTTTAGGTTTATCCGAAGGACAATCATTAGAGTAATGTTATCTCCCACCACAACTAAAACAAGTTTGTTCCTTGGGCTTCTTCTTATTTTTTTCTTTTTTTTAGAGAACTATTCACTTTATCTCCCTTTTTAATTTCGGTTATTTTTCTTTAATTTTTGGAAGTTTAACTGAAGATTTCAAGGCAATGGGTTTGTCCTTTGGTGGTTCAAGGTTTAACTCAAAAGTTTGAAGAGAGGCAACCAAATCATCAATATTCATTTGGGCAACATTCTAATATTCTTCAATTGCCACTTCTTGGATTCAAACCTCTTGGCAAGATTTCTCAAAACCTTTGTGCACACTTTCTCATCGGAAATTCTATCAACCGAGAGCCCATAAAGTTGACAATGTCACTAACTCTAGAATATAAGTCCATAAAGGTTTCTTCTTCTTCCATTTTTAGGCTATCAAAATTAGCCTCTAACAATTGAAGCTTTGACATATTCACAACGAAGGTACCTTCGTGGGTTCTCACCAGGATTTTCCATGTTTTTTGTGCGGTCTCACACATCATGATTCTTTTGTATCATTAGGTGATAGTGCACAATTCAAAGCATTAAGAGCTCTACCATTAGCCGTACTAATCAACCCTGGTCCAATACTGGTGGCTTTGCAACACTGGCGGAGAGAGACTCGAATTTTTCCTTCCATTCACTAGTCTTGAAAATGGGGTGGATTCCAGAAGAGCACTCACTTCGTTGACCCCCTTTTTCATTGAAGTTATTACCAAAATTTGACAAGCATTCCTCAAAGGGGTCATCGCATGTAAAGTTAAGGAAGGTTCATAGACTCTACTCTCAATCATGTTTACCTCACATAGGTCATCCATGTCCGGTCGCCACAATTAAAGACATTGAGCTCTAAAGTCAAGTTACCAAAAGATAGTTTAAGCACTCCATTCCTGCAATTAATGATTGCATTGGAGGTGGCCAAGAAGGGTCGACCCAAAATTACTGGAATTTTCCCACTGGTGTTCATCACAAGTTGTGTATCAAGGACTATGAAGTCCACTGGAAAATAAAACTTGTGAACCTTGATTAGAACGTTTTCTATTACACCTGAAATTTTGACTAACATGTCGGCCAATTGAAGAGTAAAAGGTGTGGGTTTCAGTTTTCCTAGCCCCAATTGTTCGTATACAGAGTACGGCAACAAATTAACGCTCGCTCCTAAATCAAGTAAAGCCCGATCGATTGAATGGTCACCAATGACACAAGAATAGAGGACATCCAGGATCCTTGTACTTGACATGAGTTTTCTGTTGAATAATAATGGCACTCACATGTTCAACAAAAAATGCTTTCTTTAGAACATTTGTCTTTCTCTTTACCATGCAGAGATCTTACAAGAATTTTGCATAAGAAGTATTTGTTTAATAGCGTCGATGAGAGAAATGTTTATGTGGAGTTGCTTGAACACCTCTAACACATCGCTATATGGTGTACCTTTCTTAATTGGAATCAATCTCTGTGGGTAGGGAGCTTTTGGGACAAAATCATTCGTGACTGACTCTTTGGGTTCCTTCTCAGCAGGGCAATTAGTGCCCTTTGATGGCTCAGATTGATCATGGCTTTGGTTGTCTTGCTGTCTATCTACTGTCACCCTAACCTGATTATCAATTGTCTTCCCTGACCTAAGAGTGATGATAGAATTAACATCTCCAGATGCACGGTGGAATTGGTTGACTGGGGAATTAGTCATTTTCCCTCTCTCCTATAGTGCTTGCAATGTAACACCCCACCCTTTTCCAACCTTCCAAAAATCAGAGTCTATTTTTTTTTTATAAATAAGCAGAGTGGAAGAGAGCGGGGAGCGTCACGACGCGAGCTAAGTCCGGACTTCCAAGTCCGACCCTTAACTGGCCACCCATGCGTGCAGGGACTAAGCCCATGATAAACAATACACACACGGAACTAAACAAGTCATGCGGAATAATACTAAAGGAATTACGGAACTAACTGATTGTGGAATTATATTGAGTAGATAGAAAGTACAAGTCATCCATTAAAACTACTTTAACCAAATATCCAACATCAAACTAGTCTTAAACCATAGTAAAGTTACTAACTATTACATGTCCATAAAAATGTGTTCAAACAATAGTAATTAAAATCCCAATCCAACACCCAAGCACTTAAGCTTGGCTTTCCTCGCGGTCCTTGACCCCAACACCCAAGCACTTAAGCTTGGCTTTCCTCGCGGTCCTTGACCTTCTCTTTTCCTTTCCCTTTTTCTGCATTATCCTCTAAGGATAGAAATAGGGCGTTAGATCAACATGTCCAGTAGGTTTTCTGATCAAGGCTACCACATAGTTAGTATATAAAAACATGCATATATCATAGTATATGATCATTAAAAACATCTGAAATCAATGCTATGTATGTAAATGCAAATGTAATGAGTCCCACCCATCACAAGTATACATAGCTATCATTTGACAGAACTCTCACGTCAAGGTAATCCAGAGTACTCCACATTTCCTTTGAATAGAACTCTCATGTCAAGGTAATCCAGAGTACTATGTCAAGGTAATCCAGAGTACTCCACATTTCCTCCGAATAGAACTCTCATGTCAAGGTAATCCAGAGTACTCCTCATTTCCTCTGGATAGGACTCTCTCATCATTTAGCTATTCCATAATCATCACCCCATGCCATGCATGAGATGGCAATGTATATATGTCATTTGTAAATATATCTCATCATTCAAAACCCATTTGAAACATAAAGCAATAACAATATAGCTCATAAAAACCATGATAAAACCAATTATAAAAGTGGTTACAAGTAGGTAGGAAACCTACAGAAAGTTCTCTTAAATGTCCGTTCTTTCTTAAGCGTCATCCGTTCATGACTCGTGCTCCGTTCAAGTTTCATCACCTTGTTTATATAGCAGCAAGTCAATATACGATCATTTAATTTCCATTTACATCTAAGTCCCAACAACCATCTTGTGGGGTTCGGCCATACCCATGGCCGAACCTCACCCACTTTGGATTTGATCTTCCATTTCATTTGATCAATACCTTCCATATAACTTACTTAGACACCTTATATTAAATAATATACATTGGTAGGGTTCGGCCGTACAGCATGGCCGAACCATACCACTTTGGTTTGACCCCTCTTTCAAGCCCTTTAATCCTTCTTCATCCATATTTACATTATTACTTGTATTTACAGTTTTGCCACTAGACTTAACCCATATTTAATCTTGCTTATTAACCAAGATCCATAAAATCCACCTTAGTGGGGTTCGGCCATACAACATGGCCGAACCTCACCACTTTGTTTTTGATCCTTTTACATCTTTCATACATAAATCTTCATTTTGATTTTAACCAACCAAATTACAAGTTAGCCACTAGGTCTACCAAATGACCATTAGTGGGGTTCGGCCATACTACATGGCCGAACCTCACCATACTGATTTTGTCCTTTTTCCATCATATATAATGGCTGATTATTTACTTATCACTAAGTCCAAAGATAAGCATATATGATTCCTTAATCCAAATACCCATTCAAAGGTCCATTTATCCCATAAAATGGTCCATGGGGTTCGGCCATACACATGGCCGAACCCTATGGTTCTCTTTGGCTCAATCCTTCCATCCTTGTGCACGGTTCATACACATATCTTAATCATAAAACTAATATGATTCAACCATACATTGGCCGATCCTACACATTAGCCTTAACTCCATTTAAATCACATAAACACCCTATAATATTGTATGGTTTTTATCTCTTAAAAACCATCACCAATAACCATAAATTATCAAATCTTTTCATGGGGTTCGGCCATCCAAAGTGGTTGAACTCTATGGCCCATGATTTGAACCTCTTAAACATATATCTTATGTCTAATAAAAACATCTAAAACTATCCATTTATTGCATGGTTTTTAACTTTACAAAAACCATCAACATAACCAAATTATTTCATGGGGTTCGGCCATCCAAGGTGGCCGAACCCTATGGTCCATGTTTTCTATCTTTTTAAACATCATTATTCATAATCTAAACCTTTGGTAGATTCGGCCATCCCATGGCCAAATCATGTTTCATTTAACCAACTTTATTAATCAAAATTCTATGGAGTTCTTACCAATTCTCTAAGCCTCCCTTCTTGCCTTTGATCCTTGCTTTCTTTCTTCTTGCTCCTTTAATTCTTTGTTGATTAGAAGCTTGAACAATGGTGAAAACACCAAAGAGTAATTCGGCCAAGTGGGTATGTTCTTGAGAGAGGGAGAGAGATAAGAATTCTATGATTTCATTGAGGCGAAACTCGGCCAAAGGTGTGGTGTTTTGTTTTTTGTTAAACAACCTTTGAACCTCTCATTCACCCTCATCAATCCTTGATCAAACCAAGGAGTCACTTGCTGCCAACCAAGGCATTCCTTGGCACTCCCAACGTTGGGCTTTGGGTCTCCATCATGAGATGGAAACCCTCCATATTCCCAATGCAAATCTTAACCATTCCATTAAATTTTATGCTTGAGATACCACTCCCCAAGTACCCAACGTGTGGGACTTGGCTTTGTTTGAGATCAAAACAACTCTTCACCTCATCATTTGGCTCAATGGAATTCAAGGTCTCTTTGGTTTCCAACTTAACTCACCCAACTCATTAGCCCAACTCACCACATTTAATGCCATTCATTTAATGCACTTGAGTCAACTCCATTACTTAATTCAAATCCAACTCATTTCAGTCCCAACTCAACCTGATTTGACGCATCCTTTGAGCTCACATGAGGGTCCACATGGTCAACCATGGTCAACATGGTCAACCCGACCCATTGGGTCCCCATTTAGTTCACTGACCCAATTGGCGCCATGACCCATTTATGGGTGGTTTAGCCATTTGAATGTGGTTTACACACTTGCATCAAGCCTACCCATTTATCCTCCATTTAATTCCCAATCAATTCAGCCTAACCCAACTAAAATTGACTTCACCCAATGGTCAAATAAGTCTACCATGACCCATTGGGTCCCAATTGGGTCATTTGACCCAAATAATCATCTTGACCCAATTAGATGTACATTACCCATCGAATTTAATTTTATCCTTATAATATGCACATTGTGTCTTAATTTGAACAATGGGCCCCACCATATTCTCATCTACGATCATATCTTTTTAATTTACCATTCCAATGGCATTTTTGTAAATATTAATCTCTTTGAAAAGTCGGGGTGTTACATGCAAGTTGCCTTATCTGTGTTTCAAGCTTCAGTATGGCTTGAGAATTTGACTGCCAGGCTTACTAAGTGGACTGCATGAATTGTTGCAGTGTTTCCTCCAAAAAGGAATTATGTTGTTGTGGACCATGTTGATAGGACTAACTCTGCAGTGGATGGAATGGCTGGTTTTGGGGTGGATGGAATAACTGACCGGGTAAGTGGAATGGCTGACCAGGTTCTTATACTGAGGAGGTCCCTAATTCATAGGCTGGTTCTGACTCCACGAGAAATTAGGGTGGTTCTACCAATTGGGGTTATAGGTAGTAGAGAATGGACTCCCCTGTTGCTTCCCAAAATTATTTAGTGCGTTAGCTTGTTCCGCTAAACACTCCGAATTTGTGTTTAGTGAAGGACATGTTTATGTTGTGTGCCCCGAGTTAGTACACAATGCACGCACTTCAGACTCCACGCCAATTGACGGACTCACCCTCTGAGTCATTGCTATGGCCTCTACTTTTTTAGCCAGATTTGTAATTGCAATTTTAACATCAAAATCGTTATTGACTTCGTACAAACCTCTTTTTTTGGGTTTTTTGCAATAAAATCTCCCTTTTGGAAAAGTCCCATCACTAAGAATTCTCCGCCAAGTTTTCCAAGAAATTACATCCTTCATTTAGACTTTGTTCCAAAAATGCCCCATTTTTCATAGAATCAACTAAAGTATGGCTATATGTGGTTAAGCCATCATAGAAAAATTGAATGAGTCTCCAAGTTTCAAAACCATGATGGGGACATTTACTCAATAAATCCTTGAATATTTTCCATGACTCTGAGAATTCTTCACCCTCTTTTTGAGTAAAATTTAAAATTTCTTTTTTGAGGGCATTCGTTATAGATATTGGGAAAAAATTATTTAAAAATTTATTTACCAATTGATCCCATGTTCTGATGGAATTTGCAATAAGGGAGTTCAGCCATGATTTCATTTTTTCTTTGGATAAAAGGGAAAGATGTGAAGTTTAATAGATTCATAAGTGACATTTTGAAATTTGATAGTGGTGCAAATCTCTAAAGATTCCTTAACGTGTAAGCAATGATCCTCACGATCAAGGCCATGGAAGATCAAAGAGGGCTGGTTTCTACTCATAGGTGGCATTAGTGGCTGGGATGACTATACTGGAAGGTGTGTTGGTTACGACTGATGAAAAGTGGTCTTGAAGGGTTTTCTCCTATTCTCCAGCCATTTTGGGTGATGTTAGCATACTAACTTTAGTTGAGCCTGACTGGGCTCCAGACGCAACGAACGATAGACCGACAGATAATTCAACTAGAACCAAACGGTTGGTAGAGTCGCGAACCCAACCACTCGTACACAAACACGAAAAAACACGCTCACACGAATCCACACAAAATATGCCCTAAATCTAGACTGACATAAGGATCCTAGACTTTAGACTGCTCCTAATCTCCTTTCGAAAAGATTTAGCCTCCGAAGAAAGTTTAACCACAAGGTAAGTGGAGGAGCACAATGGCAAACTACTTAAGCTTCCACTTATCCTTTCGGCTGTTTACACCTTGGTGACAAAACTAGCCTTGACACCGTACTTGAAGTAAAACTATTCACCGGTGAACTAAAAATAACTGAATTAAAGATGGTCCTATTGAGCATTAACAACCTTAAACGATGGTTTTAGATTGATTTTAACATACAATGCATAAACAAATTTTACTAATCCTTTTGGATTTTTTTTAGTTTTTGTGAATGAAAGCCTAATCTAACAATGCAAGATATAAGGCAAATATGCAAACAATAATCAAATAATTTTAATCTAATGCATGAATTGACACCCTAAATACATGAAAAAAATTAAATATGCAATTTTTTTTTATACAAAATAAATGCAAGACAACCTAATAAAATCTATATGAATGCATGAAAAAATTGAAAATTTTAAGAAAGTGGTTTAGACATTTACGTTGGCCTGTAGTTGCTTTTGCAATTTTTTTTTTAAGCGTGCAATTCAAAATTCCTGCAAAATTCAGCACACAAATCCTAGGTGAAGACCCTAAATGACATAAAAATATGCATGAAACTTAGATCTAGATACAAAATTCCTAAATCTACAAGTAGTGGAAAGATTAAACTAATAGAAATTTTATTTTTATTTTTCCATTTCAAACCCAAGTCCCCGGTTGCGGCGCCAAAAACTTGTTCTGAAAATTTTAAATTTATAATTACTCGCAAGCGCACGAACCAAATTGGAGTATAGAGATATGCAAGTGCGATGTCGAAACCACAGGGACTTGATTTTAGAATGTACGGGAGAACAAATTAAAAGGCCTAACAATTTAACTTTAACCTAGTTAACACTTTTTATGGAGGATGGTTGAATTAAACATGCAACAATAAATTAAAATAACTAAAAATAGAGATTGAATCAAGTGAGAAAAATGACTAAGGTATCGGATTCCACCACCATTAAATCCATAATCTTCTAATTAATTATTTATTAATTCTCAATTTTAAGAGATTTAAACATTTAAGTTCATTAATATGGTATTCAAAAATCAGATTTTCCTTCGCTTTTAAAAATATAATTCTTAAGCATTTAATGTATCCAAATTTAATTTAAAAGACAATGGATCAAAGAAAATAATCTAAGCATCCAATATATCTAATTAAATTGAAAAACATTAAATCAAAGAAAACTACCTTTTTAATTAAAATGCCAAGCTCTTGATTTATTAAATAATACTATTAACTATAAAAAATACATGATATTAATAGTGAAAATAATGAATATTTAATTAATCTAATGAAGTCAAAATCATTAAACAATAAACAAACATATATGGAAAATTAATAAATAAATAACTGAAAAATTATTTCATTAATGGGGCTTCCTCTTCAACCTCATTTGAAGAAATTAGCCAAACATCATAAAAGAATTAAAATAAAAAAAGATAGGAAAATTGAACTTGAGCGATCTTCGGAGCTCCCAAGCCTCTGCGACAGCTTTCCTGCTATTTTGTGCGACTCCTTTTAGTGGCGTGTGTTATTCCTCTATGTTGTGCCTCTATTTATAAGAGTAGATGAAGCATGTGGGCCCTTCTCTCAAATCCAATTCGATTGCCTCATCTTTGCTAAGAACGCCAGCCACCTTCCTCCTCTCCTTCCTTTCGGTCGGTCGGTCAAGGCTTCTATTTTCATTTTCGGTCTATTCTTTCTATCTGCTCTCGATCCTTTTCTATTCTTCTTCTTTCTATTATTCCTTCTTGTTTTCTCTATATTCAACCAGCAGCAACTTTATTCTCCATTCCATGTCACCGGTGTGATATGACAGAATCCCTATTTGTAAAACACGGTACAAGTACATTTTCACGCCTTGGGATTTTGCTTTTGCTGGCTGCCCTTATTCCCTCTCTTTTATTCCTCTTCTATCTGGATTTCTTGTGCAAATCAGCCACAGTTTGTTGTTGTAAAACCAGTTTGAGCGCTGATTAAAAACCCATGATCGACCCCCTCTCTTTTGGCTCTGTATTTCCGTGCTGCTTTTGTTGCTTCTCTAAAAAACGCAGCTAAACAATGGCTCCTTCCTTTTCATGTGTTTCTTTCTGCAAGTTGCTCTCAGTGTTTCACAATAGTCTCTGCCTTTAATCGATGTTGCACAAAACTGCTTTGTTGCAATGCTTGATGTGCTGCCCACCTTCTCTTTTTGGTTCATATGCAAAGGTGCTACTCGGTTTTGTCTTTGCTAGGCATTGAATAGAGTAATGGTTTGTTGTGGCAACTTTGCCCAAGTATCATGTTATAAGATGGGAAACACAAACAACACTATACGATCTTATGCCAAAGCACTGCTTACAGCATAATGGAATCCCATCTACGTGTGATCTCTTTTGCTAACATCTGTAAGTACTTGATTCAAATGCTCCTAGCTGCTTTTTCTAGAGGGTATCATGCTTGCATTGGCTGCTCCAAAGATACCACAATACAACGTCCAAAAGAATGTATACCATATTTGAGTCAACCAAAGATATACCATGAGACCATAATGAGACATTGGCACCAACGTTGTACTCAACACCAACTCAAACATACTTCACACACTAGACTTTCATTATGTCTTTAGTTGGCCCCACCAAAAGCAGTAACAATGTACCCCTATGATCACATCGGCATGTCCATTGTTGCATTCAAAAATCATCTTCGGGCTTGATCATACAGACTTCTGCAAATGAGCTTATTTTCCCAAAATAGCTTTTCAAATCAATTTCATGTATTTTTCTTCTACTTTCCTTCTTATCATGTATTTTCTTAAATTCCCTACAAAACTCCAAAACACTATCAAACAATATCAAACACACACAAAGCAAGGTTAACTAGACCAAATACAAGGGAATAAATGTAATTTTCCTGTGCTCATCAGTGATAGTGCACAATTCAAGGCATTAAGAGCTCTACCATTAGCCGTATACATGGCTTTTTCATTTGGAGTCCATTTGGAGTATTCCTTTAGTTTAATGGTTTTGGAACTAGTAGTCGTTCTCTTCCGTAGGTTCGTTCCAACCTTGTTTAACCGATTCCCATACGGAACCATCGATGGATATGAAATAACTTTTCATTATTGCTTTCCGAGAAGCATAATTTGTTCCATCGAAGTATGGGGGTTTAGAGATGGCATGGCTTTCTCCACTGGAAATGATTCTAACACTTGGATCACCCGAATGATTAGATCCTTAAAATGAGCACGAGGCTCTTATACCAATTGAAAGTCCCTAGTGCTTAGAATCAGATTATCCCTAGAGGGGGCTGAATAGGATAATCTCCAAATTCGTGTTCTTTTCATAATTTACTTGATTAACAATTTAAAGTACGGAATTAATCAATATTAATCAAGTGTTTGTGTGGAACAAGAGAATGTACAATTAAACAAGATCACACAAAAGGCTCTAACACGATGAACACAAGATTTATAGTGGTTCAATTTAGACAAACCTACATCCACTGTTAAGACTCACCCAACCTTGGATTATCCACCTCACTTGATGAAGTGGAGTTGGGTTCTACTTGGCTATGCCACTTGGATTTCCACTCCTACACTTGCCACCTCACTTGATGAGGTGGACCCCATGTCTTTGATCTTAATTGGGTCCATGACCAAATTAAATCCATTCCTTACTCATTTACCCTAATGCTCAATCATCTTGACCCATTGGGTCCCAATTGGGCATTTGACCCAATTGACCATCATTGACCCAATTAAATGGAATTGATCCTATCCATGGTCCATTGGACGATACTTGGGCCAATGCCCCAACTTTGATCCATCTAGCATCCACTCCATCTATAATTCTTAATTTTTCACAATTAAATCAAATAATAGCCAATATATTTATTGCATTAAAAATCTGGGCTATTACAGGAAGTTATGTTAGTGATTTTAAATGGGTTTTAAGTGTTGTAGATGATGATTTAAAATGAGGAGATGATGAAGAACAATGGACAATAGGTTCGGCCATGTTGTATGGCCGAACCCCATGGAGAAATGTCGATGGATTTTGGGTTTTAAAATGATGGACCTAAGTGTATGATTAAACCCCCATGGAGGGACTTTGTCTATGGATCTAATGTTTGTAAATGATTTAAAGGAGAGGATGAAAATGAGACATCATGGGTTCGCCCTTGTTGTATGGCTGAACCCCATGAATCAATTTTTATGGACATTGGTAGATCTATGCATGTTTAAGAGATTGAATCATCAAGCGAAGAAATGGAGGGATTTATTATGGATCTATGTTATGTTAATGAATCATTTATGGACCTAAGTTATGTGTAAATAAGTTAAGTGATTAGCTATGGAAAGAGTGATAGCTAAGATGGGAAGATGGTGAAAATATAGGACCATGGGTTCGGCCATGTTGTATGGCCGAACTCCATGGAGAATGTCTTATGGACATAGGTGGCTTTTATTAATGTAAAATGATTAACTTATGTGATGGGATTAATAAATCAAAAGATGGAATAATCTTGGACCCACATTGATTAAAAAGATCAAGCACTAAAAAGAGGGGCCCAAAACCAAGAGAGTGAGGTTCGCCCATGTTGTATGGCCGAACCCCACTAAGGCATTTTTGTGGACTTAAAACATGGTTCTGCCCCAATGTATGTTGGAAACCTCTTAGGGGACTTAACCAGATAAAAGACTATGATGGTAAAGGGAGATGAACCTAGGTTGAGGTAGGGGTTGATGGAATTAAATGGATCACAAATTGATGTATGTATATGTGTTAAATGTAATAAGGTAACGGGATTTCACAAACGGTGTACGATCGGCTTGACGCGATCGGTGATTGGTTTTTGGACGGAAACACAATATTTGGACGTTGGTAGGATTCCTACCTTCTTGAAAACCATGGAATATGTATATGTGATGTTTTTACTTCTACGTTAATTTTGGTATCAAAGTACTTGTTTCAACTATGGGATTTTAATGCTATGATGTTTATTATTACATAGCATGTTTGTACTTGCATCTCATGCATGGCATGGGAGGGATCAAATGAGGGGAGTCCACGCTCCATTCAGATTTCCGATAAACAACCGTGGGGAGGAATCCACACTGATTCCAATGGATGTATAGTAACCGGAGTCCACGTTCCGTTCGGTTGGACCGGTAAAGCATTCGTGGGGAGAGATGTACTATGATTGAATTGTAACCTGAATCCACACTACGTTCGGTTGGACCGATAAGGCATTCGTGGGGAGAGCTATACTGTGTTTGAAATGTAACCGGAGTCCGCGCTCCGTTCGGTGGGACCGATAAGGCATTCGCAGGGAGTCATGACAATACCTTGATGTGGATTATCCATCATGAGGAGTATTATGTGATTGTGATATGGATGATGGGTGGGATTCATGGCATATGACACCCATGGCATGGCATTGACTTTCATGGTTTTGATATTATATGTATTTATGTGATTTTTATACTAACCCATGTATTTGACCCTACTTGGAGTACCTACTGGGCGCGTTGTCTAACGCCCTACTTCTACCTTATATGATATCTCCAAATTCACTAAGTGGAGAATTACACCCACACTAATAGAATAGGACTTCCACCTTTCCAATTGATTGGGAATTTCACCCAATTCATATCCCTCTATTTTTTATAGAGGTTCAAGAGTAAATCGATCTTTAATCAACTTCACAAAATAGATGATTTAAAATAAATCAAACTAACAAGCACTTGCCTTTGAAGCTTTGCAATGTGAAGATATGTTTTTCTTAATCTCTCCCAATGTGATGTCGTATGAAGACGCTGATGCATCGTGTAGAGCAATCACAATCCTTGGGAGGGTCTCTAGGAAATTGAAGTTCAATGTCTATCCTAGAAGATGGTTTAATCATTCTCTCTTAATCTTAATCTAAACCTGTTGGATACTTGAATGATTTTGTAAAAGATTTGCTAAGAGATAATAAACCACACTTTTTACCTTGGGTGTTTGAGAGTTTAACTCTGGTAGATGTGGATCATAAATGCTCTCCAAGGTTCATCCTTAAACTCTCCCAACAACATGGTATTTATAGAGGCAAAAAGAATTTTCAAAACACAGTTACCCACGATTGATCGCGTACTAGTGATCAATCGCCTGTATTTGAAAGTGACTTCCACCAACCCGACCGTTGAGCATTAAATGCACAGTAACGGCACAAAAACGGTCACTCACGATTGATCACCAACATGATTGATCGTGATCATTCTTGGCGAATAAATCGTGGGTTGACGATAGTATCGGCCTGAGACTATCCTGTCTTAACAGCCCATGTCAAGATAGACATCATCCGAACCCAGGGCGATGGGTCATGGACCCGATGTCTCGGCCCTATCTCAGGCGATTGGATGTGTGCCTGATTCATCGTGATAGGTTCCTCATGAAAGGTCTCCGTCTGACGATTGTATCGTCTTGAGATCAAACATTTTTTACAGGCCTTGTCCAACCAGAACTTTGTTAAGTCCAGCTGATTGATTGTGTGCCCGATTGATCGATCTTGTCTTAGCGATAGATCGCATGCAAGATAGATCGTCCTGAAACCAAAGATTGTTCGACAATACATTCTAATCAAAACCTTCGATTTCCAAGACGATGCATCGCTACACCACAAATGATCGTCCTTAATCACTGGCGAACAATCGCCGACACGATATGTCGTCATGATAACAATTTCAATGGTTTGAATATTTAGTCCATTGGTTCTTATTTGGTATCAAACATTCTCTGATGTGATATCTAATCCTAGGCAAGGTTATCCTAAGGTGAGGGTTCCACCTAAGGTCATTTATGGCCAATTACCTTCCGTAATTGCCAGACAAGTGTTGATCCGTTGAGTCTTCAAACTTTAACTAGCACTTGAGTCTTGAATCTTGAGTTTATTTCTTCAAAGCAATGATTAGGTCACGGAATTGACAAACAGATGACTCGGCAAGTCGGGGTACTAACACTTTCTCATGCATTGCCTGTTGAACCGTCATGAACCGTTAGGTCACATTCATGTATAGGCCATAGGGTCGGACAGTAGGATCGTTTTGCTCTTGCAAGCATCTGCATCTTGACCGTGTCAGGACTTAATGCTACTGGGGTTGAGTGGGATACCTCTGTGTGTAAGGTTGCGAAAAACCTTGACACGTGTATGTGTGTGCGTGTGTGTGTGTGTATATATATATATATGGCAGAAAAGCATGGTGCAAAATGCATGTGTGAGTTCCATATGCATGTATGAGTCACATATGCATATGTGAGTTACTTATGCAAGTGTGAGTATGCATGGGTATGTGTGTATGGAAAGGAAGAACAAATGGTAAGGTATGCCATTGTGTTCTGAGAATTTTCATTAAAAGTTCTGCATTGTATATTCAACATTTTGAAAATTGAGAATTTGTTAAATTGAGTTCTCTTCACTGGGCTAAGAGCTCAGATCCCTTACAATTCAGGACATAGACTGGAAAAGGGACTTGAGGATCCTTCCATGATGGTTTAGAAGTTGGAATCCAGGAGTTGTTTGAATTTAGAACTTAGATTAGTTTGTTTCTAAGTTATTTTGAGTTTGTTTTGGAATGATGTGTATTTTGGATTCTAGAGCCACTTATGTCTTAGAAAACTCTTGAGCAAGTCATATGTACATATAATGGTATGTTAATGCTATGGTGTTTGAATTTGGATATATTTATGTGATTTTGAATGTCAAACTCGGGAAATTTGTAAAATGTTATAACTTGTGATTTCCGGATGTTAGATTCTCAAAAATTGGGATTTACATGCCTATTATGATGTAAAAAGTCCTGTGTATAAGTCATAAATGTCCATACCTATGTGTTGGTATAAGAATTTAGGAGTTTGGCTGTCTATCCTATAACGCCCCGCCCTTTTTCACTCGCCGAAAATCAGAGTCGATTTTTTTTTTTAAATAAAGAGTGAGAGAGAGCGGGACGCCACGACGCGAGCTAAGTCCGAGCTTCTAAAGCCCGACCCTTAACTGGCCACCAATACGTGTGCGTGGACAAGTCCACTAAAATATTTCACACGCATTAAAGTTATACTTGCGGAATAAACATATTGTAGAATTATCATAAGTAGAATTACTATCCCTATCCATTAATTAGCAAGGAGGTCAATCACCATTAAATTAACTGATCCTAATGTCCAAATGTAACATCAAACCATAGCAAAATAATAGCTAAGTTATTACTGTCCCAAAGTGCCAATAACTCAAATACATTGTCCAAAATAAAACTTAAAATAAAGTAATGATAAACTATCCAAGCTCCTAAGCTTCGCTTCTTTCACGTCCATCGCCCATTCTGTTCCCCGTACCATCATCTAAGGTAGAAGTAAGGCGTTAGTCAACGCGCCCAGTAGGAGTTCCAAGTAGGGTCATACATGGGATTAGTATAAAATCAATATAAAAAAACATATCATACTTATAAAACCTTTTGTAGTATTAAAATAGTGCATGATACTCATATCAAATCATGCCAATGTAATGGCATGTCATCGATCATATGCTAATGATCTCCCACCCACTTCCTTTTTAAACATCATGCATTTCTCGTCACATGTGTTAATCGGTCCCACCGAATGGAGCGTGGACTCTTCTCATATGTTCTCTCCCATGCCATGCATGAGATGCTGCATTCAAAGATGCCATTTCTTTCAAATTACAATATTCCATTGGAAACAGTTCATATATATATACATGTCATAATTCAAAGTAATCATCATGTTGAAACGTAAAAAAAAATGTAAAATCCACATGTATTTCAATATGGTAGGAATCCTACACAAGTCTGTAATATCCCAGATTTTCAATATATCAATAGTTACGAAAATTGCCATTGAAATTATGAATTAAAAGGTTATGACCGTAGATGAGAAAATTGTGGGGCCCATTGTTCAATTTAGATCCAATGTACATGTTATAAGGATCAAATTAAAATAAATGGGTAATGTATGTTTAGTTGGGTCAAGAGTAGTAATTGGGTCAAAGTGCGTTAATTGGGTCAAAATGGCCAATTTGGACCCAATGGGTCATGGTTGACTTGGTTGACCATTAGGTGAGCTCAAGTCTAATTAGGTTAAGCTGAATTAAATAGGAATGCAAACAAGTGTTTAAGTTGATTCAAATTAAATGGTTGAGCTAGATTAAATGGATGAATTGAGTTGGGTGAGTTAAATAAATGAGTTGGAGGGATTATTTATTTTAAGTGAGTGAAGTGAGTAGATGAAAGGTGTTTGGGTGGTTTCAAATTCAAAACAACACTACACGTTGGTTGCATGGGGCGGGTTTACCTCATGCATGAAACTCCAAGATAAATAATGAATGAGGGGGCGTTTTGTGGGAGTTACAAAATGGGTTCACACATGGAGAAGTAATGGAAAGGTGTGGTTCATTTCAAATTCAAATATGTACACGTTGAATGCATGGGTGGGGGCGGGGGGTGGGTTGTCTAACCTATGCATGAAACTCCAAAGATGGAGAATGAATGGAGTTGCCATTTTGTGGAGTTACATAAGGGGTTATGGCATTTCAAATTCAAATTCTAGTCTACACGTTGGAGGAGGGGGAAAATTTTCATCTCAAGTTGAAACCCCAATTTGAGACATTAATGAGAGGAGGAGGTAAGGGGGAGGTTACACCAATGCAAACCATGGGAGACGTTGGATGCTTTGGGAGTTTCATTCCATAGATGAAACCCCCAAGTGAGCATAAAGGACTATGGTTAATGGGAATGGGAGTTACAAGTGGTGCCACCAAGAGACACCATCTTGGGGCTGAATTTGATTAACCAAAGGGGTAGTTTTCATTTCCATTCACTCTATCATTCTCTCCCTCTCTTGGCCTGCCAGCAACCTAAAAGAAAGAAGATCAAACATTTGGAGAATTTTATCTCATTTTCTCCCTCTCTTGGCCGTTCCTCTCAAGTCAAGGACTTGGAGTATTTTTCCATCTCAAGTTTTTTTCTCTCTCTCTCTCAAATCTATACCTTAGCCGAACCACCTCAAGGACTGCAGCAAGGTCCTTCTCGGCTAAAGGACAAGGAAGAATGAAAGGGTAAGGAAGTAAAGGATCAAGAAGGAGTGAAGGAACCGAAGGAGTCGTGGTATTGGTAAGTGCTCAATAAACACTTGTTAAATAAAATGGTTAAGGAAGCATGATCCGGCCATTGTATGGCCGAACCTATCAAGGGTTAAAATCATGGCTAATGATGTTTAAAAAGGGAAGAACATAGATCATAGGGTTTGGCCACTTTGTATGGCCGAACCCCATGAAAAGATATTGGTTTAATTTTATTGGATTTGAAGAAAAGAAATCATAAGTGTAGGTGTTTGGCTTTATTTAAAAGGATTTAAATTGATGAAAGAAAGATGAAGGGACAAATGATATGTTAAATGGAAGGTTATCATAGATTTCTAAAGGGACTAAATGGAGGTATGAATGGGAAACATCAAAAGATTTGTATGTTACATTTTGAAGGAAAATAAAGAACCATAGGGTTCGGCCATATTGTATGGCCGAACCCCATGGAGGGTTAGTGATGTTTTTAAAGGTTTAAAATGTATGGAAAGTGATGGACTTGGATGTATTTGTTTATCAAAAAGAATGGAAAAGAGGAGCACCAAAACCAAAGGGGTGAGGTTTGGCCATGGTGTATGGCCGAACCCCACAAAGTGTTATGTGTGGTATTTTATTTATAAAAGGGTCTAAAAGAATTCAAATGGATGGAAGTGTGAAAATCAATTATAGATGGATAAAATGTTTAAATGGAAATAAGGAACCACATGGCCGAACCCCATGGAGTGACAATGGTGGATGATTAAGGGTTAGATGAGTAAGATGTGAATGCTTAATGGATTGGTAATTGGGCTTGATTAAAAAGGATTAAAAGACCAAAATTTATGATGGTGAGGTTCGGCCATGTTGTATGGCCGAACCCCACTAAGGTGGATTTTTATGGACAATGATTGTTAGCAATATTAAACAAGGGTTAGACTAATGGCAAAAACTGTAAATACAAGCTAGAATGTAAATGTGTGAAATTGTTGGATCATGGGTTCGCGCCATGATGTATGGCCGAACCCCATGGGTAATATGTTTATGGATCTAGGTTATTATAAATGATTGATGTCTAAGTAAGGAGATTAATGGACTTGAAGAAGGGATTAAATTCAAGATAGTGAGGTTCGGCCATGTAGTATGGCCGAACCCCATAAAGGTGTATTTGGTGGGCTTAGACTTAATGTTAAAACAAAAGGATTATGGGTTTGACTTGTCGTTTTGTAACAAGGTAATGGGACTTCTTGAACGGTGCGCAATCGTAAACGCAGTGACGGTTTAAGAAGAGCGGATATTGTTAAGTGGCTTTTGTGTAGGTTTCCTACCTCTTTGTAACCACACTTTATACTTGGTTTTTATCTTGATTTTTATGAGATGTGGGTTAAATTATTATGTTTCAAAGTGTATTTGAATGCTAAGATTTATTTACAAATGGCATGTATTCATTGACATCTCATGCATGGCATGGGGTGATGGTTATGTAATCGAAGGGTCCACACTCCGTCTGGGCGTCAGAAAAACCTATGTGGTGTGGTACCTTGATGATGAGAATCCCATCAAGAGGAAAGCGGAGGGTCCACACTCCGTCGGGACGTCCGAACAATCTATGTGGTGGTACCTTGATGATGAGAATCCCATCAAGAGGAGGCTATGTATTCTTGTAATGGATGGGACTCATTACATTTGCATACATATATAGCATTGTTTTTGTAAGATTTTGATGATCATGTATTATTATGTTATATGCATGCTTTATACTAACCTTGTGGTAGCCCTAATCGGAACACCTACTGGGCGCGTTGATCTAACGCCCTATTTCTATCCTTAGTGGATGACACAGGAAAGGGAAAGGTCGAGGATCGTGAAGGAAACCAAGCATAGGAGCTTGGGCATTTGAATGGTTTTATTTATGGATATTTTGTTTCAGTTTACATGGACATGTAATTTGATTAGTTAGATGTCGGCTTGTAATAACTTAATAATATTTGCTATGGTTTGGATTAGTTTGAATGAATGTTTAGTTTAAAGTAATTTTGGATATATGACTGGTACTTTGCTATCTAAATGGAGTAGACTTAGGTTCTATTATAATCCGCAGTTAGATTAAGTAATAATATTCCGCAAGAATTATAAAGTACTATGTGTGAACCATTCTTATGGACTTAGTCCATGCACACATAGGTTTGGCCAGTTAAGGGTCGGACTTAGAAGTCCGGACTTAACTCTCGTCGTGACACTTTGCTCTGATCACTTGTTTATTATTTAAAAAAAAATAGACTCTGACTTAGAGTGAAAAGGGCGGAGTGTTACAAGTCCGATCTACTGCCCTTATCATGTTTCGCACGAACAGTAGCTAACCGTCACGTGAAAGCGAATCACGCCTCTTTACCTTATCAATTTAATCATACACATGTATCAATTAAAGAAATCAACTTTTCATTTCAGTCACATTTACGCATCATAATCCTTAATCCGGTTAAGACCCTCAACAGGGTTTCGGCCATACGACGTGGTTGAAATATGTTCATGTTCACCAAGACCCATCAATGGGGTTCGGCCATACAACATGGCCGAACCTCACTCCTTGGTTTTTGACCCCTTTTCTTTAATCCTTTTTTTATTTTAAATAATGCGGGTCCACCATCATTTCTTTTCTTTTCATTTCTTAACTTGATAATCCATAGTTAACCACTTAACCTTTAAATATTCATGGGCTCATAAAATCATTCATGGAGTTCTCCTCCACCACTCATCCTGCTAATGATAAAAACCCATCTGCGGATGGTAGAAATCCGTCCTCAAACATGTTACCCGTCCGCAGCAAATATCACATTCATGTCTGTTACCCGTCCGCGGACTATCGAAACCCGTCCCGCGGAGGATAGATACCCGTCCGCGGACGGCAGAAACCCGTCCAATAGGCATATGACCTATCAGTAGACAACATACCATTACTGTCTGTTACCCGTCCGCTGACGGTAAAAACCTGTCCCGCGGACGGTAGAAACCCATCCTACAGGTGTACGACCCGTCCGCAGACAACATACCATTACTGTATGTTACCCATCTGCGGACGGTAGAAATGCATCCCACAGACGGCAGCAACCCATCCGCAGACAGTGCCATCCGTGATCAGTCCTCATTTGTTAGCATGTTTTTACATTCCTTTTCTTCATGAAATTCTCCTTTAAAACACATTATTCTTATTAGTCCTGATGTTCCTACTTCATCCCCCTAGCCAAGGCTAAGGTCCTTAGTTCATTTACTCTCATGTCATCAAACATACTTCTTCATTCAATCCCCTTTGGTTGTTGGTCCTCAACACCTACCCATTCCTTGAATGGATACCGACTCTATGATCATTCAACAGTTTTGACTATTTATTCCAACCGTTCATTTCTTCAATCATTTAACCCCTCTTGGATGGATTTCAAGGTCCATGACCTTAACATAATTTTTGCCATCCTTTTTCAATCAAATATGGAACCCATAGGTTCGGCCACAGCATGGCCAAACCTATGGTTTCCTTTGTCATAATCCCATAACATTAAACTCAACACATACCACTTTCGCGTCTCCTTCTTTCTTTTTCTCTGAATTCTTCCTTAGTCCTTTTCCTTCCTTAGTGCTTTCTGTAACGCCCTGCCCTTTTTCACTCGCCGAAAATTAGAGTATATTTTTTTTTTTTGAAATAAAGAGTGACAAAGAGTGCGGGACGTCACGACGTGAGTTAAGTCCGAGCTTCTAAAACCCGACCCTTAACTGGCTAACCCTACGTGTGCGTGGAACTAAGTCCACGAGAACGGTTCACATGTAGAAAGTTAAGCTTGCGGAATATAAACTTAAAGCGGAATTATAATAGAGTCTATCCTACCAATTTTAGATAGCAAGGAAATACATCACTTAATTAATAAATACCTCAAATTAAAATGTCCAAATAAAAGTTCAAACCATAGCAAGTAGTCTAATTATTACAGTCCAACAAGCTAAGTTACTCAAATTACATTTCCATAAATAAAACTTAAATAAATTAAACTAGCTCCTCTAAGCTCCTATGCTTGGCTCCGATCACGTCCTTCACTTCCTTCATTTCCTGCGTCATTGTTTAAGATAGAAGTAGGGCGTTAGACAACGCGCCCACTAGGTACTCCGATTAGGGTCAACACATGGATTAGTATAAACAAAACACATAGATATAAGCATATCAAAAACCATGCAATCAATGCATGCCATGGGTGTCATATGCCATGAGTCCCACCCTTCATCCATATCATCATCACATAATATCCCTCTTGATGGAAAAGGCACATCAAGGTATCCCCATGTTTGTTTATCGGTCGCCCTGATGGAGCATGGACTCCGATTTCATTTCATCCCTCCCATGTCATGCATGAGATGTAAGTGCAATATGCCATATAATAATACAAACCATAGCATTAAAATCCCTTCATGAAGACAGACCATTTGATACCAAACTAATTGAAGTAAAACATCCATGTACACATAATCCATGGCTTTCAATGAGGTAGGAGTCCTATCAACGTCTAAATACCGGGTCCTTGTGTTTTCGTCCAAGAATCGATTACCGATAGCGCACCGCTTGCGAGATCCCATTACAACAAATCAGCCCAATGTTTCAACCATGCCTAAGTCCATTATACATGCCTTAGTGGGGTTCGGCCATGCAACATGGCCGAACCCTACTTTCTAGGTTTTAGGTCCTTTTTTAATCCATAGATCATTTTAATCATGGGGTTCTAAAATCAACCACCCTTTGGTTCATTAATCCAGCACATTTAACATTAAGGGTACCCTAAGTTCCAAAAACACTCCCCATGGGGTTCGGCCATACACCGTGACCGAACCCATGGTCCCTTCATGTTCACCATTTTTCCATCTTTAGCCATCATTTTTTCTATGGCTAAACACTCCTTTTTCTTACACATACTTAGGTCCATAACTGATCCATAAACATGGATCCATACATGATTCATTAATCATAACATAAAAACCATTATAAATATCCATTTCCTTAACTTAAAACCCATTCATTTTAAACATGCATAGATCCATACTTAACTCATAAAAAGGGTTCATAAAATGGGTCATGGGGTTTGGCCATACACCATGGCCGAACCCATGATGTCATTCCTCCTCTTTCTTAGATTCTTTACAACATTTTAGATCCTCAACCCAAGTCCCTCATGGGGGGATTTAATCATACATTTAGATCATCATTTTTTATCAAATTTCAAACCCAAAGTCCATCAATATCTCTCCATCATTTTCATGGTTCAAATACCTCTAAGTCCACCAATCACTGTCCATGGGGTTCGGCCATACAACATGGCCGAACCCATGGTCTATGGTTCATCATTATTTGCAACATTTGAGACCATAAATAATCATCAATATTTCTCCATGGTTTCCCTCATTTAACTTCTTTAAAAATTACTAACATTCAACCATTCAAAACTTAAAATCATTACTCCACATTCCATGATTTCCATTCTGTAAACCCATTAAGAATCACTTAATACCCTTCCATGGGGTTCGGCCATACAACATGGCCGAACCCTATGGTCCATCATTTTCTTTAAAACAACATATAACCATGTTTATATTCCTTGATGGTTCTCATACAAGAAACCCTAGGGTTTGGTCATGCAAAGGCCAAACCATGATCTTAGATCATATACCTTATTCTTGACATGCATGAGGTCCTCTCCATGTGTCCATAACAGTTAGGGTTCGGCCATGCAATGGCCGAACCATGATCCTCAATCCATTTTTGCCATGCATGCATACATAACCCATATATACATAGTGTCCTTAGTATTCCATTATTTACTTAACCTATCTTACCCATTAGGGTTTATCCATTTCCCACCTCACCTCTTGGATGGATTTTGAATCCATGGCCTATAATATTTTGGCCACCATTTAATCCAAGAAGAATGGACTTTCATGATTTCCTTTAACCCCTTCAAAATAAAATCTTGTTGAGTGCAACTTACCGATCCCGCGGCTCCTCCGGTTTTCTTTGCTCCTTCTTGATCCTTAGCTTTCCTTCTTCCTTTTCTCCTTGATCTTCGGCCAATGTGTGAGCTTGATCAAGATAAAATCTCCAAGAGTTGGTTCGGCCAAGGTGGGTGTAGGTTTGAGATAGGGAGAGGAGGAGAGAATGGAAAATATTCTAAGTCCTTGGTCTTGAGAGGGTGGTCGGCCAAGCTTGGGAGCCAATCTTTTCTCTGAGTCTTTTTCTTCTTTCTCTAAGTGTTTTCTTTGTCTTGGATGAAAGAGGGTCGGATAGGAGAGGGAGAGGGAGAGAGAGAAAGTGAGATGAGAAATGAGATGGAAAAACCCTAGTTTTTCCCATCTTGTTTTGGGTTGCTTGTGTTAGACTCCACCACCTCTCCATTGCCCAATCATGGTCCTTGCATGCCCTTCATTTTAGGCTTCTTGTCTAGTATACCACCCCATGTACACGGTTTTGGGTTTGGGTTTCCTTAGTGGTTTGGTGGTTTGGGTGAGGTGGAACCACCACCTGACTTTTGGCCAATGCATGCCCTAGCATGCCCCCAACTTAAGGATCTTGTCTAGCCATGAAAAGTGCATGCCCTCCACATGGCACATCCAACCCGTCCATGGCCAACGGTTTTGGCTCATTTACCATGGGTGGTTTGGTGGTTTGGATAAGGTGGAACCACCCCCTCATTTTTTGCCAATGCATGCTCTCCACCTAAGCTTTTGGTCTAGCCAAGGGGGGAGCATGCCCTCCACTTGGCACACCACACTTCCCAACGGTTTTGGTGGGTTAAATGAGATGGAAATCCTCTTGACTCACCCCATTTTCTAGGTGACTCACTCCCCATTTAACTCACTCCATGTAATGCAACTCATTTCCCAACTCAATCATTTAAATTTATATCTAACTTAGGTCATTCAATTAATTAATTTAATTCCACTTATTTATCTTTAATTCACCCATGAATTCACCCATGGTTGACCAAGTCAACCATGGTGCCCAGCCCCACTTATGCCTTAGCCCACACGCCACCTCACTTGATTATGCCACCTTGATTTATTCAAAACTAACTTAGGTGATTTTAATCAATTAATTCAACTCAATTCACTTTGATCCTTCTTAATTCACCTTTGACTCACCCATGGTTGACCAAGTCAACCATGGTGGTCGGCCCCACCTTGTCTTGGTCCACACGCCACCTCATTTGATGAGGTGGAGTTGGGCCCCACTTGGATAATTCCACTCTTACATTTGCCCATGAGATGGACCCCATTCCTTTGATCTTAATTGGGCCCATGACCCAATTAAATCTGCTACTTACCTATTTACCCTAATGCTCAAACCATCTTGACCCATTGGGTCCCAATTGGGCATTTGACCCAATTGACCATCATTGACCCAATTAAATGAAATTAATCCAATCCATGGTCCATTGGACCATACTTGGGCCATTGCCCCAATTTTGATCCATCAACCATCCATTCCATCAAAATTCTTAATGTTAATAATTAAAATAAATAATTGCCAACATAATCATTGATTTAAAAATCCGGGCTATTACACTTTCTTCTTCCTCCTTTGTTCTTCGGTTTCTCTAAGTCTAGAGCCGAAAATGAGAGAAAGAGAGAGAGAGAGAGAGAGAGATGAGGACCTCCTTGTTCTTCAATGGAGCATTCGGCCAAGAGTGTTGATTGAGAGAGGGAGGGAGAGATGGAAAATATCTTGTTTCCAAGAGAGGGGATCGGCCAAAGGGGTGGAGTATACCCCTTAGTAATCAGCCATCATCCTCCCAACCACCCTCATTAGTTTTTTGGTCTTTCCCATGTGTCCCTTGGTTTAACCAAGGAGACACATGGCTTGAGCTTGGGGCTTTCCCCCCCTTTCCCAACGTTGGTGCCTAGGGTTTCCATGAGATGGAAACCCTCCAACTCCCCCTTTGACTCACTATGGGTCTCTTCCAATTCCATGCAATTCGGCTCACTCCAAACTCACTTTAACTCACTTAACTTTTCTTGAACTCATTTCCATATAACTCAAGTGATTTTAATTTCCAACCCAATGTAATTCAACTCACTACATTTGAACTCACCCATGGTTGACCAAGTCAACCATGGTTAACCAACGTTGCAAGTTACATTAAATCACTTGCCATCTCATACACATGCCACCTTGGGTCTTAATTGGGTACATGACCCAATTAAATTAATCCTATACCCATTTACTTTCAAAATCCATTCACCTTGACCCATTGGGTCCCAATTACTCGCAATCAAACCCTATCCATGATCCATTGGATCATAATTGGGCCATTGACCCAATTCTTACCCATCTAAAATCCATTCCACGCATAAATCTTAAATTCAACAAATTTAATAATTTAAATAGACAAAATCCAATATAATAATGCGTTGAAAAATCCGGGATGTTACAATATTCCCCTCTTTTGAAATTTTCGTCCCGAAAATCGAGCGAAATAGGGTTTCAAACAACTCATACAAAAAGCTCAGGTTGAGCTACTCTCATTTCTGATTCAAGTTCCCAAGTGGCTTCCTCATTACCATGTCGATCCCATACCACCTTGACGAACTGAATTGCTCGGTTCCGCAATACCCTTTGTTCTTTCCCGATCACTCTGACTGGCTTTTCAACATAAGTCACGTCGCTTTGCACATCAACCTCTTACACATTCAGCACGTGCGAAGGATCAGGATTGTATTTCCTCAACATAGAAACATGGAACACATCGTGCAAAGATGACAACTGTGGAGGAAGTATCAATTGATAAGCCACTTCCTCCACTCTCTTTTGGATTGGAAAGGGTCCCACAAATCTTGGTGACAATTTCCCTTTCTTTCCAAATAGCATGTGTCCCTTTCGTGGCTAGACTTTCAAAAATACTAAGTCTCCCACTTCAAACTCAAGGAATCTCCTTCTCTTGTCTGCATAGCTCTTCTGAAGACTCTGAGCAGTGAGCAGATGTTGTCGTATCACCTTGATCTGTTCTGTGGTTTCTGAAACTAGATCAAGTCCAATGAGTGAAGGCTCACCGGCCTCTGTCCAACACACTAGTGATCTACAGGGTCTACCATACAACGCCTCGAATGGAGCCATCTAGAGGCTTGCCTGGTAACTGTTGTTGTACGAGAACTCAACCAGTGGTAAGTGATCCTCCCATCCACCTTTGAAGTCTAACATACATGCTCTCAGCATGTCCTCCAATGTCTAAATTGTTCTTTCCAACTGACCGTCAGTCTGTGGATGGAAAGCTATGCTAATCAATAAATTCGTCCCCATAGCCGTCTGCATCCTCTGCCACACCCTGCCAGTGAATCGACCATCTCTATCGGACACAATAGTCCTGGGGATACCATGTAGCCTGATGATATCCTTGATATATCGTCGTCCCAAAGTCTCAGATGAATCTGTCATCTTGATTGGGAGAAAGTGTGGAGACTTGGTCAATCGATCTACTACGACCCACATTGCATCGTTGCCTTTTGATGACCTTGGCAACCCCGTCACAAAATCCATGGAAATATATTCCCATTTCCACTCTGGCACTGGTAAGGGTTTGAGCAATCCTGGTGGGTTCTGATGTTCAGTCTTGACCTACTGACAAGTGAGGCAGTGAGCAACAAACTCTGCCACATCTCTTTTAAGTCCATGCCACCAATAGTGTCTCTTCAGATCATGATACATCTTGGTGCTACCTCGATGAATAGAGAGTTTTGTTTGGTGTGCTTCGATAAACAACTCTCTTCTGCAGCTTTGAGGCACATACGTCCTGCCTCGGAATAAAAGACATTGTCTTGGTCGCAATTCACATTCCGGTACCACCTCACCAGTAGACATTTTAGCCCATATTTCTTCCACTTCCGGATCTGTCCATTGTTCCTGCTCAATTTTGGAAACCATGTTGGATCGTACGATCAAATTATACATACTCCCATGATTCTTGATGTACAGATTGAACTCTCGAATGGTATTCAACATTTCTCATTCCTTCATAATCAAATTGGTCACTGTTGCATGTGACATGCGACTAAGGGCATCCGCCACTTTGTTCACCTTGCCAGGATGATATCGAATCGCAAACTCATAATCTTGCAGATATTCCATCCATCTGGACTGCCTCATGTTGAGTTCCTTCTGATCAAACAAATACTTCAAACTTTTGTGATCTGAAAATACTTCACATTTCTCACCATGAAGGAAGTGTCTCCAGCTTTTGAGGGCGAAGACCACTGTGGCTAATTCCAGATCATGTGTGGGATAGTGGCGCTCATGAACTTTCAACCGCCTTGAACCATAAGCCACTATGTGTTGACTTTGAGTAAGAGAACACCCAAGTCCTTCTCCTGAAGCATCACAGTATACTTCATAGCCCTTACCTCTGTCCGGTAAAATCAGAATAGGAGCAGTCGTAAACCTCTCCCTTAGGTCTTCGAACCTTCGGTTGCACATCTCAAACCATTCAAATTTGACACCTTTCTAGAGTCGGGTGAGTGGAGATGCAATCTTGGAGAAGTCCATAATAAACTTCTGATAATAAACAACCAATCCCAGAAAGCTGCGGATTTCGGTCACATTCCTTTGAGATTTCCAGTCTCTTACTGCTGCCACTTTAGCCGAATCCATGGCTATTCCTTCCGTTGATATGACATGTCCTAAGAAGTTAACCTCAGATAGCCAGAATTCACACTTGCTTACTTTGGCACATAACTGATTCTTCTTTAGGGTGTCCAGAACTATCCGCAAATGTTCAGCATGCTCCTCCCGACTTTTAAAATAAATCAGGATGTCGTTAAAGAAAATAATTACAAATTTGTCCAAGTAAGGACGAAAGATCTTGTTCATTAGATCCATGAACACAGCTGGTGCATTGGTGTACAAACGGCATGACCACATACTCATATAGTCCATACCGAGTTCTGAAAGTCGTCTTCTCTATGTCTTCATCCTTGACACGGATTTGATGGTAGCCTGACATCGGATCAATCTTGGAGAAATGACTGGAACCTCTGAGTTGATCGAATAGATCATCAATTCAGGGTAGAGGGTACTTGTTTCTGACTGTTAGCTGATTCAATTTCTTGTAATCTACGCACATCCGAAGCGTACCATCCTTCTTCTTCACAAATAATATGGGTGCTCCCCAAAATGATGTACTGTTCCGGATCCATTCCAATCTGAGTAACTCATCAATTTGTTTTTTCAGCTCAGACATCTCTGTTGGGGCCATCCGGTATTGTGGCAATGACACTGGAGCAGTGCCAGGATACAAATTGATCTCGAAATCAATTTCCCTCTTTGGAGGCAAACCAGGGAGTTCTGTCGGAAATACCTCTACGTAGTCTTTCACTACCGTAGGTAGTTCAGCCATTGGTGCCTTGTCTAGTCTGATACTATTCAGTACTAGACGGTTCATTTCCTTGTGCAGTCTTCTGGTCGTTGGTATGCTCTGTCTGTCGGCATGTACTACATATCGTTTCCCCTTGGGTGACCAAAATATCACCCTGCGGAGATGGCAGTCAATACTGGCCTGGAAGTTAGCCAACCAATCCATGCCGAAAATGATATCGTACTTTGTTATCTGGAGTACCAGATAATTGAACTCAAATCTGAACCCAACAAGTTCAGTGTTTACCTATGTGTAAATCAGTCCCGGTGATGTGTCTCCAATAGTGGATACAATTGTGAGTGCGGTGGACAATTGTTGTACTAGGGTACCAGTAGCAGATATGAAAGCAGCAGCTACAAAGGAGTGGAATGCTCATGAATCAAATAATGCACAAGCATAGGAGCTACCAACTACTGACATACCTTGAATCACTGAGTGATCCACCGTCTCTGAGGAGGAGCCAAAGTATACAGTTGTCCAGATCCTGTCGGAATAGGTGCCCGCCTGTCAGGTTATATGCTCTGGATGCTTGTGAATGAGGTGGTCGAGCTGGAGGACAGAAAAAACCCATGGAGTACGAAGGTCTACTGTTCTGCGGACACTCCCTCTAGAAATGGCCCTGCAGGCCACACTGGAAACATGTGTTAACTGTAATGCCCCACCCTTTTTCACTCATTGAAAATCAGAGTCTATTTTTTTTTTTTTAAATAAAGAGTGAGAGAGAGCGGGATGCCACGACGCAAGCTAAGTCCGAGCTTCCAAAGCCCGGCCCTTAGCTAGCCAACCACGCTTGTGCGTGGACTAAGTCCACTAAAACGGTTCACACGCATTAAGGCTATACTTGTAGAACAAACGTAACGCGGAATTAATATGAGATTAAAATTACTAACCCTATCCATTTTTAAGCAAGGAAGTCCATCACAAATAATTAACTTAAATTCAAATGTCCAAAAATAAAACCAAACCATAGTAAGATAGTTCTAAGTTATTACAGTCCCAAAATGCGAATAACTTAAATTACATTGTCCGAAAATAAAACTTAAATAAAGTAAGTCTAAATTATCCAAGCTCCTAAGCTTGGCTCCTTTCGCGTCCTTCGTTCTGTCTATTCCCTGTATCATCATCTAAGGTGGAAGTAAGCGTTAGTCAACTCGCCCAGTAGGTATTCCGAGTAGGGTCAAACACATGGATCAGTATAAAAATCATAATAGATACATAATATCAAAATCATGCTAAGTCAATGCCATGCCATGGGTGTCATATGCCATGATTTCCCACCTTTCAAACATATCTCAAACACATAGATAATCCTCTTGATGAACAAGTCGCATCAAGGTATTCATTGTCATGACTCCCCACGTATGCCTTATCGGTCCCACCTAACGGAGCGTGGACTCCTCTTTCATTTCAAATATCATATACCATTTCTCAATCGGAATCAGTGCGGATCCCTCCCCACCTTTGTTTATCGGATACCCGAATGGAGCGTGGACTCCCCTCATTTGTTTCCTCCCATGCCATGCATGAGATGTAAGTTCAAACACGCTATTTCATATTACACATAATAGCATTGAAATTACATCCTTAAAACATAAACATTTGATACCAAAATAGATCATCAAAACATGGAATTAAAAACCATTCATATACATAGTCCAAGGTTTTCAACAAGGTAGGAATCCTACCAACGTCCAAGATAGTATCCTTGTTATTTTCGTGCCAGTCACGCTCAATGATCACATCGAAACCGAATTGAAAAGCCCTTTGTAAATTTTTTTTCCTTATTATATTTAACACATATAAATTAATTTGGTGATCCATTTGATTTCCATCATCCCATGTTCATTTCCATTTACGATCATAGTCCTTAAACCGGTTAAGTCCACCAATGGGGTTCTGTAAACGCCCCGCCCTTTTTCACTCGCTTTAATCCGAAAATCAGAGTCTATTTTTTTTTTTATATAGAAGAGTGAGAGAGAGCGAGACGTCATGACGCGAGCTAAGTCCGAGCTTCCAAAGCCCGACCCTTAACTGGCCAAGCATACGTGTGCGTGAACCAAGTCCACTAAAATTATTCACACGTACTCAAGTTAACGTGCGGAATAAATCATACATGCGGAATAACAATAGGATAACAATCTTATTCCATTTTAGATAGCAAAGTAGTCCAACACTTAATAATAATTATCATAACTTAAATATCCAAACATTAACCATCCAATCCATATCAAATAAATCTACGTTATTACAATTCCGAATAACATAAACAACATATAGCTTAATCATCCAAGCTCCTAAGCTTGGCTCCAATCATGTCCTCATTTCGTTCCCTTCCTGTGTCATCAACTAGGGTAGAAGTAGGGCGTTAGACAACGCACCCAGTAGGTATTCCAATTAGGGCTAACACATGGGTTAGTATATAAAATCCAGATATAATATACCATATCATACTTGTACAACTTCGTATCCAAATCATGTATGATAATAGAGATCCAATCATACAGATAAAAACTAGAAACCTTACATGATAATAAAGATCATAATCATGCCGATTCAATGCCATGCCATGCTACCATATGCAATGAGTCCCACCCATCACAAACACATGTATCCTCTTGATGGAATTCTCCTCATCAAGGTATCCCCAGCGATTGTTTTACGGACGCTCCGACGGAGTGTGGATCTCCGGTTAAAATACCCCTCACGACTTACGGACGCCCCGACGAAGCATGGATCTCCGGTTTCAATACCCCTCACTTTACGGACGCCCCGACGGAGTGTGGATCTCAGGTTACATTCCATCCCTCCCATGCCATGCATGAGATGCAAATGCCAACATGCTATAGAATATTACAAAACATAGCATGAAAATCCCATAATTGCAATATATTGTTTGATACCAAAATAACTTATCAAACATGGAATAAAATCAACATAAGTACAAAATACATATCCATGGTTTCAATGATGTAGGAATCCTACCCAAGACAACTAAGGTGTCCTCGAGCTTTAAACCGGCAACCGTTCAAGATCGCGCACCGTTTTGTGTGGTCCCGTCTCCTTGTTACATATCAACAAGTCAAACACATATCTCATTTGGTTTCTAATTAAGTCTAAGATCAAACACACCACCTTGTGGGGTTCGGCCATACACCATAGTCGAACCTCACCCACTTGGATTTGATCTCTCTTTTATTTAACCAAGCCCATCCAAGTAACTCATTTAAAACTCAGTCCATAAAATACATAAACAAACCATTCCTCATGGGGTTCGGCCATTCACCATGGCCGAACCCATGATCTTGCATTTTTACCCCTATTTACATTTTATGCCATTGTTCATTCTATGACTATCCATTCCATTCAAAAACATGCCTAGGTTAATCAATAACCCACCAAATACTCCTTAGTGGGGTTCAGCCATACAACATGGCCGAACCTCACCACCTTGGGTTTGGTCCCTCTTTCATGTCCTTTGTTCTTTTAACTTAGATATAAGATCATGACCTCTTGATTCCTTGATCTCATTACTTATGCACCAATTGTTTAACATAACTAATAATCTAAGTCCACTAAACATTACTCCATTTTAACCCCTTCAAAGTCCTTGGCAACCTTCCATGGTGTTCGGCCATACACTATGGCCGAACCCATGGTTCATGGTTCTTTCACCACATAACATTTTAATATCATGTAACATGATTAATATTCCTCCCTTAAAAAGTCATTTTACAAATCTTTAACATGCATCCACTAGTTACATGTTTTGAAATCCTTCAAACTTATTAAAACAGTCCACATAATTTAATCTCTAAGAAAACCCTAAATCCATAAATGTTATTTGGTGGGGTTCGGCCATACACCATGGCCAAACCTCACCTCTTCTTTTGGTCCAACCATCCAATCATAAAAACCTTTTTAAAACATCAAACATTCCATGGTTTTTCATCCTCAAAAACCCATAAGAATAACCAAGTCTTTTCTTGGGGTTCAGCCATGCACCATGGCCGAACCTTATGATCCATTCTTTCCATTGAAAAGACTGATTCAACAACCAATTTTCATCCATGGGGTTCAGCCATAAACCTTGCCCGAACCCTATGGTTCTTAAAAACAAAAACTAGTAAATTACTCACCGGTTCCGCTACTCCTCCAGTTTTCTTTTGCTCCGGCTTGTTCCTTTTCTTTCTTTCCTTAGCCTTTCCTTCCTTCCTTTTTGTCCTTTAGCCGAGACTGATCTTGATGCAGTCCTTGGAGTGGTTCGGCCAAGGTATAGATTTAAGAGAGAGAGTATTTCACCCTTGGGTGTGAATGATAAAACCTTGAGATGCAAACTCCTTTGTTCTAAGTCCACTTTGTCTTTGAGGAGAAGCAACCAGCCAAGGTTCTTGTCTAGAGAGGTGGGACGGCCAAGGGAGAGAGAGTGAGGGAGAGAATGAATGGAAAACAAGTATGAGGGTTGACCAAAGGTGGTGTCCCTTGATGGCATCCCTTTGTAACTCCCCTTCCCATTCATCTCCTTCACTTATTCCATTTGGGGGTTTCATCCTTGAGATGAAACCCTCCCAACGGTTTTGGCTCTTGGACTGCCTTGGTGCAACTTTCTCCCCCAATTAATGGTTCATTTGGAGGTTTCATGCATGAGATGAAACACTCCCACCATTGACCCTTGGGTTTCCATCTTGAGATGGAAACCCTCCATGCTTCCAACGTGTGCCATGGTTGAATTGTGTAATAACCACAAAACAGTCCACCTCCCATTAGTGATACAATTTGGAGTTTCATTCTATGAAATGAAACTCTCATCTTTCCAACATGTGCTAAGGTTAAGCCTTGTGTAACCTCCAAAACCCTTTCATCTCCCCATTAATGATTCATTTGGAGTTTCATGCATGAGATGACACTCCCATGCATCCAACGTGTAACCATTAGGTTTGACCTCATGAGATGTAACTCTCCATTTTATCACCTAACTTATCTAAGATCATGGTCCCATTAATTTCCCATCCAACTCATCCAATTAACTCAACTCACCTCTTTAAATCAACTCATTTAATTCACTTGAATCAACTTAATTATTTGATTCCATTTCCAACTTAAATCAGCCCCAACCTAATTAAGCTTGGACTCACTTGGTAGTCAACCAAGTCAACCACGACCCATTGGGTCCCAATTGGCCATTTTGACCCATTTAACAACTTTTGATCCAATTAACAATCTTGCCCCAATTGCATACATCTTACCCATTTAATTTCAATTGAACCTTATCCAATATCCGTTAGGTCTTAATTAGGCAATTGACCCAACACCTTACCCATTTAAGGTCCATATACATTAATTAATAAATTAAATGGACAATTTCCATATATATCCTTAGCTTGAAAATACGGGGTGTTACAGGTTCGGCCATACTTCATGGCTGAAATGTGTCTATGTCCACAAAAAAACCCAACAATGGGATTCGGCCATACAACATGGTTGAACCTCATTTTTGGTTTTTGACCCCTTTTTTTTATCCTTGTTTTATTTTAAACCATGCGAGTCAATCCTCATTCATTCTTTTATTCCTTAATCTAATAATCCCTAGTTAGTCATTTAACTTTTTAAACACCTAGATCCATAAAAGTCATCCATGGGGTTCAGCCATACAACATGGCCGAACCCATGATTCTTCATTTTCATCTTCTTCCCATCTTATATCATCTTGAGGATGGGTTTTTTTTAAACATTTACATCCAACAAGTTTAGGTCATTTGATGGGTTTCGGCCATACAACATGGCCGAACCTCATCTAGTCTTCTTTGAGTCCTCAAATGATCCTTATATAAGAAAAATAGGGTTCGGCCATGCAAGGGACCGAACCTTATTCTTTGCTTATTTTCTTATGAATTTCATTCCTTATATTTAACCATAGTCCTCATCATCATCTATTAATCATATATAACCATAGTCTTCATCATCATCCAATAATCATGTATAACCATAGTCCTTATCCTCACAACTTCATTTGTACAACCTATCTTACCCACCAACAAGGTTAGGGTATATTCCTTTCATTCCAAACGCCTAATCATCTTCTTGGATGGATTTTTCTTTTACATTCTAAGGCCCATAGCATTTTGGCCAACCTTTTCAACCCGAAATGGAACCCCATGGTTTCGGCCATTCCATAGCCGAAACCATGGTTCCCTTAGTTTCTTTTTAATCAAGAAACCCTCGTTAAGCAATACATACCTATTCCGCTTCTCCTCTGTTTCTTTAGGTCTGATTTTGCTCCTTCCTTAGTGCTTTCTTCTTCCTCCTTCGTTCTTCTGTTTCTCTAAGTCTAGAGCCGAAAATGTGTGAGAGAGAGATGAGAGGAGGCAATGCAACCTCTTGTTCCACCTTAAGAATTCAGCCAAGTATGATGAGAGAGGGAGAGGGATTGAGATGAAAACTCCCAATGTAGGGTTCAGCCAAAGAGGTGTGGGTTGAGAGGGGGAGAGAGAGAGAGGATGAGATGAAAGTCTCAATGGAAGGATCGGCCAAGGTTGTGTAGTTTGAGAGAGGGAGAGAATGAGATGAAACTCTATCTCTTCTTTGTCTCAAGGAGAAGATCGGCCCTAGGGTTTGGGTGTGAGTCCTTTGTGTCTTGCCTTAACCTCCCAACCACCTTCATCACTTCTTGGTCTTTCCCATGTGTCCCTTGGTTAACCAAGGAGACACATGGCTTACACTTAGGTTTCCCTCTCCCTTCCCAACGGTTTTGTCTAGGGTTTCCATGAGATGGAAACCCTCCATCTCCCCTTTTGACTCACCTGAGTCCCTTCCAATTCCATGTGACTCACCTCCCAATCAACTCAATCTTGATTTGAACTCACCCATGCAACTCTTAAGTCAAGGCTTGAATTTATTTCTTAATTAATTAATTCCTTAACTCAACTCACTTCACTTAACCCTCTTGAACTCTCCCATGAACTCCCCCATGGTTGACCAAGTCAACCACGGTGGCCGGCCCTACATGTGACCTTAGACCACTCGCCACCTCACTTGATGAGGTGGATTTGGGTCCAACTTGGCTATGCCACTTCCATGTCACCTCATACACTTGCCACCTCACTTGATGAGGTGGATCCCATTCCTTAGATCTTAATTGGGTACATGACCCGATTAAATCAATTCCTTACCCATTTACCTTAAACATCAATTCATCTTGATCCATTGGGTCCCAATTGGGTATTTGACCCAATTAACTACATTTACCCAATTAATTAGAATCAACTCTATCCATGATCCGTTGGATAAGAATTGGGGCAATGGATCATAATTGGGCCATTGCCCCAATTCTTATCCATCTAACATTCATTCCATCTATAAATCTTAAATTTAACAATTAAAATAGATAATATCCAATATAATAATTGCATTGAAAATCCGGGATATTACATTAACACTGCGCGGAACATGAGAGATTGATACTGACGTGGAGGGCCGATTGGGACGAAAACCTCCAGTTGACCCAGTAGAAGGTGAGGGTCTCCCAAAATTGAATCGGGCGGAAAAGACTTCCCCCGCTTTGACCCCGGCGGTTGTCCACAAACCGAACTGTCTCTGTCAGCTCTTGCTCAGCTATGGTAGCTCGACTGACCACTTCTGCCAATGTAGGTGACTTGAAAATAGTCACTTTGACCCTGATGCTTGGTCGAAGGCCTCACTCAAACTTACGAGCCTTCCTGTATTCGGTGTCCACCATGGATAAAGCGTAACATGATAGACGGAGAAACTCCTGATGATACTCTGCCACAGTCATGGTGCCCTGAACCAAAGATATGAACGCTTGTGTCTGGCGCTCCTTCTCCTCTTCTGGAAAATAGTGATTGTAACGCCCTGTCCTTTTTTACTCTACGCTTTCCGAAAATTAGAGTCTATTTTTTTTTTTATATAAATAGAATAGTGAGTAAGAGCGGGACGTCACGACGCGAGCTAAGTCCGAACTTCTAAAGTCCGACCCTTTACTGGCCAACCCTATGTGTGTATGGACTGAGTCCATGAAAACGGTTCACACATAAGAATATAAACATGCGGAATTATAATAAAACTCAATTCTATTCCATTTCAGATAGCAAAGTACGTCAAGTCCTTAATTCAATAATTGACATAACATAATTATCCAACTAAACATCCAACCATAACAAACCATCTATATTATTAGACGTCCGAAGTCTAGTTACTCAAATTACAAGTCCATAAGTAACTTAATCAAAATATAAAATAAAACATCCAAGCTCCTATGCTTGGCCCGTTTCGCGTTCATCGGTCTCCTTGTTTCCTGTATCATCCACTAGGGTAGAAGTAGGCCGTTAGAACAACGCGCCTAGTAGGTATTCCAATTAGGGCTAACACATGGTTAGTACAAAACATATATAATAATATCATAATGTCAAAAGCCATATAAACCATGCCATGCAATGATGACAAATGCAATGAGTCTCACCCATCACATGTACATAAAACTACCCCCACATAGGTCTTTCGGACGCCCCGACGGAGTGTGGACCCTCCGGTTTCTTCTTGATGGAAAAACACATCAAAGTATCCCACATAGGTTTTTCGGACACCCCGACGGAGTGTGGCCCCTCCGGTTACATATCCTTCACCCCATGCCATGCATGAGATGCCAATGACAACACATGCTATTTTATAAACTAAACATAGCATTAAAACTCACAATTTGAAACATATCCTCTACAACATAAATTCATCGAAACAAGATAAAATCATTGTACATAAAATCGATGGTTTCAAAGAGGTGGAATCCTACCAAAGACCACTAACGCGTCCTTGCGCTTTCGTCTGGTAACCGCTCACGATCGTACACACCTTGTGGGGTCCCGTTACCTTATAATATATCAATTAATTAAAACCTTGTCCCATTTGATTTAGACTGAAGTTTTCAGAAAAAATCACATAAACATCACTTTTCAATTCAGTCGACTGAATCAGTAATTCAATCGACTGAATCCTCCCCGATACAGTCCTCAGCCTTACCCGCAGACTTTCAGTCGGCTGAAATATACTTTCAGTCTGCTGAACTCTTACTCGGAACTGTTCTTACCCTGACTCGTATCCCTGGTCAATCCTATTTCAGTCAACTGAATCAGAGATTCAGTTGGCTGACTTTGGATCAGATTGACTATATGTTCGGCCAGTGTAGATTCAGTCGGCTGAATCCTCAACCAACAGTTTTCGTGTTTGATAAGCAATCGTTCAGTCGGCTGAAACTTCCAGAATCCTTTTCTTATCCGTTAAGTCTGAGTTCAGTCGGCTGAATCACCAGATTCAGTCGACTGAAAATCCCAGAAACTCTTTCTATTTTCGGCCACCATTAGTTCAGTCGATTGAATCCCATGTTCAGTCGGCTGAAACTCCCAGAAACTTGTTTTTGATTTGTCCAATACTAGTTCAGTGGACTGAATCAAGGATTCAGTCGACTGACTATTTTGTCAGTCTTCTCCATTACATATTTTGTACGTCCTTTCTTCATGAAACTGCCTCCTAACATTATTCCAACATATTTAACATCATTCACGTAAGTTTTAGATGGATTTACTCTATGCTTTTCATCCTCCAAACTTCCATTAAAAATCACCAAAGTCCTTCCATGGGGTTCGGCCATACAACATGGCCGAACCCTATGGTTCATCCCTTTTTATTAAACCTCAACATTCATCCCTTAATTTTCTTCCGTGGGGTTCAGCCATACACCATGGCCGAACCCTATGGTTCTTTTCTTTAAACAAAAACATCAAAATACTAACCGGTCTTTTGTTTTCCTTCGCTTGTTCTTGCTCTTCCAATCCTTCTCCTTCTTGATCTTTCCCACTTGCTGGTTGCCTTCTCTTCCTTTGAATAATGCCGAGTGTATTGCCGTGTGTATTGCCGTGTGCCCCTTCCCTCTTTCTTTAATAAAACCTCCCCTTGGTCCCAACTTAGAAGGTGCTGAGATAGCAATTCCCTTAAGCCGTGCACCCCTCTTGTTGTGGTTCCTTTCTTTTATAAAAACCTCCCACTCGGCCAATCTTATTGAAATGGCAATTGTCGTGCGCCCTTGCTTCCTTTTAGCACCTTCCCTATTATTACTCCTAATAAGGAAATGACTCCTTTTAAAGATACTCTAGCACATGTGCATATCTCCTATACACGGCCAAAGCAATCCTATCTTTATTTGGATTATCTTTTATGCGTGTTACCCATTTAAGACTATCCTTGTGTGACTATACTCCTAGATTTTCTGAGAGAAATTCTAGCCTCTATGCGTGTGTGTCAACCTTATCACCGTCCCTTATTTATATTGCATCACTAATTTAATTCGGCCCCATTTAATTTTTATTGAAACTAATTCCACAATCCATTGGGTCTTAATTGGGCAATGGCCCAACACTTTACCCATATAAGGTCCATATCTAATAATTCACAAATTAAATGGGTAATTTTCATATATATTAATAACTTGAAAATTCGGGTGTTACAGTGATCCAGGAACATTCCAGAGAATTGGTCCCATGCCATTTCAGTCCTTTCCCCTGCTAGAATCTGTGCCCGTTGTCGTTCAATCACTTCCCACCACTTGTCGGCATCATCGATCAATTGCGAGGTAGCCAGCAGTATTCTATCTTCATTACTGGCAATCTTCAGTAATGTCAAATCTTGGTGATATTTCTTAGCCAATTTTCCGCTCCTGCAGGTCCTTCTTTCCCTTTGAAATGAGGGGGACGCTGTTGTTGGAAGTCTCTAACCATGCTTCGATCCTGTGCCTCATTGGTGGTCGCACTTCCATTGCCATTCATACGTTACTGAATGGAAGTGACCACAGCCTACATTAAGTTCTGCAGCTCGGGAGGTACGACAGGAATATTCACATTGTTCTGCTCCTCTTCCTAGTGTGGTTGCTGCACCTCTTCCTCCACATGCAGGTGTTGTCGAGTTCTTCTTCTTCTCGGAGGCAGTTTCCTAAGTCATTGAAACATCGTTTGACTTAGCTTTCTCATAAAGTTTTGTGTTTACATAGTTTGGGGAATTGCCAAATCAACATCTTGTATTTCTTGTTTTTGGGGAACTTTCCTATGTATCAAGTATTGTTTCTCAATTTCGGGAAATCCTGATGTTTCTTGTTTCAGGGAAATATGTCCTCCTTTGCTATGTTTGATAAATCCATTTTTATAATGATTATCCTTCCCTTGCTGTTATTCCTTTTTCTTCAACTGTTGCTCTCAGATTGAATGCTTCAGTTTGATTCTCAACAAAATAAATTAATTCGGCCCCCGTGCAGCAGAATTCAAAGAGTCGGTCAGTTGGGATTCTTATCTTGTTAGTGAGACGTGATACCGTATTAATCTAACTTTGAAAGATTCATACTTTCGGTTTCGCTCTGATACCAACTGTAACGGCCCGCCCTTTTTCACTCGCCGAAAATCAGAGTCTATTTTTTAAAAAAAATAAAGAGTGAGAGAGAGCTGGATGCTATGACGCGAGATAAGTCCGAGCTTCCAAAGCCCAACCCTTAACTGGCCACCAATACGTATGGGTAGACAAGTCCACTAAAATATTTCACACGCATTAAAGTTATACTTGCGGAATAAACACATTGCAAAATTATCAAATGAGTAGAATTACTATCCCTATCCATTAATTAGCAAGTTGGTCAATCACCATTAAATTAACTGATCCTAATGTCCAAATGTAACATCAAACGATAGCAAAATAATATCTAAGTTATTACAGTCCCAAAGTGCCAATAACTCAAATACATTGTCCAAAATAAAACTTAAAATAAAGTAATGATAAACTATCTAAGCTCCCAAGCTTGGCTTCTTTCACGTCCATCGTCCGTTCCGTTCTCTGTACCATCATCTAAGGTAGAAGTAGGGCGTTAGTAAACGCGCCCAGTAGGAATTCCAAGTAGGGTCATACATGGGATTAGTATAAAATCAATATAAAAAAACATATCATACTTATAAAACCTTTTGTAGTATTAAAAAAATGCATGATACTCATATCAAATCATGCCAATGTAATGCCATATCATGGATCATATGCCAATGATCTCCCACCCACTTCCTTTTTAAACATCATGCATTTCTCCCCACGTGTGTTAATCGGTCCCACCGAATGGAGCGTGGACTCCTTTTACATTTCAAACATCATACATCTCTCCTCACGTATGTTAATCGGTCCCACCTAATGGAGCGTGGACTCTTCTTTCAATTCAAACATCATATATCATTTCCCGTATGTTAATCGGAATCACTGCGCATCCCTCCCCACGTTTCTTTATCTGATACCCCGAATGGAGCGTGAACTCCTCTCATATGTTCCCTCCCATGCCATGCATGAGATGTTGCGTGCAAAGATGCCATTTCTTTCAAATTACAATATGCCATTGGAAACAGTTTATATATATATATTTCATAATTCAAAGTAATCATGTTGAAACGTACAAAAGCATATAAAATCCACATGTATTTCAATAAGGTAGGAATCCTACACAAGTCCGATCTACTGTCCTTATCTTGTTTCGCACGAACAGTCGCTAACCGTCACGTGAAAGTGAATCACGCCTCTTTACCTTATCAATTTAATCATACACATGTATCAATAAAAGAAATCAACTTTTCATTTCAGTCGCATTTACGCATCATAATCCTTAAACTGGTTAAGACCCTCAACGGGGTTTCGGCCATACAACGTGGCTGAAATATGTTCATGTCCACCAAGAACCATCAATGGGGTTCGGCCATACAACATGGCCGAACTTCACTCTTTGGTTTTTGACCCTTTTTCTTTAATCCTTATTTTATTTTAAATAATGCAGGTCCACCATCATTTCTTTCCTTTTTATTTCTTAACTTGATAGTCCATAGTTAACCACTTAACCTTTAAATATTCATGGGCTCATAAAATCATTCATGGACTTCCCGTCCGCCACTCATCCTGTGGATGATAAAAACCCATCTGCGGACAGTAGAAATCCGTCCATAAACATGTAACCCGTCCACAGCAAATATCACATTCATGTCTGTTACCCGTCCACGGACGATCAAGACCCGTCCAACAGACGATAGAAACCCGTCCGTGGATGGCAGAAACGCGTCCTACAGGCATACAACCCATCCACAGACAATATGCCATTACTGTCTGTTACACGTCCGCAGATGGTAGAAACCCGTCCTGTGGACGGCAGAAACCCGTCCTATAGGCATACGACCCTTCCGCAAAAAACATACCATTACTGTCTGTTACCCGTCCGCGGAGGGTAGAAACCCGTCCTGCGGACGGCAGAAACCAGTCCTCTGACGGCGATACCCGTCCGCAGTCAGTGCCATCTGTAACGGCCCGCCCTTTTTCACTATGCCGAAAATGAGTCTTTTCTTTTTTTCTTTTTTAAATAACAGAGTGAGCGAGAGCGGGACATCACGACGCGAGCTAAGTCCGAGCTTCCAAAGCCCGACCCTTAACTGGCCAGCCATATGTGTGCGTGGACCAAGTCCACTAAAATGGTTCACACGTACATCAAGTTAAATATGCGGAATAAATCATGCGAAATAATAATAGAATAACAATTCTATTCCATTGTTAGATAGCAAAGTAGTCCAACACTAAATCATAATTTCCTTAAATTAAATTATCCAATATCCACCATCCAAACCATTGCGAATATATCTACGATATTACAATCCCGAATGCTAGCTAATCAAATACATAGTCCATGAATAACTTAATAAAATAACAATAAACATTCCAAAGTTCTTATACTTGACCCCGTTCACGATCATCATTTCCTTCATTTCCTGTTTCATTTACTAGAGTAGAAGTAGGGCGTTAGAACAACGCGCCCACAGTAGGAATTCTAAGTATGGCTAACACATGGTTAGTATGAAACATGCATATAAATAATATAACATCAAAACCTTGTAAAATCATGCCATGCCATGTATGCAATGAGTCTCACCCATCATAATCAAATGTATCCTCTTGATGGGATTCTCATCATCAAGGTACCCCCACATAGGTCTTTCGGACGCCCCGACGGAGTTATTTTATTATTCTATTTTATAGAATTTGCCATTGAATTTGTGAATTAAAGGATATGAACCGAAGATGGGTAAGTTGTGGGGTCATTTGTCCAATTAAGACCCAATGTATATGTTATAAGGTTCAATTTAAAATAAATGGGTAAGATGTGTTTAATGAGGTTAAGCTTGTTATTTGGGTCAAAATGCCCAAAAGGGACCCAATGGGTCATGCTTGACCACATTGAGATTAAGTTGGTATCGTTATTTTATTAAGTTATTCATGGACTATGTATTTGATTAGCAGCATTCGGGATTGTAATATCGTAGATATATTTGCTATGGTTTGGATGGTGGATATTGGATAATTTAACTTAAGGAAATTATGATTTAGTGTTGGACTACTTTGTTATCTAAAAATGGAATAGAATTGTTATTCTATTATTATTTCGCATGATTTATTCTGCATGTTTAACTTGATGTACGTGTGAACCATTTTAGTGGACTTGGTCCACGCACACGTATGGTTGGCCAGTTAAGGGTCGGGCTTTGGAAGCTCGGACTTAACTCGTGTCGTGACGTCCCGCTCTCTCTCACTTTGTTATTTTTTTAAAAAAAAAATAGACTCTGATTTTTGGCATAGTGAAAAAGGGCGGGGCGTTACACCATCCGTGATCAGTCCTCATTTGTTAGCATGTTTTTAGATTCCTTTTCTTCCTGAAATTCTCCTTTAAAACATATTATTCTTATTAGTCCTGATGTTCCTACTTCATCCCCCTAGCCAAGGCTAAGGTCTTTAGTTCATTTACTCTCATGTCATCAAACATACTTCTTCATTCAATCCCCTTTGGTTGTTGGTCCTCAATACCTACCCATCCCTTGAATGGATACCGACTCTATGATCATTCAACGATTTTGACCATTTATTCCAACCATTCTTTTCTTCAATTATTTAACCCTTCTTGGATGGATTTCAAGGTCCATGACCTTAACATAATTTTTGCCATCCTTTTTCAATCAAATATGGAACCCATAGGTTCAGTCACACCATGGCCAAACCTATGGTTTCCTTTGTCATAATCCCATAACATTAAACTCAACACATACCTCTTCCGCGTCTCCTTCTTTCTTTTTCTCTGAATTCTTCCTTAGTCATTTTCCTTCCTTAGTGCTTTCTTCTTCCTCCTTTGTTCTTCGGTTTCTCTAAGTTTAGAGCAGAAAATGAGAGAGAGAGAGAGAGAGAGAGAGAGAGATGAGGACCTCCTTGTTCTTCAATGGAGCATTCGGCCAAAGGTGTTGATTGAGAGAGGGAGAGAGAGATGGAAAATATCTTGTTTCCAAGAGCGGGGATCGGCCAAAGGGGTGGAGTATACCCCTTAGTAATCAGCCCATCATCCTCCCAACCACCCTCATTAGTTTTTTGGTCTTTCCCATGTGTCCCTTGGTTTAACCAAGGAGACACATGGCTTGAGCTTGGGGCTTTCCCCCCCTTTCCCAACGTTGGTGCCTCGGGTTTCCATGAGATGGAAACCCTCCAACTCCCCCTTTGACATTATGGGTCTCTTCCAATTCCATGCAACTCGGCTCACTCCAAACTCACTTTAACTCACTTAATTTTTCTTGAACTCATTTCCATATAACTCAAATGATTTTTAATTTCCAACCCAATGTAATTCAACTCATCACATTTGAACTCACCCATGGTTGACCAAGTCAACCATGGTTAACCGACCTTGCAAGTTACATTAAATCACTTGCTACCTCATACACATGCCACCTCACTTGATGAGGTGGATCCCATGCCTTGGGTCTTAATTGGGTACATGACCCAATTAAATTAAACCTTTACCCATTTATTGGTAATGAAGATGGGTCGTCGTTGAAGATGGGTAGTCAGGGGTAATGAAGATGGGCCATCATTGGCGATGGTATCGACCTGAGAGCAACTGAGAAAATATAGAGTTTCATTTCGAAGATGGGTCCCCATCCACGATGGGTCGTCGAGGATGGGTCTTCATCCATGATGGGTCGCGGTTACTATTCACAACAAAAGTATGCTTCACTAAAATGGCCATAACTTGAGCTCCCGACCTCGGATTTGGGTGTTCTTTGGCATTCTAAAAAGCTATTTTGATGCTCTATCCAACCATGAAAAATTTACCACCTGATTAACCCGTGTGATAGATGTAAAGATCCCCTCAAATTCATGGCATCTAAGCCCAACTCACGAGTTAATGGATCGTACCTTGAGTTCACCAGTACTTGTGAGACGTCTTTCTTTGGCCTTGAGTGAGCTTATCAGAAGCCCATGGACTTTTGATATATCGATTTGAATTAGATTTTTTAAAAAAATATTTAATCGCATTCCAGGTCCACATCCGGGTTTGGTGATCCAAGAGGATCTCCCATTATTGTATTTTCATGTATTTCCATGTATTTCCTTGTTTTCTTTTGTTATATTTTTGTTTAAAGACTTAAAAAATGAAGAAAATAAGTCTTTAAGGGTACCAATTGATGCACCAGTAGACTGGTACATTGTCTAGTGATTGTACTGTGTTACAGATCACTCTCTGATGGTACAAGTCGATGCACCAGTCGACTAGTATAGCATCTACCTAGGCAGTGAATAGTACCAGTAGATGTTCCAGTCAACTGATACATCATCTACTTAGGCTGTGAATAGTACCAGTCGTTTGATACATCATCTATCACATGTCAGCAAGAACGGACTATTCTCTAATAGTACCAGTCGACTAGTACATCATCTAATATATTCTGTAAATAGTACCAGTCGATGTACCTATCGACTAGTACGTGAAAACTCCCGATGATTAGAGTAGTTTTCAAAGGTTCTGGGCAGTTTCTGCAGGCTTTTATCCCTTTTTCTCTTTGTTTTTGGCAGTCTCCAACCTGTGGATACACACCAGAACCTCCGGATTGTACAATCTTTGAGAGAAATTAAAGAAAAGACCAAAAAGAGGAAGATTCATCTTCCCAAAAGTCTTGTGTCTCTCTTGTTTTCTCATTTCTTTCTGTTGTAGTTCTATCCATTGTCACACAAACGTCTGGAATATCGGATCAAATTGGTATCAGAGCAAGGTTTCTTCTTCTTTTGGGAAACCTAGGGTATATGGTCTTGACTCGTGATCAATACCAAAAGTCTAGTGAAGAACTCTCAGAGCCCCTTTGTTCAGAAAGAAAGAGAATCTTGAGAAAGATGGATATGACTGTGAATGACGAATTGAAGGAGCGTTTCTCCAAATTGGAGGAACAAGTGACAACATTAATGGAGTTAGTCACGAAGCGTGTGGAAGGTGCCGCCTCAAAGTCCTCTCTGAAATAGACGTCTGCGGGTTCGTCCAAGAAGAAGAGGAATGAACCGACGGATACAGATGAGATAGATGAAGATCAAGAAGATGAGGAAGAGGTCGATCAACCAAGATGGTAGACAACCTAGATGGTAAGAAACCTTTCAGAGTAGATTTCAAATTAGCAATCCATACTTATAATGGTGATGTTAATGCAGAGAAATTAGACAATTGGATAGATCAATTGGATAACTACTTTACACTCTGTGTATACACCAGCACAGAAAATCAATCTGGCATGACTGAAGATGTCAGGTCATGCACTAACATGGTGGAACGCTTATGTTAAGCGCCACAACATAGCTGAATTAACTTGGAGCAAGTTTAAGAAATTGGTCCGGAAATAGTTTTACCCAATTGGGCATGAGGAAGACCGGTGGATTAGGTGGCAGTATTTGAGATAACGATCTGGTCATTCAGTTCAAGAGTATGCCACTGAGTTTCACACTCAGGCTATTGTACTGGGCATATCTATAAAAGATTTTGAAGTTTTTATGAAGTCTGTGGGTGGTTTAGTTGAATACATTCGGAGGGAGCTGAACTTTTCAAAGTTAGCTCCACCGATAAAGCTACAGTGAAGGCCATCCCCATAGAGGCAAAGAACAAGAATCTGATAGGGTTGAAGTCAGACTGAATTTCAAGGGAAGAGCTGGTATGGGTGGTAACAGCAAGGGTGAGTCTAGTCAGCGCGAGGAAGTTAAGTAATGCAAAAGGTCTTATTTGTGACCACTGCAAAGGAGTTGGTCATACAAATGATAAATGTTGGAAACTACATCCTAAGCAACGCCCGAAGATGGACAGGAATGCAGTGTTGAATGTCCGTGAAGTGGAAGAGATTGAATAGCTAAAGACAATTGATAGAAACTCTCACTCATGGTAAAGACTGTAGAGACTTCCAAGAACTCTGAGTTAAGAGAAGAGCTTTTTCACTTGAAGATTCAAGTGAAACAAAATGTGATTGAAGCAATAGTTGACCCTGGAACCCAGAAGAATCTCATTTCAGAATGTTTGGTATAGAGGATGGGTTTGGTGACAACAGCACATCCAAAACCCTATCCATTGGAGTGGATATAGAAAGATGTGGAGATGAAGATCACAAAGCAATGCACCTTTAAATTTGCTATCACAGAAAGTACATTGATGTGGTGACATGTGATTTGGTTCCATTTGACGTGTGTTAGGTCATTTTGGGCAGTCCATATTTGTGATGTGGTTCCATTCATTACAGGCTACAGTGCAAGTATCGGTTTGTGAAGGATGGACAAGAATTTTGTAACGCCCCGCCCCTTTTCACTTTGTCGAAAATCAGAGTCTATTTTTTTTATTTTTTTAAATAAAGAGTGACAAGGAGCGCGGGACGTCACGACGCGAGTTAAGTCTGAACTTCCAAAGCCCACCCTTAACTGGCCAACCCTACGTGTGCGTGGAACTAAGTCCACGAGAACGGTTCACACGTAGAAAGTAAGCTTGCAGAATATAAACTTAATGCGGAGTTATAATAGAGTCTATCCTACCAATTTTAGATAGCAAGGAATTACATCACTTAATTAATAAATACCTCAAATTAAAATGTCAAAATAAAAGTCCAAACCATAGCAAGTAGTCTAATTATTACAGTCCAACAAGCTAAGTTACTCAAATTACATTTACATAAATAAAACTTAAATAAATTAAACTAGCTCCTCCATGCTCCTACGCTTGGCTCCGATCACGTCCTTCACTTCCTCCATTTCCTGCTTCATCCTCTAAGATAGAAGTAAGGCGTTAGACAACGTGCCCAGTAAGTACTCCGAGTAGGGTCAACACATGGATTAGTATAAACAAAACACATAGATATAAGTATATCAAAACCATGCATGTAAATGCCATGCCATGGGTGTCATATGCCATGAGTCCCACCCATCATCCATATCATCATTACATAATGTCCCTCTTGATGGAAAAAGCACATCAAGGTATTCCCACGTTTGTTTATTGGTCGCCCCGACGGAGCGTGGACTCAGGTTACAACCACAATCACATAATGTCCCTCTTGATGGAAAACCCTCATCAAGGTATCACAATCTCATAGTATCCCTCTTGATGGATAAAGCACATCAAGGTATCCCCATGTTTGTTTATCAGTCGTCCCAACGGAGCATGGACTCTGGTTTCATTTCATCCCTCACATGCCATGCATGAGATGTAAGTGCAATATGCCATATAATAATACAAACCATAGTATTAAAATCCCATCATGCAGACATTCCATTTGATACCAAAATAATTGAAGTAAAACATTCATATACACATAATCCATGGCTTCAATGAGGTAGGAGTCCTACCAATGTCTAATACCGGGTTCTTGGATTTTTCCGTCCAAATATAGATCATCGATCGCGTATTGCTTGCAATATCCCGTTACCTTATTACACATCAACAAATCAAACCAATGTTCCAACCATGTCTAAGTCCATAACACATGCCTTAGTCGGGTTCGGCCATACAACATGGCCGAACCTCACCCGTTTGGTTTTTGGGTCCCATTTTAATCCTTAGATCATTTTAATCATGTGGGTCCAAGATCAACCACCTTTTGATTCATTAACCCAAATACGCATAAGTTCATCATTAAAAACCCTAAGTCCCAAAATCACTCCCCATGGGGTTCGGCCATACACCATGGCCGAACCCATGGTCCTTCCATTTTCACCATATTTACATTTTTTGTCATTATTCTTTCTATGGCTAAACACTCATTTTTCTTATACATACTTAGGTCCATAACTAATCCATAAACATGGATCCATACATGATTCATTAACCATGATATAAAAACCCTAACAAATCCATAACAATATGCTTCCATTCCTTAGCTTGATAAAACATTCATTTACACATGCATAGACCCACACATAACCCATAAAAATGGTTCATGGGGTTCGGCCATACACCATGGCCTAACCCATGATGTCTTATTTCTACTCTCTCTTTAAACCATTTACCATATTAGGTCCATAAAACAAGTCCCTCCATGGGGGGTTTAAATCATACATTTAGGTTCATTATTTTCAATCATATTTCAAACCCAAAGTCCATCAATATCTCTCCATCATTTTCATGGTTCAAACCCATCTAAGAACATCAATATTCTCTTCATGGGGTTCAGCCATACAACATGGCCGAACCCATGATCCATGGTTCTTCACCATTTCCAATGTTTAAGACCATCATCAACATTTCTCCATGATTTCCCTCATTTAAAACACCTTTAAAAATCACTAACATTCATTCATTCAAAACCTTTTAAAATCATTAACCCACATTCCATGGTTTCCATCCTTTAAACCCATTAAGAATCACTTAATATCCTTCCATGGGGTTCGGCCATACAACATGGCCGAACCCTATGGTTCATTATTTCCTTTAAAAATAATCATATTTCCATGATTTGTCACCGTGATGGTTCTCATACAAGAAACCCTAGGGTTTGGCCATGCAAAGGCCAAATCATGATCTTAGATCATATACCTTATTCTTGACATGCATGAGGTCCTTTCCATGTATCCATAACAGCATGGCCGAACCATGATCCTTAATCTATTTTTGCCATGCATGCATACATAACCCATATATACATAGTGTCCTTAGTATTCCATTATTTACTTAACCTATCTTACCCATTAGGGTTTGTCCATTTCCTATCTCACCTCTTGGATGGATTTTAAATCCATGGCACATAATACTTTGGCCACTCTTTAATCCAAGAAAAATGGACTTTCATGGTTTCCTTTAACTCCTTCAAAATAAAATCTTGTTGAGTGCAACTTACCGATCCCGCGGCTACTCCGGTTTCCTTTGCTCCTTCTTGATCCTTAACCTTCCTTCTTCCTTTTCTCCTTGATCTTCGGCCAATGTGTGAGCTTGATCAAGATAAAATCTCCAAGGGTTGGTTCGGCCAAGATGGGTGTAGGTTTGAGAGAGGGAGAGGAGGAGAGAATGGAAAATATTCTAAGTCCTTGGTCTTGAGAGGGTGGTCGGCCAAGCTTGGGATCCAATCTTTTCTCTAAGTCTTTTTCTTCTTTGTCTTGGATGAGAGAGGGTCGGCTAGGAGAGGGAGGGAGAGAGGGAGAGAGTGAGATGAGAAATGAGATGGAAACCCTAGTTTTTTTCCCATCTTGTTTTGGGTTGCTTGGGTTAGACTCCACCCTCATCAAGGTGGAGTCTTCCCCATGAGCCCATTGACCAAACCAATGGGTGCATGGCCTCCACATGGCCACCACTCTCCTCCCAACGATTTTTGGTTGGCCTTGATCCCTTGGTGGTGGTGGTTGGGATGAGGTGGAACCACCACCTCACTTTGGGCCAATGCATGCCCTAGCATGTCCACCTTCTAAGGATCTTGTCTAGCTATGGAGGGTGCGTGCCCTCCACATGGCACACCCAACCCCTCCATGGCCAACGGTTTTGTCTCATGTACCATGGGTGATTTGGTGGTTTGGATGAGGTGGAACCACCACCTCATTTTTGGCCAATGCATGCTCTCCACCTAAGCTTTTGGTCTAGCCAAGGGGGAGCATGCCTTCCACATGGCACTCCACACTATCCCAACGGTTTTGGATGGGTTTTATCTTGGTGGTTTGGTGGTTTCCATGAAATGAAACCACCCACTTAACTCACTCATTTTCTAGGTGATTCACTCCCATTTAACTCACTCCATGTAATGCAACTCATTCATTTAAATTGATATCTAACTTAGGTCATTCAATTAAGTAATTTAATTTCAATTATTTATCTTTAATTCACCCATGAATTCACCCATGGTTGACCAAGTCAACCATGGTGGCCGGCCCCACTTATGCCTTAGTCCACACGCCACCTCACTTGATGAGGTGGAGTTGGGTCCCACTTGATTATAACCCGACTAACTTAGGTGATTTTAATCAATTAATTTAACTCAATTCACTTTGATCCTCCTTAATTCACCTTTGACTCACCCATGGTTGACCAAGTCAACCATGGTGGTCGGCCCCACCTTGTCTTGGTCCACACGCCACCTCACTTGATGAGGTGGAGTTGGGCCCCACTTGGATAATTCCACTCTTACATTTGCCCATGAGATGGACCCCATTCCTTTGATCTTAATTGGGTCCAGGCCCAATTAAATTCACTTCTTACCCATTTACCCAAATGCTCAATTCATCTTGACCCATTTGGGTCCTAATTGGGCATTTGACCCAATTTACCACCATTGACCCATTTAAATGAAATTAATCCAATCCTTGGTCCATTGGACCATACTTGGTCCGTTGCCCCAATTTTGATCCATCAACCATCCATTCCATCAAAATTCTTAATTTCAACAATTAAAATAAATAATAGCCAATGTAATTCTTGATTTAAAAATCCGGGCTATTTCAAATTTCATGTCAATGCCAATAAACCACAGACCACCACCACTTTGGTCACAGCTACACAGGCCAAGAGGATGGTGAATGCTTGTGGAAAGTTTGTCCTGTTGATGATCAGACTGTAACGTCCTGCACTTTTTCACTAGTCGAAAATCAGAGTCTATTTTTTTTTTTTTTGAATAAAAGAGTGAGAGAGAGCGGGGACGTCACGACAGGAGTTAAGTCTGAGCTTCCAAAGCCTGACCCTTAACTGGCCAACCATACGTGTGCGTTGACCAAATCCACTAAAAACGGTTCACATGTACTCAAGTTAAACATGCGGAATAAATCATAGATGCGGAAATATAATAGAATAATAATTCTATTCCATTTTAGATAGCAAGGATGTCCATCACTTAACAATAATTATCTTACGTTAACATATCCAAAATTAACATTCAAACCATAGCAAATAATCTACGTTATTACAGTCCCAAATGCTGGCTACTCAAATTACACTGTCCATGAGTAACTTAAATAAATTGAAACTAAAACATCCAAGCTCCTAAGCTTGGCTCTGATCTCGTTTCTCATTCCGTCCATTCCCTGTGTCATCAACTAGGGTAGAAGTAGGGCGTCAGACAATGCGCCCAGTAGGTACTCCAAGTAGGGTCAAACACATGGGTTAGTATAAAAAATCCAGATATAATACATCATACCGTACTTGTAAAGCATCGTATCCAAAGCAGTGTATAATAATAGAGATCCAATCATACAGATAAAAATCAGAAACATTGCATGATAATAGAGATCATAATCATGCTGATTCAATGCCATGCCATGGGTGTCTTATGCCATTTGTAACGCCCCGTCCCGTTACGAGCGCGTTATCTCCGAAAAACCTCAAAAAGTTACAAAAGACAGATATCGGGTACAAGAATAGCAGCAATTTTTTTTTATTTTTTGAAGCGGGGTAACTACTTCCCGTCCAACAGCCCACAAGTTCAAAACTAGAACAAACACAACGAACCACAAATGTAACTGATCAGCAGGTTATACAGTCATCCAAACAAACATGTGATTGAAACTATATAACTAAAGTTCTCAAACATCAAACAAACATAAACATAAGCTTTTATCCTCCACTACTCCTCTCCTGGTACTTGCTCAAGGGGCCCGCCTGGACCCTCCGCGATCGGGGCACCTGGAAGGTAAGGGATGAGCAAAACAGCCCAGCGAAATAACATATCACATTTTAACAAGATAAACATAGATCACATATGAAATGGCAATAAATATCACAAGTGAATAAAACATCCATGTCTACCATACTCAACTAATATATTAACTGATATTCCATTAACCAAATCCAAGAAATCATCCCCATAGTCTGTAACACCCCAATTTCTCAATGAAGTGGAAAATTACAAAAATGCCCCTGAGTTATTAAATTAATTATTTTGTGATGTCAAATAAGGAAATAGTGGGGCCCATTGCTCAAATTAAAATCATATGAGTACATTATGAATCTTAAGTTTGATTGGTTGGGTAATTTACATCAATTGGGTCAAAAATGGCTAAATGGGTCAAAGGGCCCAAATGGGACCCATCGGGTCTTACTGGATTATTTGACCATTTTGTGATTTTAAATTAAATGGGGTTAGGCTGATTTGATTGGAAATCAAGTGGAGGAAAAATGGGTAGGCTTGATCCATATGTAAAAATCAATTACAAATGACCAAAATATCATAATTGGGTCGTGGAGTCAAAAAGGGTCAAGTAGCTAAAAGTGGACCCAACGGGTCGAGTTGACTATGGTTGACCGTGTGGACCCTCAAGGAAGCTAAAATATGAGTTAAATCAGTTGAGTGGGACTGAAGTGAGTTGGAATTAAATCAAGTAGTGAGTGAACACATGTGCATTAAATGAAATGCATTAAGTATGTGAGTTGGGTGAGTTGAGATGGAAATCTAAATAGCCGTGAGTTCAAGTGAGTCAAAAGGGAAATTGAAGGGGTTGTAAATCAGTGATTTGAGTGGGAATTTGAAGAGGTTGGCTGGTCTCAAACCAACCAAAACAAGTCCCACACGTTGGGGACTTGTTTTGGTGAGTTCCATGTTGAATGATAAATGCAAATGATGGGTTTGAGATGAGTTACATGGAAATCTGAATGGCTGCATGGGTAGGTGCCAAGGAGTGCCTTGGATGGCACCCAATGCCCATCAATTTTGTTAAGAAGTTATGTGGGAATTGAGAGGTCATGGTGGCTGAAATACAAAAGCAATGAACCCCAAGGTTAGCCGATTTTTATCATTTCAAACCCAAGTTTTTCCCATCTCTTTCTCCCTCTCTCCAATTCGTGTTCTTGACTGGAGCAGCAGAGGTTTTTGGCACCAATTATTCAAGCTTAAACCAGCAAGGAATTAAGGAAGAAAGGAAGAAATAAAAGGAAGAAGGCAAGGAGCAAAGGCAATAGGAAGAGCTTGGAATTTGGTAAGTGTTTCATGGACTTTTGGATTAATAAAATGGGTGTGTATTGGGCCATGGTTATGGTTGAATATACCAAGGTTTTAACCTTGATTAATGGAGGTTTAGAAATGGTAAAGATGACCATTGGGTTCGGCCACCATGAAGGGCCGAACCCCATGTGAAAGATTGCTTGGTTTTCATGTTTTGGAAACATGAAAACCATGGGTTTTATGGACTGATTTTTGGGTTTGATTTAAGAATCAAATACATGTTATTGAAAGGATTATAAACCTGTATCTGAATGTCAGAAAAGGCTGAAGTTTTTATGGCCTAAATCAGTGGATTAAAAGATGGAAATGGACCATTGGGTTCTGCCACTTTGCATGGCCGAACCCCATGGAAACAAGTGGTTGATGTTGATGGTTTTTGGAAATTAAAACCATATAAAATTGGGACTGTTATTAGATGTTAGTGTTAGTTTTAAAATCATGTTTTAAGAAGGTTAAAACATGAATATGGATGATAGATTCAGACCTAAGATAAATGATTGATTGTTTCAAGACCAAAGGTCATAGTGTTCGGCCAATGAGCATGGCCGAACCCTATGAAATTGGGTTGGTTTTTAGATGAATTTTTAAAGGGTTGAACTCGGTAATAATATGTTGTTTATTACATGATGATTGGAGGTTTAAAAATAGTGAAAATAATCATTGGGTTCGGCCACCATGGAGGGCCGAACCCCATGTAAAATATTGTTGGTTTTCATGTTGTGAAACATGGAAACCATGGACTTTTATGGACTGTTTGGATGAATTTAATTAGATGGTTTCTAAGTGGTTTAAAGGTAGCAATATGATACTGATATTGCATGTTTAAATAACGCCTAAAGCATGTGTGAAAGATCAAAACATGGACATGGGGTTGATTTAATAATCAAATACATGTTATTGAAAGGATTATAAACCTGTATCTGAATGTCAAAAAAGGCTGAAGTTTTTATGGTCTAAATCAATGGATTAAAAGATGGAAATGGACCATTGGGTTATGCCACTTTGCATGGCCGAACCCCATGGAAACAAGTGGTTGATGTTGATGATTTTTGGAAATTAAAACCATATAAAATTGGGACTGTTATTAGATGTTAGTGTTAGTTTTAAAATCATGTTTTAAGAAGGTTAAAACATGAATATGGATGATAGATTCAGACCTAAGATAAATGATTGATTGTTTCAAAACCAAAGGTCATAGTGTTCGCCAATGAGCATGGCCGAACCCTATGAAATTGGGTTGGTTTTTAGATGAATTTTTAAAGGGTTGAACTCGGTAATAATATGCTTTTTATTACATGATAATTGGAGGTTTAAAAATAGTGAAAATAATCATTGGGTTCGGCCACCATGGAGGGCCGAACCCCATGTAAAATATTGTTGGTTTTCATGTTGTGAAACATGGAAACCATGGACTTTTATGGACTGTTTGGATGAATTTAATTAGATGGTTTCTAAGTGGTTTAAAGGCAGCAATATGATACTGATATTGCATGTTTAAATAACGCCTAAAGCATGTGTGAAAGATCAAAACATGGACATAGGGTTCGGCCACCTTGGATGGCCGAACCCCATGTAAGTAAGTAATGGGTTTTGGTGAAGTTTAAATGATTGTTTTGGTGGTTGGTTATGTGGCTGAACCATGTGTAATTCATGGTTGGGTTAACATGATTAAATCATGAATAATCATGGGAAGTTGAGGGATCAATCAGATCAAGTGAACCACATGGGTTGCTTTAGGGTTTTTATTTGATTTACATGGAGTAGTGTTGGTAGATGAAAATGAGGATTGGAACCAAGTGATTTGAATGGTTGTGAAGGGATTAAGAAATACAAATTGGATTGGTAGGGTTCGGCCAAGTAGTATGGCCGAACCCCACTAAGGTAGATTACTTTGATAAACTTTGATTATGAGCAAGATTAGACATTGGTTAGACCAATGGAAAATCTGTGAATACAAGCCAAATGAAAAGATTGATCAAAGGACTTATAAGATGTTTTAGGTCTCATATGTGAATGGACATGTAAATGAGAGTATGATTTACTTATTGTTGCATAATAAGGTACCAAAAGTTGAAAGACGAGCGAGTCGTGACCAGGTGAAGTTCAAAAAGGAACAGACACTTAAGCAAAGTTTCTGTAGGTTTCCTACCTACTTGTAACCACAGTTTTACCCCAGTTTTCTTATGAGACTCTTATTTTATTTTATGTGTTTCAAATGTTATATTATGCATTAACAAATGGCATACAGGCATTGACATCTCATGCATAGACATGGGATGATGAATGAGGTTCTACAGTGTTGCAATTTATGAGTTACATTCTCCTTGGGCGATGAGAGTCCCGCCAGGAGAAGTAACATGATGGTCATAGTCACATTGGTCTCCTTAGGCGATGAGAGTCCCGCCAGGAGGACTAATACGTGATATGAATCAGTCAGTGATGAAGAGATGGAAGTGTATTGTGAATTACCTTGTCGGTGCAAGGCACGTCAAGTGATGGCTATGAATGTACATGATGGGGGATGCTCATTGCATGTGCTTACATCATAGCATTGTTTTACCTGTTTTTGATGATCATGTAATATGATATATATATATATATATATATATATATGCATGTTTTATATGCTAACATGTGGTAGCCCTGATTCGGGAACCTACTGGGCGCGTTGATCTAAAGCCCTAATTCTATCCTCAGAGGAGATTGCAGGTACAAGTAAAGGGAAAAAGAAGGTCGTTGACCGGGAGGGGAGCCAAGCCTAAGCGCTTGAATGATGGACTGGACTTCTTTATATTACTGTCATTTGAACTATATTTTGTTGGACATGTAATAAGTCGTTACTTGCTATGGTTTGATTAGGTTAATATCTTTGGATGGTTGATTTATGTTAATTAATGTTTGAGACTGTTACTTGCTATCTAGTCTTTCAATTCCGCAGTTAATCTAGGTTATTCCACAAGTTGATGTTAGTTCCATGTGTGGTTCATTATCATGGTCTAGTCCATGTACACATGGGTGGCTAGTTAAGGTTCAGACTTGGGTAGTCTGAACTTAACTCGCGTCGTGACGCCGCCCGTTCTCTTCCGATGTTTTATTATTATTAAAAAAAAAATTAGACTCTGATTTCTCAGAAAGGGGGGGGCGTTACATAGTCCACATCAAGTCCTCCAACAAACCCTAGTCTCCCTACCAGTATCATCGGGAGACTAAAGAATACACAACTGCCTCACCCACACGAGTCGTGTCGGAAACCACCTCGACCACGCCCGAGGGAACCAAACTCTAGGGCAGGCACCTCGACCGCCGGAACACAACGGGGAGGTTTAGACCGCCGGAGTGTAACGGGGAAGTCCTCCCAACCACCAAGCTCATCTCATCATCATAAATGTATACACATAAACAAAACCTCCCATGCATGCACATAGTATCATGGTCATGTATGACAACACAAACATGTCCTGACATAACATCAATATCAACAACATGCATCCTCATGCGGTTAACGACAAATAACAATGCTTAGGCTCATACTTCTATATCCAACATACGATTACATTTACATTTTATGCATAAACACGCAATAAATCACAACATCATCCAACTATCGTGGTCACATCCATCATAATATCATATATGGGTTATGATTAATCACAAACATGTTTTCAACAACCTTCAAGCATTAATAATCATTCATTCAATCAAATTTTCCATTAATCACATACCATTGACATGGATGAACCCGAACGGATCCCTTGCCACATATTCATTCAATAGTTCCCTTACCGAGTGGCTCAATAAACGAAAGGGTCTCATTCAGGTCACTCGATGTCCAAGATTATAGGTTAAGAATGCGAATGCATGCTAAAACAGTGATAAGTCCCCTCACCGCGTGTGTGGAGTCGAAAGTCCAAAGCGAGCAAGCGACTTGTTTGGGTTGAAGGGAGTTCAATCCGTAGAAACAAGAAGGAACGGATAAGTAATTAAGACAAAACGGGTCAAAAAGAGGCCGGGGAGAAAACGGGCCTAAAACTGGGCTGGGCCCAAAATGGGTCGAACTGGGCCGGGTCTAAAAACGGGCCGGGCTTGAAAACGGGCTTTGAAAAAAGGGTCGGGTCTGGAAACTAGGCCAAGGAGGACTGGGCCGGACTGGGTCTGGGCCTGGTCGGGCCGGACCAAGCCTGGGTCGGGTTTGGGCCAGTGGGCCGAGCAGCTGGGCTGCCACTCCAGCCCAAGGACCGGGTTGACTCGGCATCAAAACTCGACTGAATCGACTCGGCACTCGGCCGAGCGTCTCAGTAACTTAGCCGAGTTAGAGGGGAAGGGGAAAAACCAGGAAAAGGGGGGGAAAGAGGGAAAAATAAGGAATTTCACGGAAAATCAGAGGAGAAAAAGAAAATGAAAGAGGAAAAATTGAGAAAACCCTAAAATCGAAGAAGGGAAAAGAGGAAACTGGGGAAAAAACGAAGGAGGGCAGTCGGAGGTAGAGAAGGAGGAGAAGAAGAAATCAAGGGAGAGAGAGAGGGAAGGAGAAGGGGGAGAAGCTTACCGGCGTCGGGAGGAGGAAGAAGAAGAAGAAGGAGGAAGAGGAGACCGCTGGGAAGGGAAAGGGAGCGGTGGCACTGTAGCGTGACGGCTACAGTGTCGTGGAAAGGGTTAGTTATAAGGGGGGTTAGGGTTTAGGGTTTTGCTGCTTTTTTTTTTTTTTGGAAGAGAAAGAAAAACTTGAAGGAATAATCCGAAAGGTCTCGGGCGAGAAAACGTGTGACTTTTGAACAAATTTTTGTGACAAACACGCAATAATTATAAAATTACCAAAATGCCCCTTCGAGTTCCCGAACTCGAAAACAGTAAACTGGGCCCACCATGGTGCCCACACTCTCTTCACTGATACCAAGGTCCCTAAGAGAACTCAGAGATCTGAAAATCTCTTCAAAAAATTAGGAAAATCGGGACGGGTCATTACACCATGAGTCCCACCCATCACCCATATCACAATCACATAGTATCCTCTTGATGGAAGCTCCTCATCAAGGTAACCTCACGAATGGCTTACCGACGCCCCTACGGAGCGTGGACTCCAGTTACCTCTTGGTGGATAATGCACACCAAGGTCTTTCTCTTGATGGAAACTCCTCATCAAGGTATCCTCACGAATGCCTTACGGACGCCCCGGCGGAGTGTGGACTCCGGTTACCTCTTGATGGATAATGCACACCAAGGTCTTCCTCTTGATGGAAAAGCCTCATCAAGGTATCACAATCACATAGTATCCCTCTTGATGGAAAAGCCTCATCAAAGTATCACAACTCCATAGTATCCCTCCCATGCCATCCATGAGATGCAAACGCCAACATGCTATGTAATAATACAAATCATAGCATTTAAAATTCTATAATTGAAACATATTGTTTGATACCAAAATAACTTATCAAACATGAATTAAAATCATCATATATACATATCCATGGTTTTCAATAAGGTAGGAATCCTACCAATGACCAACTAGTGTGTCCTTGCATTTTTGTCCGAAAACCGCTCAACGATCGTACACCGCTTGTGAGGTCTCTTTACCTTATTACATATCAATAAGTCAAACCAATGTTCCATTTAATTTCTAACTATGTTTAAGTTCATAAACATACCTTAGTGAGGTTCGGCCATACAACATGGCCGAACCTCACTCACTTGGTTTGGATCCCTCTTTTGATTCATTAACCAATCATACATGTAATTTAATCATTTAACAACCCTAAGTACACAAAACATTCTCCATGGGGTTCGGCCATACACCATGGCCGAACCCATGGTCCTTTCATTTTCACCATTTTTCCATCTTAGCCATTTATCTATACATACTTAGGTCCATAACTGATCCATAACATAGATCCACAAATGATTCATTAATCATGTAAATATTTCATTTATAAAATCAATAGGTTACCCGCTGTCCACTACCCACTGTCCATTGTCCACTGTCCACTGTCCACCAAAACTCACTTGTATGGTTCGGCCATACAACATGGCCGAACCTCACTCTTTGGTTTTGACCCCCTTTTTAACCCTTGTTTTCTTTTACACAACATGGTCCAATGCCATCCATTCTTTGATTTACTAATCTACTAACATTCCATAGTTAAACATTTAATTCCTTAACATACATGGATCCACAAATGTCCATAAAATTGATTCAAGGGGTTTCGGCCATACAACATGGCCGAACCCATGATGTCTCATTTTTCATCCTCCTTTCTTAAATCATTTAAACATATTAGATCCCTAAACAAAAATCCCTCCATGGGTTTTAATCAGACACTTAAGTCAATGAAAATCCTTCATTTAAAACCCCAAAATCCATCAATATTTCTTCCATGGGGTTCGGCCATACACCATGGCCGAACCCATGGTCCATGGTTCTTCACCAATTTCAACATTTGAGACCATTTAAAAATCAATAACATTCCTCCATTATTTCTCCCCTTTAAAACCTTTTAAATCACTAACACCCTTCCATGGGGTTCGGCCATACCACATGGCCGAACCCTATGGTTCATCACTTTCTTTGCCTTTAATGGTACTAGCACATACAATTTAGGGTTTGGCCATGCAAGGGCCAAACCATGATCCTTGATCATCTTTTCTTACTTAATAAAATCTCATCAAGTATTTAGCGATTCCTCGACTCCTCCAGTTTCTTTCGCTCCTTCTTGTTCCTCCAATCTTCTCCTTCCTTAGCCTCTTCTTCCTTCCTTCTTGGTCCTTGGCCGAGAGTGATCTTGATTAAGATAAAATCTCTAGGAGTGGTTCGGCCAAGAAGCGTTTGTTTGAAAGAGGGAGAGAGAGAGGAGATTTAAGATAAAAACTCTAATTGTTCTCTCCTTTGTACAATGAGAGTGGTCGGCCAAGCTTGAGATAGAAAAATACTCCAAGTGTTTCTTGCCTTGAGAGGGGGATCGGCCAAGAGAGAGAGGCAGAGAGTGAAATGAAACTCCAAGTCTTTCCTTGTCTTTGTAACACCCCGGATTTTCAAGTTATAAATATTTATGGTAGTTGCCATTTAATTTGTGAATTAATGGATATGGACCTTAGATGGGTAAGGTGTTGGGTCAATTGCCCAATTAAGACTCAACGGTTATGGAATAAGGGTTCAATTTAAAGTAAATGGGTAAGATGCATTCAATTGGGTCAAGGCTGCTATTTGGGTCAAAATGCCCAATTGGGACCCAATGGGTCATGGTTGACTTGGTTGACCACCAAGTGAGTTCAAACCTAACTTAATTGGGGCTGAATTAAGTTAGAATGGAATCAAGTGATTGAATTGATTTGTAAGTGAGTTAAATGAGTTGGATTAAAGAGGTGAGTTGAGTTAAAAGAGTTGAATTAAAGAAATGAGTTGAGTTAAAAGGTTGAGTTGAATGGAAGCTAATGGAACTTTAATTTCAAGTGTGTGGAGTGGGAAGGTGGAGAGATACATCTCATGAGACCGAGCCAAGGTCAGCCGTTAGAGAGGGGAGTTTCATCTCATGCATGAAACTCCAAATGAATCATTAATGGGGAGATGAAAGGTTTTGGAGGTTACACAAGGTTTAACCTTAGTACACGCTGGAAACATGGGAGTCTCATTTCACAGAATGAAACTCCAAATTGTATCACTAATGGGAGGTGGACTGTTTTGTGGTTGTTACACGCTCCAAGTCAAGCATACACGTTGGAATGGGAGTTTCATCTCATGGGATGAAATTCCAAAATGGAACGTTAATGGGAGGTGAAGGGTTGTGGAGGTTACACAAACTTACACCAAGGCTTGCACGTTGGAAACATGGGGGTTTCCATCTTGAACCAAACCGTTGGGAGTGTTTCATCTCAAGAATGAAACCTTCAAGTGGAGCACTAAGGAAGGAGATAAATGAAAATGGGAGTTACACAATTCTTGCCCAAGCTTACACTGTTGGGACATGGGAGTTTCATCTCAAGGATGAAACCCCCAAATGAATCATCAAAGGAGATGGATGATTTGGTGTTGTTAAACAATTCAAACCAAGGCTACATGATGGGAGATGGGAGTTTCATCTCATGGATGAAACCCCCAAATGGGTCATGAGTGGAGGGGATGGTTTTGTTGTTACACAAGGTAACCAAGGGGCAAAACGGTTGGGAGTTTCAACTCAAGGATGAAACCCCCAATGTAAGTATCAATGAGAAGGTGATAAGTTATGGGAGTTACATAAGGGCATGGGAGTTTTATCTCAAGGATGAAAACCCAATGTAAGTATCAATAAGAAGGTGATAAGTTATGGGAGTTACATAAAGGCATGGCAGTTATAAAAGGGTGCCACCAAGGGACACCACCTTTGGGCCGACCCTCATTAATTAAGGGGAAGACTTTGGTTTCATTTCACTCTCTCCCTCTCCCTCTTGGCTGTTTCTCTCCCTCAAGCACTCTCTTGGCCGATCACTCACAAGGACAGAGGAGAAAAGGACTTAGAGTTTACATTTCAAACTCCTCTCCCTCTCACTCAAGGCCGATTCTCTCTCAAACCCACATAATTTGGCCGAACTCTCTCTCTCTCTCTCTCAAGCTCTCTCTCGGCCAAAGGATTAAGAAGGAAGGAAGAATAGGCTAAGGAAAGAAAGGATTAGAAGAGCAAGTCGGAGCGAAAGGAAACTGGAGGAGTCGCGAAACCAGTAAGAACTTGATAGAACTTTGATTAAGTAAGATGGTCAAGGAAAGTGGTCCGGCCATTTCATGGCCGAACCCTAGTCTTATCATGGCAAAGGACCTCTTGCATGGACCCTATAAGGATTATGATTATGGATCATGGACTGGCCTTGCATGGCCCAACCCTAAGGTTAATATGCATGGACCACCAAGGACAAAAAGGGGTGGATGAGGTTCGGCCATGATGTATGGCCGAACCCCATCAAAGAATGTAAGTCTTGGTTATGTGAATTAAAAAGGAATTAATGAACCATAGGGTTCGGCCATGTTGTATGGCCGAACCCCATGGGAGTTTATTGGTAATTGTAAATGGTTTTTGAAGGATGAAAACCATGGAAGGACATTAGTTAGTTTTAATGGTTTTGGAAAGATGAAAATCATAGATGTATGCATATGATTTCTAAAAAGGTTTTAAAGGGTTTAAATGTATGAGAACCATCAAAGGTTATGATCATGGTGATTGGATTTAAAAGAGGAAATAAGGAACCATAGGGTTCGGCCATGGTGTATGGCCGAACCCCATGGAAGAAAAAATGAAGGGATATATGATATGTGTTAATGGAAGGTTGTTGATGTTTTTAAAAGGTTTAAAATGAATGTAATGTTGATGGACTTAGATGCATTTTGATTATGAAAATAATGGAAATCATGTTAATGAGTTATTTATTAGTATAAGCATGTGTTAGATGAATGAAAAGGTTAGCCATGGATAGGACAATGGCAAAGTTGTAAATAGGTGAAAATAATGGACCATGGGTTCGGCCATGGTGTATGGCCGAACCCCATGGGGAATGTTTGGTGGACTCAGGGTCTTATGTATGATTAGATTAATGAATTAAAGGTGATATGACCTTAGACTTAATTTAAAAGATCAAAGGATTAAAGGAAGCGCACAAACTCAAGTGGGTGAGGTTCAGCCATGTTGTATGGCCGAACCCCACTAAGGTTGCTTTATGGATTGATGTTTAGATTGGAAATCAAATGGGACTTTAGTTTGACTTGTTGATATGTAACAAGGTGACGGGACCTCACAAGCGGTACGATCGTGAACGATTTTCGGACAAGAACGCAAGGTCACACTAGTGATCATTGGTAGGATTCTACCTTTTGAAACCATGGTTATGTAATATGGTTTAACTTCTTATTTTTGATGGTTTATGTTGTAAAAATGTTATGTTTCAAATATGAGATTTTAAATGCTATGATTTGTATAATTACACAGCATGTGGATATTTGCATCTCATGCATGGCATGGGAGGGATAAAAGGTAACCGAGACCCACACTCCGTCAGGGCGTCCGTAAAACATTCGTGGGGAATACCTTGATGAGGAGCTTTCCATCAAGAGGATACTGTGTATGAAATGTAACTGGAGATCCACACTCCGTCGGGACGTCCGTAATACAATCGTCGGGGATACCTTGATGAGGAGCTTTCCATCAAGAGGTTACTATGTGTTTGTGATGGGTGGGACTCATTGCATATGATAGCATGTCATGACATTAAATCGGCATGATTATGATCTTTATTATCATGCAAGGTTTCTGGTTTTTATCTATATGATTGGATCTCTATTATCATACACGATTTTGGATACGATGTTTGATAAGTATGGTATGATTTATTATATCTGGACTTGATATATATAATATCTGGATTTTTGGTACTAACCCATGTGTTAACCCTAATTGGAATACCTACTGGGCGCGTTGTCTAACACCCTACTTCTACCCTAGTTGATGACACAGGAAGGGAACGAAACGAGGACGTGATTGGAGCCAACTTTAGGAGCTTGGATGATTAAGTTATAATTTGTTTAAGTTATTCATGGACTATGTATTTGAATAGCTAGCATTCGGAATTGTAATAACGTAGGTATATTTGCTATGGATTGGATGGTTAATGTTTGGATATTTAAGTTATGATAATTATGGTTAAGTATTTGACTACTTTGCTATCTAAATTGGAATAGGATTGTTATCCTATTGTAATTTCGCATATATGTTTTATTCCGCAAGTTAACTTGAGTACGTGTGAACCATTTTAGTGGACTTGGTCCACACACACGTATGATTGGCCAGTTAAGGGTCGGGCTTTGGAAGCTCAGACTTATCTCACGTCGTGACGTCCCGCTCTCTATCACTCTTTGTTTATTTAAAAAAAAAAATAGGCTTTGATTTTCGGAAAGCGAGTGAAAAAGGACGGGGCGTTACAGTCTTGTTCAATGAAATTCGGCCAAGGGTGGTGTCCTTTGGGTGATGCCCTTTTGTAACTCCCATGACTCTTCACCTCCTCATTGATACTTACTTTGGGGGTTTCATCCCATGAGATGAAGCTCACCAACCTTGTGACCCTTGGTTTCCATCATGAGATGGAAACCCTCCATGTTCCAACGTGTACCCTTGAACATGTGTTGTGTAACATCAAAACCCTCCAACTTTCTCATAATGATGGTGTCTTCCCAAGTGTCCTTTTGCTTGGCCAAGACACCACTTGAGATGGAACACCCCTCCATCTTCCAACGTGTATGCATGGATAAACTTTGTGTAACAACAAAAACCTTTCACTTTCTCATTAATGTTCCTTTTGGAGTTTCATCCCATGAGATGAAACTCCCACCCTTTCCAACGTGTGTCCATTTTGAGTTTGGTCTTATGAGATGTAACTCTCCATCTTCCCACTCCACTCACTTAAAATAAAAGTCCCATTAACTTCCCATTCAACTCATCTCTTTAACTCAACTCATATCTTTAATCCAACTCATTTAACTCACTTCAAATCAACTCAATTACTTGATTCCATTTCCAATTTAATTCAACCACACTTAATTAAGCTTGAACTCACTTGGTGGTCGACCAAGTCAACCATGACCCATTGGGTCCCAATTGGGCATTTGACCCAATTGACAACCTTGACCCAATTAAATAAATCTTAGCCATTTATTTCAATTGATCCTTATCCATAATCTGTTGGGTCTTAATTGGACAATTGACCCAACACTTACCCATCTAAGGTCTATTTCCATTAATTCACCAATTAAATGGACAATTTCCATACATATTCATAACTTGAAAATCCGGGGTGTTACAATACAACCCTCTTTTGAAAATTTTCGTCCCGAAAATCGAGCGAAGTAGGGTTTCAAAACAGATTACATAAATAGCTCAGGGTGAGTTGTTCTCATTTCCGATTCAAGTCCCCAAGTGGCTTCCTCATTACCATGTCAATCCCATACCACCTTCACGAACTGAATCGCTCAGTTCCGTAACACCCTTTGTTCTGTCTCATGTTATATTTTTTCTCGTGAGCCCATTTGTGATCTCACGTAGATCAATGTTTCTGTTTCACTTTACTTGCTACCAAGATATTTTCCATATGTACTCGCTCAATACGTTCATTTGTCTACTCTTTGTATGAGGTTAGTGATGACCTTGCCCCTCATTGAAAATTTATTAGTGAGGTAGCCTGCCAATGCGAGCCTATGCTCAAGGCTTTCGCTGATTCCATTTTAACTAGGTTTCTAGTTGCACTCTCCTGGAACTCCATCGGCTAACTACAGAGTCAGCTGATCAGACTAACTCGGCAGTCGCCCATAGCTTCCCGTTCGAGTTTCACTAGACTCTTATCTTTTCCACTTAGTACATCTCCAAAATTAAACATATCTTCATTTGCACATAAATCACTATGTGACTAACACCTTTTGTTCAAAACCTTTACGATACCGACTATCTCTCAACACTAACTTTCCTGTGATACAAGTCATAATACGACTAGCACCTTTTTCTTATAACGAGGGATGTAGATCGAAACATGTCCCAATCATTAGAACAATACGTCATCTATGGGACCAACAAGTCCATCACGCTACCAACATGTCTACCATGGTACCGATACCCGGCATCAACCCAAACCACCATGGGAACCATCATCCACGGTTATACACATCCATCCCTGCTATTACTCTATCAGTGAGTATCATCTATCCATGTTTAATAACCATCCATGAATATAACCCTTCCATGGGCATAATCCATCCTTGGGCATAATTAATCCAGGGCACATCATCTACCATGAGATATTTTATCCGTAGGAACAACACTCGAATGAATCACTACGTGACTGTGACAACAATATCAAATCATAAATATACTCCGACCCCTAGCAAGACTTAGGGCCTATGACTTACTAAATGGAAGACCAACGTCCAACATCATCAAGTCTACCTCACCCTGCATCCCTTCACCCCAAGGGTGATTCAGTCAAGCTCTAAGGCGGTCGAACCGCGTCCAATGAAGCTAGCACCACCCCCATGGGGTAAAATAGTATCTAGCTCTGCACATCAATTCACATCAAGTGTGTGAAATAGCCGTGAGAGCGCCCTCCAGCGCGTAGCATGTGAGGGACCCACTCCTCAACGGCAACCCTAGGGACCAAGTCTCCGTATGTTCATATCGAGGCTCCCACGGTCTCAATCATCAATATCACGTGAGGGATGCACCCATACCACGTCTCAATATAATCAAATGACTTAGTCACATACATCTCAGTGCCAAAGTCCTCCTGAACTCTTAAGGTTGCATACTTTATTAAAAGTCCTTCAAACTTCCATCACAAGGGTGGGTAGGGTTAGAAAAACCCTTCAAAGAACAAAAAGTACCCACGACCCTTACAAAGTCTCCCCTTTTCCCGATTTTTCCTTACCATTTCTTAGCCTAACCTTCCGTAGAAGACCCTGCATCATCACCAAAATCAAAGAAGTTGTCAGGGCATGTCGTCGACGTGTGCCCCAACACTCCACAAGTCAGACAGGGTATTATTCCCAGTCCCTGTAACGCCACGCCCTTTTTCACCCATTTTCCGAAAATCAGAGTCTATTTTTTTTTTTTTTGAAATAGAAGAGTGAGAGAGGGCGCGGACGCCACGACGCGAGTTAAGTCCGAGCTTCTAAAGCCCGACCCTTAACTGGCCAACCCCATGCGTGCGCGGAGCTAAGTCCACGAGAACGGTTCACGCGTAGGTAGTAAGCTCGTGGATTATAATTATTGCGGAACATGATAATAGAGTCTATCCTACTGGTTTTTAGATAGAAAGGAAGATACAACATTGAATTACCAAAATGCCCCTATGTTCATATTTATATCACAAAATATAATCGTCCATAAGTAACGTCCAAACCATCGCAAGAAATGTAAACTTATATAACCCGACAAGCTTAGTTACTTTAAAATTACATCTCCAAAATGTAAACGTAAATAAACTAAGACTGAGCTGCCCAAGCTCCTAAGCTTGGCTCCTGTTATGTCGACCGCTTCCGCCACCCCTGCGTCATCAGCTAGGGTAGAAGTAGGGCGTTAGTCAACGCGCCCAGTAGGACTTCGAGTAGGGCTAGCACATGGATTAGTGATAACACATATACCGATAAAATAACATATAACAAAATAAGCATGTGATGAATGTTATGCCATGGGTGCCTATGTCATGTGTCCCACCCATCATCCGTATGATCATACAATGTATCATCCCCATGTTTGATTCTCGGTCGCCCCGACGGAGCATGGACTCCGGTTATAGCCCTCAGGCTATCCCCATGTCTGATTCTCGGTCGCCCCGACGGAGCATGGACTCTGGTTTCATTATTTTCCCGCCCATGCCATGCATGAGATGTACGTGCATTATGCTATGTAGTATATAGATAAACCATAATTTTGATATACCATACATAGCCATATAATGCATAATATTAAAATATAATCCATATGATTCATAACTTAAAAACACATCATAAGATAAATCATAATCATAAATCCATCATAAGCCAAATCAAAATAATTTAAAACACCATCACATATCCATCGCTTATAAAAAGGTAGGAATCCTACCGAATACCGTGTTGCGTTCCGTTACGTTTTCCGCTCGTTAATCCGGTCGCCGATCGCGTACCGTTTGCGACGTCCGATACCTTATTACATTTACTGAATTAGTCCATACGTTATCCATGATTAAGTTCCTAGCTAATCATAACCCTAGATCCATTCAATGATCTTTAATTACATTATAAGTTTATCGAAAATCGGTCCTTAACTTAGCCCATTATCCCTTGGTTTAATCACACACATAGATCCGATTTTGACCATTTCGAATATTCAAAATGAGCGAGCCTAAAACGCAGCATCTATACGTTCCTTTTCATCATTCATATTGCATCGAATTTTACTTCTAATCCACATAGGGTTCGCCTTTTTGGATGTCATTTTCAAAGACTCATGTTTTGTCCCAAACGTAATCCATTTTTAAATCCCTAATCATCACCATTTTCATTCCATCTAATCATCACATTCGTTTATGTATCTTCTAAGTCCAAACTTCATCCCTAATTTAGATCCATTAGGGTTTCATTGACCATGACCTAACATCCATAAAAACAGCCACCTAATTTAATTAAATTTGTAATCATCTAACCCATATATGATTCAATAATTGGCCCATAATCATGACCTCTAAATGGGTCATGGGTTCGGCCATACACCATGGCCGAACCCATGGTGCCTATTTCCATTCCCTTGGGTCCATTTTTCCTTCACCAAATGAAATTAAATCATTCATTTAAAATCCTCTTTATAATCACTAGCATTCATCCATTTTTAAAAAAAAACATTAACCTCTAACATATTTTTAAACCTTAAAAATCCAAATTAAAATCATCCCTATTTACCATGGGGTTCGGCCATGCCACATGGCCGAACCCTATGGTCCATCCATTCATTTTAAAAAAATTCCATACTCTCCATGCTTTAATACAACCATAGAGATCCAAAAAGTTTAGATCATCCCCATGCCTTCCATTATTTAAAATCATAAATCACTAATGTTTTCTCACTTAAAAATCTAAATCTCATTAACCATTCTCCCAAAATTTTAAACCTTAACATCTTAATAAATTCATTACCATTTACCATGGTTTTCGGCCATGCTACATGGCCGAACCCTAAGGTCCATCCAATTCATCAAAATTTCCATTTTCCTATGCTATAATAAAGACTTAAAAATTCCATTCTTCCATTTCTTAATCCATTCCTCCATTTTTATCCATTTCTTATCTTATCTTTTGATGGATCTTAGATCCATGGCCCACAACGTTTTTGGCCACATTTAGTCTAAGAAATGGATTCTATATCCTAAAAATTAAAATCTTGTTTTAAGAAAATCTTACCACCCAACGACTCCTCCGGTCCTTCTTTCTTCTTTGCTTTCCTTAGCCCTTTCTCCTTCTTTCTCTTCTTGATGATCGGCTAGATGAGCTTGATCAATGGTGGGACATGCTTGGATTGGCTAAGATAGTGTTAGGTTGAGAGAGGGGAAGAGGGGAAGATGATGAAGATGGTAGCTCTTGATCTCCAAGTGGTGAATCCAAGGTTCCACCCCTTTTCTTCTCTTCTTCTCTTCTTTTTCTTCTAAGTTTTCTTCACTCTTTACTTTGCAAGGTGGAGGGATGTTTTTTTCTTGGTGTGTGAGGAGTGCTAGAGTGAAATGAGTTAGTTTGAAATGGGATGGAGATGGTTGGAGTGGCCTTTACTCAACATTAATTTCCCCACCCACCAAGCATGGGCTAGCTTGACTTGGGTGGTGGTGGTTGAGACCCAACCACCAAGCATGGCTCCCATGTCCTCTTTGACTTGTTTATGTTGACCCTAATTAATCAACCTAGTTAATTAAGTTAAGCCCTCACTTAGGTTAATTAATTTCCATCTAATTTAATTCCATTAAATTATCTATCTAATAAATCCACCCATGGTTGACCAAGTCAACCATGGTGGACAGCCCCCACCTATACCTACCCCACCCGCCACCTCACTTGATGAGGTGGAGGTGGGCCCCACTTGGTCATGTTATTTTAATTCCATTGATTTTAACTTAGGTACTTTTACAATAATTTTAATCCATTTAATTTACCTTAATCCACCTTAGTCTTCTTAAATTTATCCATGGTTGACCAAGTCAACCATGATGGTTGGCCCCACTTTTTCCTTGGACCACACGCCACCTCAATTGGTGAGGTGGAGGTGGGCCCCATTTGGTCATACCATTTCATTTCATTACTAACTTAGGGGTTTTAATTCCAAATTACCCTTTTTAAATTAATTGGCCCACCATTGGGCCCACGGCCCAACCGATTATTTTCTACCCCTTTACCTTAGGGTTTGGATCAATTTTGATCCAATGGGTCCCACATGGTGATCGGGCCCACTTTGACTCACATTGACTATCTTTGACCCAACGAATGGATTTCATCCAATTTGTGGCCCAATTGGGCCATTCTTGGACCCTTGTCCCAAAGTTGATCCATTTGGCATTTTCATCACATTAAATTCCAATTTAAAATAATTAAATGTCCAATATATATTGATTCGAAAATTCGGGCTATTACAATCCCCCAATGTAAGGACAGTTAGTCATCTCCTTCTCGTGCCCGTGAAGTCCACAAACAGGGCAAATAGCCTCAAGGGGGTAGGGGCAGAAAGTACAGTTGTGCCCCTCTTGGTTTCACAATTCGTACATATACTCAGGCGAGCCTATCTCCCCTACGGATTCTCCTATCATTGGGATATCTCCCATATTCTCTTCTGGAAAAGGGACTGGAATCACTTCGACATCCTCGGGTGATCCTACTTGGACGTCTATGTTAACTTCCACAGCGCGGTCTGGCCTGATGGAGTTGTTGGAAGAAGAAATCAGATCTATAGGACAGCTAGGGGTTCCTCTGTCCCCCAACTCTGTATAATTTATGTTGCTCGACATATTTGTATCACAACAACAGAAGCATATCAATGACAACCGGAGTTCTAATCAAACTACTCTTTGTTTTGCGGAATTTCCCTATGTATCACATAATTTTGCTTATTTTGGGAAAATCTTGATGTTCCTTGTTTTGGGGAAATTGCCAAGTAAGCACTCTTTGTATTTCTTTGTTGTTGGGGAAACTTCCTAAGTATCAAGTGTTTGTTTCTCAATTTTGGAAAATTGGGGAAATATCTTCTATTTTGCTATGTTTGATACTTCCAATTTATAGTGACTGTACTTCCCTTGCTATCATTCCTTTTCGTCAAATGTTGCTCTCAGATTGAATGCTTCAGTCTGAGTCTAACGAAGTAAATTAATTTGGCCCCCTTGCAGCGGACTCCGAAAAGTCGGTCAGTTGGGATTCTTATCTGTCAGTGAGACATGATACCGTCTTAATCTTACTTCGAAATATTCATCATTCCGGTTTCGCTCTAATACCAACTGTAACGCCCGGCCCTCTGTCACTCTTCTATTAAAAAAAAAAATAGACTCTGATTTCAGCGAGTGAAAAAGGGCGGGGCGTTACACAGACCACAAGAACTGCCACCAGCTAAAGTTGTACTCTCTACAGTATTACTCACCCCCAAGCAAGAATCTGAAGTTGAGAAAGTCAAGTTGACTTTCAAGGAGTTATTCGAAGAGGTAAAAGGTATACCACCACGGAGACCTGTGGAGCATGATATAGTTAGTAGGAGTGGTTCCCTACCTAACTTGGGTCTGTATCGTACCTCCATCACAGAGAATGATGAGATCTGACAGCAAATCCAAGATTTATTGGAGCACGGAGTCATCAAACCGAGTTGTTCACCTTGTGGATCTCCAGTATTGTTGGTGCCTAAGAAGGACGGCGGCTAGAGAATGTGTATTGATTACAGGGCATTGAACAAGATTAACATCAAGAATCAGTATCCATTACTGAGGATTGATGACCTATAGGATCAACTACAAGGAGCCCAATTATTCACTAAGTTGGACTTGAAGTCGGGTTATCATCAAGTCCGGGTTCATGAGAATGACACCTGGAAAACTGCATTCAAAACAAGGCAGGGGCTGTTTCAGTGGCTGGTTATGCTATTTGGATTGTGTAACACATCGGTAACCTTCATGCGATTAATGAATGAGGTATTGCATCCTTTCATTGAAGACTTTGTTATAGTTTATCTGGATGACATTTTAATTTATAGCAAGTCATGGGAGGAGCATATTGTTCATTTCAATAAGGTGTTTGGGGTGTTGAGAGAGAATCAGCTCCAGTTGAATGGAAAGAAGTGTAAATTTCAGAAGCAATCGTTGGTGTACCTGGGTGTTGTAGTTGGAGCAGGGGAGTTGAAGGTAGACCCTTCAAAGATTGAGGTCATTACTAAGTGGCCTGCACCTCGATTGGTAACTGAAGTGAGGAGCTTCATGGGAGCTTGTCAACATCTACGGAAGTTCATTCGTCACTTTTCATAGATTGCAGCGCCTTTGCACGCTTTGACAAAGGCCAATCAAAAGTTTGAGTGGACGAAAAAACAGGATGATACATTTCAGTTATTGAAGAGGAAGATTTCTGAACCCCATTGTTGGCATTGCCAAATTTGCATTGCCCTTTTGAGGTTGAGGCGAATGCATCTACATATGCCATGGGAGCTATATTGTTGCTGGATGGGAAGAATGTGGCTTATCATTCTGAGCTGTTCAGTGGACCGGTGATGAATTACCTCACTTATGACAAGGAGGTGTATGCTTTGCACCAGGTGGTAAAGCATTGCTGTGTGTATCTGTTGGGGAAGGATGTCATAATCCACGCCGACCGCAAACCACTTCAGTTTTTAAAAACTCAGTCGAAGTTGCAGTAAGCTCGTCATATGAAGTGGATGTCATATTTGTAAAAGTTTAATCTGGTGATAAAGTACAAGAAAGGAGCCACGAATAAGCAGCCTGATATGTTGTCTAGACCACCTACATAGAGGAACTCCACTCTCACGGTGGCAATGCAAATCCAGCCTATGGCCCTTACTGAGTATGCGCAAGGATATGACACTGATGAAGACTTCAAAATAGTGTTTGAGAAGCTACAGCAAGGTCAGACTATGGAGTTTGAACTGAAGGGTGGGTTGATGTATAAGGGCTCACAGCTGTGTATACCGAAAGACGAGGACAGATTATAGTGGGTCAGAGAAGCTCATACATCCCAAGTGGCGGGACATTTTGGGGTTGAGAAGACACTACTTAATCTGCAGAGGTATGTCTTTTGGCCCAAGATGCGGCTAGACGTGGCTAGATACATCAGGGGTTGCGTTCTTAGCAACACTTCGAAGCCATCGAAGAGGAAGGTAGGACTGTATACTCCTTTACCAGTACCTACAAGACCCTAGGAGAGTATTTCAGTGGACATTTTGGGAGGCTTACAGAAGACCAAGTCTGGATATTATTATATGTTTGTTATTGTGGATTGGTTCAACAAGATGGTGGAACTCATCCCTTGTAAGAAGAAAGTGACAGGAGAGATAGCAGTTAAGCTATTCTTTGACAATGTTTGGAAGCATTATTGATTGCCTACGTCGATTGTCTCGGATAGAGATAGTCGATTCCTGAGTCATTTTTGGGATTCACTTTGGGGGATGATGGATACCAGACTGAAGAGGAGCACTGCATTTCATCCACAAACTGATGGATAGACTGAAGTAGTAAACAGATCTATGGTGCACCTCCTTCGAGGCTACAATTCCAAGCATCCTAAGACTTGGGATACTAGTCTCTCCTATCTGCAGTTTGCCTTTATTCATAGCTTGACACAGAAGTCACCTTTTGAAGTCTCTTTGGGCTACTTGCCTCAAAGCCCTTTTGATTTGGCTTTCACCTTTGGTGATGGTAAGTTGGAAGGAAGGGAAGAGGAAGACAGAACTAGAACTCAACGATTTCTAGAGAAGATAGCTAAGGTGCACAGAGAAGTAGAGGCACAGTTGCAGCGTTCACAACAGAGATACAAGGACCGACATGATCAACGTCGGGTGGAGTGTACATTCCAAGAATGTGATCTTGTTTGGCTAAAGCTGAGCAAAGAGCGGTTGAAAGGAGTAGGAAAGAAGCCGAAACCATCAGATATGGATCGTTCAGAATCATCAAGAAGATTGGAGACAATGCATTCCAGTTGAATCTACCACCATATATGCAGATGTACTTGGTCATCAGTGCCGAGAACTTGAAACTATTTGAACCTTCTATTCTTGATGAAGATTCAGACAAGGAGGCGCGGCTACCATCCGTTGATGATTTGTGGGTAGAGCGGGAGGATCCACTATCTGAAGATTGCATATTGGAGAATAAGGTTATGGAGACTAGGCGAGGGACGTATGATTCTTACTGGATCGATAAGAAGGGTCAACTACCAATCCAGTCGCGGTGGTACAGTCGGGAGAAGGGAGCTAAGGAGTTCCCTCAGTTTTGAAGATTTAGTGGGACCTATATCCCCTGAACAGGGGGAGCCATGATCTAAGGGGATCTCTCATTATTGTATTTTCATGTATTTCCATGTATTTCCTTGTTTTTTCTTGTTATATTTTTGTTTAAAGACCTAAAAAAATGAAGAAAATAAGTCTTTAAGGGTACCAGTCGATGCACCAATCAATTGGTATATCATCTACCTAGGTTGTGAATGGTACCAGTCGATGTACCAGTCGACTAGTACATCATCTACTTAGGCTGTGAATAGTACCAGTCGACTGGTACATATCGATCACATGTCTGCAAGAACAGATTGTTCTCTAATAGTACCAGTCGATGTACCAATCGACTGGTGCATCATCTAGTACAGTCTATGAATAGTACCAGACGATGTACTAGTTGATGTACTAGTCGACTGGTACGTAAAAACTGCCGACGGTTAGAGCAGTTTTCGACGGTTCTAGGCAGTTTCTGCCCACTTTTATCCCTTTTTCTCTTTGTTTTTGGTAGTCTCCAACCTGTAGATGCATGCCAGAACCTCCGGATTGTACAATCTTTGAGAGACATTAAAGAAAAGACCAAAAAGAGGAAGATTCATCTTCCCAAAAAATTTGTGTCTCTTTGTTTCCTCATTTCTTTCCGCTATAGTTCTATCCATTGTCACCCAAACGTCCCAAATATCGGATCATTTGGGGCGTGACATATATACAGATTTTTCAAATAGGTAATGAAAATGTAGGACATGATCTTATTATAATTAGATTTTCTATTCTTAATTATTATTTTTCAAATTCATTTCTTGAGCAAAATGATAAAGACTTCTTCTATAATGGAGCTATTAAACATAGAGTCGTAGTCTTCTAAGATGAAAAGTTCACACCAAAAACTACTTTTATTTATAAGATTTAAACAAATTAAAATGAATGGTAGATATTAATTAATTTAATATACATTATCGAATGGTGAAAAATAACATTCCGTCTCCAATTATTTTCTAAGTAATCTACAATTCTAATTTCATTATGATAGTATAAAATTTTAACTTTTGTTACAATAAAATAAGGTAACAAATTATACACTACAAAGACAGAGAGAGAAATGGAAGAGGTGGCTGGAGAAGGCTTAAAATTTACAAACATTTAGGATTATGAGTATAGGGAAGATCATGTATCTAAGTTAGTTCCTAACTGTTGAATTATCAATGCTGGGGTCAACATGTTCTTAGGTCGGTCTTGGGCCGGCCTTAACTAAAAAAATTCGGATCCTCATTATTTTTATGGAAGTTTGAGACCGACCAAAGCCCAACGGCCATTGGATATTAAAGCCTCCAAGTCCGTTCAAATAAACTCGATTATTTTGCATTTGCTATCATTTTTTATTTTTATAAAATGTTATGTAAATTGAAAATACTACTGTATAGATTGAAGCATGCTTAAATATATACAATCAAGTAAATTTTCAGTCCAAAGATCAATTTTTAGAAATATTGATCTTGATAGTCAAAGTTGACAAATGTCCTTAAAAAGATAACGCCCAATGATTTTGACTGTTAAGATCGATTACTTTTTTTTTTTTTTTTTTTGTTTTTAAGTATTCTTTCAATTTCTATGATTATATTTTCAATTAATAAAATAAAAAACATGTAAAATATAAACATCTTAAGAGCCTGACGATCTTTAAGGAAATGACCGAGCCCGGCCCAACGCGAGTTCAGGCCAGACTTGGATTGGGTTCAGACAAATTAATACAAGAGACATCTTATCCTCTTCTATGTTTTTTTCTTTTTTATTTCCTTTTCTTTTCATGGTTGGTGGCCGGTGGTTATGCAAGTGCCTAAAGAATGTTAGTATTATGCCCTTTGCATTGAATGCTAGATCTTACAATAGGTCAAATCTGGTTGAGTTTTATTTGAGTTTAAATGAACAATTTTGAATCCATTATTTATTTGTTTATTAAATGGGCTAGTCAATTCAAGTTTATTATGTAACGCCCCACCTTTTTCACTTGCTTTCCTTTCCGAAAATCAGAGTCTATTTTTTTTTTTTTTATACAAACAAAGAGTGATAGAGAGCAGGACATCACGACGCGAGTTAAATCCGAACTTCCAAAGTCCGACCCTTAACTGGCCAACCCCATGTGTGCATGGACTAAGTCCATCAAAACGGTTCACACATAACAACATAAACATGCGGAATAAAAAATCATAACTGCTGAATAATAATAGAACCCAGTTCTATTCCATTTCAGATAACAAAGTACGTCCAATCTTTATTCATAATTAAAGTTAACTCAATTATCCAAATAAACATCCAACCACCTAAATTATTACATGTCCGAAGACTAGTTACTCAAATACAAGTCCATAAGTAACTTAATCAAAATATAGACTAAATCATTCAAGCTCCTATGCCTGGCCCGTTTCGCATTCATCGTTCCCTCTTTTCCTGTATCATCCACTAGGGTAGAAGTAGGGCGTTAGAACAACACGCTCAGTAGGTATTCCAATTAAGGTTAACACATGGGTTAGTATAAAAAATCCAGATATAATATATATCAAATCCAGTTATAATAAATCATACCATACTTATAAAGCATCGTACCAAAACAGTGTATGATAATAGAGATCCAATCATATAGATAAAAACCAGAAACCTTACATGATAATAAAGATCATAATCATGCCAATTCAATGCCATGCCATGCTATCATATGCAATGAGTCCCACCCATCACAAAATATCCTCTTGATGGAAAGCTCCTCATCAAGGTATCCCCCACGATTGTTTTACGGACGCCCCGACGGAGTGTGGATTTCCGGTTACATTCCATACATAGTATCATCTTGATGGAATGCTCCTCATCAGGGTATCTCCCACAAATGTTTTACGGACGCCCCGACGAAGCGTGGGTCTCCGTTTACCGTTCATCCCTCCCATGCCATGCATGAGATGCAAATGCCAACATCCTATATAGAAATACATGATACCAAAATAACTTATCAAACATGAAATAAAATCATCATAAGTACATAATACATATCCATGGTTTCAATGAGTAGGAATCCTACCAAAGACCGCTAACGTGTCATTGCGTCTTTTGTCCGGTAACCGCTCAAGATCATATACACCTTGTGAGGTCCCGTTACCTTATAATATATCAATCAATTAAAACATGTCCCGTTTTATTTACAATATTATTTAAGTCCATAAACACAATCCTCATGGGGTTCGGCCATACACCATGGCCGAACCCATGGTCTTTCATTTTTTACCATATTTACAATAATGTCATTCTTACCATTTTTATGCATTAATCTGATAATAACCCAATTAATCAGCTAAGATACATCAAACATTAAGTTCAACAAACATTCCCCATGGGGTTCGACCATACACCATGGCCGAACCCATGGTCCCTTATTTTCAGTTAATTACCAAAATGTCATTACCTTTATCATTGTCTCTCCATTAATCCAATCACTACCTTAAGTTCATAAAATCCATTTAACTTGATTCATGGGGTTCGGCCACACACCATGGCCGAACCCTATGATATCTTAATTCCATTTAAATTACAATATTGCCATTCATGGCTAACCTTCCATCTTAGCATGTATTTACAACTTTGCCATTATACATATCCATAATACAGCTCCACAAATGATCCCTTTACCGTGATATAAAAATCCCAAGTCCACCAAATAAATTTCCATGGGGTTCGGCCATACAACATGGCGGAACCCATGGTCCCTAGTTCTTCTCCATTTAAATTTCTATATTGCCATTCATGGTTAACATTCCATAACCAGTCCTTCCATTCATTAACAATTGCCTAAGTTCATGATTGATCCACAAATCATCTCATGGGATTCGGCCATACATCATGGCCGAACCCATGATCTTTCATCTCCTTAATTTTAGGTCCAACAACATAAAATATCATAATCCAATAATATAGTCCATAAGCATATATTTGCATTCTCTCATTAATCCACCATTCATTTAAAAATATTCATAGACATACATCTATAGAAATTGCTTCATGGGGTTCGGCCATGTGTGATGTCCAACTTCCTAATTATATCACTTCCCATAAATCAAAGTTCCTTCCAAAGACAATCCAAAAGTCCTTAATTAGAAGCTTTCTAATTTAGCAACCATCTTGAATCCATAATCCAAGGTTCTTTCCTCTTTGATCCAAAAATCCATATTTAGAAACTTTCTAATTTAATCTCCGCCTTCCATTTTAATCAACTAACATACATTAAAAATATCAATACAACTCCATGGGGTTCGGCCATACACCATGGCCAAACCCTATGGCTCATAATGTTCTCTTTTAAATAATTATTCATCCAATATAAATTCCATATGACCCATTAAATTGATTCATGATTCTTATCCATTTAATCCCTTCAAAAATCATATACTATTACCAACAATTCCCATTTAAAATTAACCAACACTCTTACATGGGGTTCGGCCATGCACTATGGCCGAACACTATGTTTCCTCCTTTCCAATAAAGTACCATGATCATCCAATTTCCTCTCATGGTTTCCAACCCATAAACATAACCCATGACCTTCCATTAAAAATCTCCAAAGTCCTTCCATTTAAACTCCTTTAAAAACATATATAATTTCCCATGGTTTTCCTCATTCAATACCATTAAAATTATTAATGTCCTTTACATGGGGTTCGGCCATACCACATGGCCGAACCCTATGGTTCCTTACTTTCTCTTGAACATCAATTAAACCCTTTTAAAACCATATAATTTTTCCATGGTTTTCATCCCATAAAATAACCAACAACCTTCCATGGGGTTCGTCCCTTCATCATGGCCGAATCCTATGGTTTATCAATTCCTCTTAAACCATTTAAACCCATGTAAATTTATTAACAAACTCCCATATTTTTCATCATTAATAATCCATATATTAAACCATATCTTTCCATTAAAAACCTATATTCATCTCCCAATTCCCTTCCATGGGGTTCGGCCATGCACCATGGCCGAACCCTATGGTTCCTTATCTCTTAAACAAAATTGTCAAATATACTAACCAGTTTTGCGACTCCTCCGGTTTTCCTTCGGTTGTTCTTGCTCTTCCAATCTTCTTTTCTTCCTTAGCCTCCTTGATCCTTCACAAAGCTGAGAACACATTCTTGCCAAGCATACCAGCATCAAGACCCTTGCTGATTTGTGTAATGCCGTGTGCCTCTCCTTCTCTCCCTTTATTACTACTAATTTGTCCCAATTTAGAAGGTAGCATCTGCCCCTTGTCTTTCTTATATTAAACTTCCCCTTGGTCCCAACTTAGAAGGTACCAAGACTCTTTAAATTAGCCATTGCTTAATGTCGTGTACCCCTTGCTGGAATAACCATTGCCGTGTGCACTACCCTTATTTTATAGAAATTCCAATTGATCCCAACTTAGAAGGTGCCATGCGCCCCTCCTTGCCTTTCATTTATTATTTCCAATTGCTCCCAACTTAGAAGATGTCATGCGCCCCTCCTTGCCTTTCCTTTATTATTTCCAATTGATCCCAACTTAGAAGATGGTGTGTGCCCCTTCTTTCTTAGCAATTGCCTTAGTGTTATTTTTAATCTTAGATATCTTTATATTTAGCAATATGACATGCGCCCCTTTGTCTCTAACACATCCACTCGGCCTGTAACGCCCCGCCCTTTTTCCCCTGTTTTCCGAAAATCAGAGTATATTTTTTTTTGAAATAGAAGAGTGAGAGAGGGCGCGGACGCCACGACGCGAGTTAAGTCTGAGCTTCTAAAGCCCGACCCTCAACTAGCCAACCCCACGCGTGCGCGGAGCTAAGTCCACGAGAACGGTTCACGCGTAAGAAGTAAGCTCGCGGATTTTAATTATTGAGGAACATGATAATAGAGTCTATCAGGAACATGATAATAGAGTCTATCCTACTAATTTTTAGATAGAAGGGAAGATACAACATTGAATTTACCAAAATGCCCCTATGTTCATGATTATATCACAAAATGTATCGTCCATAAGTAACGTCCAAACCATCGCAAGAAATGTAAATTTATACAACCCGACAAGCTAAGTTACTTTAAAATTACATCTCCAAAATGTAAACATAATATAAACTAGGACTGCGCTTTCCAAGCTCCTAAGCTTGGCCTCCGGTATGTCCACCGCTTCCTGCCTCTCCTACGTCATCAGCTAGGGTAGAAGTAGGGCGTTAGTCAACGTGCCCAGTAGGACTCCGAGTAGGTCTAGCACATGGATTAGTGATACAAACATATCAATAACATAAAATACAACAAAATAAGTATGTGATGAATGCTATGTAATGGGTGCTTATGTCATGTGTCCCACCCATTATCCGTATGATCATACAATATCATGTTCCCCATGTTTGCTTCTCGGTCGCCCCGACGGAGCATGGACTCCGGTTATAGCCTTCAGGCTATCCCCATGTCTGATTCTCGGTCGCCCCGATGGAGCATGGACTCCGGTTATAGCCCTCAGGCAATCCCCATGTCTGATTCTCGGTCGCCCCGACGGAGCATGGACTCCGGTTTGTTTATTTTTTTCTGTCCATGCCATGCATGAGATGTAGGTGCATTATGCTATGTAGTATATAGATAGACCATATTCGATATACCATACATAGTCATATGATGCATAATATTAAAATATAATCCATGATACTATCATGTAATTCGTAAGTTAAAATCCATCATAGTGCAAGTCCATAAATCATAAATTATAATCATAAATCCATTATAAGCCAAGTCAAAATAATTTAAAACACCATCACATATCCATCGCTTACAAAAAGGTAGGACTCCTACCGAATACCGTGTCGCGTTCCGTTACGCTTCCCGTTCGATAATTCGGTCGCCGATTGCATACCGTTTGCGACGCCCGATACCTTATTACATTTACCGAATTAGTCCATACATCATCCATGATTAAGTCCCTTAGCCCATTATCCATTGGTTTTAGACTCATACATAAATCCAATTTTGGCCAAATTTAAAATTCCGATTTGCGAGCCTAAAACGCAGCAACTATCCGCTTCATTTATTCATTCATAATATATCCATTTTCATGTCCAACCCACATAGGGTTCAGCCATGTACCATGGTCGAACCCATGGTCCTTCAATGTGGCCACAAATTACGGTTTTGCCACTCCTCTTTCATGGTTAAGTTACCCCTTTTATCCATGCATTTTTAAGTCCATATTTGACCCATAAACTTGGACCCATTTATAATTTCTTAATCATGACATAACATCATAAAATCAGCCATCTAGTTTAATTAAATTTGTAAATATTTAATCCCATATATAATTCCATACCTAGCCCATAATATGGCTCCCAAAGGGGTCATGGGTTCGGCCATACACCATGGCCGAACCCATGATGTTCATTTCCTAATTTCTTGGTTCATTTTACCTTCACCAAATGAATTTAAGTCATTCATTTAAAACCCCATTTTTCATCTCATATAAAACATCACCTACCATGCTTACCAATCCATTTAATATTTTCATTTCTCTCCATTGTTTTCCATTCATAAAAGTCCCAAAATATTACCATAGGGTTCATGGCTCACTTTTATTGGTGCCATTTTCAAAGACTCATATTTTGTCCCAAAAATAATCCATTTCAAAAATCACAAATCTTCATTCATTTTGGCCCTTTAAAACAACCTCCTAGGCATTGATACATGCATTAACCTTAGCCTAAAATTGATCAAAATTTGGGTCATGGGTTCGGCCATACATCATGGCCGAACCCATGATGTTTCTTTCCCCATCCTTCTTGGTTTCAATTACCCATTTAAGCATACCTCCAATGAAACTTAAATCATCCATTTCAATCACTATCTTTATTCCATTTAAACATCACATATCATATTTGTAACATCCATTTAAATTTCATCATTAACTTAACTTAATTTCCATTTCGTTTAAGCACATATATAAACCATACTTAGCCCATGAATGACCTAAAATATGGGTCATGGGTTCGGCCATACACCATGGCCGAACCCATGATGTCTTTCCCTTATTTTTATCTTGGATTTTTAATTACATTTAAATTCCACTTCCACCACCAATCATTTCCTCATTTCCATCAACAAAATATCATCTATTACCAACTTTAAGATCTTCATAAAAATCATTAATTTTGTCCCAAAATAATCTATTTTCAAATCACTAAATCATCGCCATTTTCATTCCATCTAAACCTCACATTCCATACTCAATAAATCCATTTACATTTATCATTTTTCTTCATTATCTTTAAACCTAATAACCTTAATAAATCACTCATTATTTAGTATGGCCGAACCCTATGGTCATCCATTCATTCCATTCTATGCCTTTCAAGGCCATGAAAGATCACCCATATTTTCATGAAATTTCCTTATTCAAAACCTCTTAAAATTTATCAACTTTTAATCATTTTAACATCTTGAAATCCTCATAAAACCATTGATCATTCTCCATACTTTTAAACCTTCAAACCCTAATTAAAAATCATCCAACATTGGCCATGGGGTTCGGCCATGCTACATGGCTGAACCCTATGGCCCATTAATCCATTAAAATCCCATTTTCTTATGCTTAATAAAGACTTAAAAATTTCATTTTTCCATTTCCTCTTTTCTTAATCCATTCCTCCATTTTTATCCATTTCTTAGCCTTCCATTTGATGAACTTTAGATCCATGGCCCACAACATTTTTGGCCATGTTTAGTCTAAGAAATGGATTCCACATCCTATCTTTAAAAATATAAACTCTTGTTTAAGAAATTCTTACCGCACCGACGACTCCTCCGGTCCTTCTTTCTTTTTCCTTAGCCCTTTCTCCTTCTTTCTCTTCTTGATGATCGGCTAGATGAGCTTGATCAATGGTGGGACATGCTTGGTTTGGCTAAGGTAAATGAGGTTAGGTTAAGAGAGAAAGAGAGTATGGAGATGAGGGAGAGATCTTCAAGGTTCTTGATCTTGGGGTGGCCCAAGACTTATCTTTTTCTTCTCTTTTCTTCCTCTTTCTTTCTAAGTTTTCTTTTCTCCTCTCTTGCAAGGTGAGGGACGAATTTCATGTGTGTGTGGGGAGAGCTAGGGTAAAATGGTTAGTTTGACATGAGATGGAGGTGGATGGAGTGGTCTTCACTCAAGCATTAACTTTCTCACCAACCAAGCATGGGTTGGCTTGACTTTGGTGGTGGTGGTTGAGACCCAACCACCATTCAAGCCCATAGTTTTAATTTGTGTTTTCTTGAGGTGGTTTGTATTTGTTGGAGTGGTTTTGACCTTTAACCATTTGACCATTTTAATCTTAGGTTGATTAACTTAGATCACCTTGATCCCTTGATTAATTTAATTAATCACTTTCTATTTAATTTAATCCCATTAATTTCCCTCCATGATCCACCCATGGTTGACCAAGTCAACCATGGTGGTCGGCCCCACTACTCTTGGGTCCACACGCCACCTCAATGGGTGAGGTGGAGGTGGGCCCCATTGGCCATGTTGCCTTGGTCCATTTATCACCTAACTTAGGTGATTTAAATTTTATTAATTGTATCCCTTTTATTGGATCATCATTGGGCCCATGGCCCAATTTGATTCTTGTCTTACCCATTTATCTTAGGGCTCAGTTACCTTGGCCCATTGGGTCCCACATGGCTCTTTGACCCAAATTGACCATCTTTGACCCGATTACTTACCATTGACCAATTACATGTATCAATTCCAATTCAAGGTTTATTGGGTAACCATTGGGCCTATGGCCCAATTAGATTCCCTCCTTTTTCCACTTACCTTAGGGTTTGAACCGATTTTGATCCATTGGGCCCCACATGGCTATCGGGCCCACTTTGACCATCGTTGACCCGATTAGTCCTCATTGACCCATTTAATGGATTTCATCCAACCCATGGCCCAATTGGGCCATCCTTGGTCCATTGTCCCAAAATTTGGTCCATTTGGCATTTTATTACATCAAACTCCAATTTAAAATGAATAAATGCCAATACATATATTTATCAAAAATTCGGGTTATTACACGGCCAAGCTTTTCTTTATTTGGATTTAAACATCTCTTTATTTAAGCAATAAGAAATCATTGCTTAAACCCAATCCATCCACATGTTTTTGCCCAATTTAGGACAATCCTTGGTTGCATATAACTCCTTATTTTTGTGATAGAAAATCTTATCTTCTATGCGCATATCTTATGGATAAGTATATCTTCATATTCGGCCAAACAATATCCCATACACGGCCATAATAATCCTATTTTTATTTGGATTATCTTTTATTCAATCTTAGCCATATTGCATTATTATTTAATTCAGCCCTATTTAATTTAAATTGAACTAACTTGGTGGTCATCCAAGTTAACCATGACCCATTGGGTTTCAATTGGGCATTTGACCCAACTAAACAACCTTGACCCAATTAAACACATCTTACCCAATTTATTTTAAATTGAACCTATAACATATCTGTTGGATCTTAATTGGGCAATGACCCAACACTTTACCCATCTAAGGTCCATATCTAAAATTCACAAATTAAATGGGTAATTTTTATAAAAATTAATAACTTGAAAATCCGGGGTGTTACATATTATGCTCACAAAACTTTTAATCCAAATCCATATAAAAGGTTTGAGTTTGGTTAGGGTCAAATTTTGCTAGATCTAGTTCAAGGTCATTCGTGCCAGGTTGATTTTGAAGTTGGGTCAACAATTCTCAACTCATTCATATTTGTTTATTAAATGGTTTAGTCGGTTCGAATTTATTTCGAGTTTGCATCACAAAAATGTAAATTTATACTCATTTAAAATGCTCATGTTCAATTTAGATAATTGAGTTGGTCAAATTTTGCTAAATCTATTATTGGTGAAATATTTCTTCTTTTTTCTTAAAAAGAAAAAGTTATATTTGAATGCAGCAAAGGAAATACCGTTTCTTGAAAATTAATTGGAGAGATATTTACCGACGAGATAAAAGAGAAAGATCATTCCGAGATTTGTTTCTATGGAAGTCCAAATCATTGTAATAAATATCGCCGATATTTTCATTCTTATCACGAAAATATCGGCAAAATAACGTTTTCACGTTAAAAACAAGTTATTATCGCGACTGCCGTGGAAAAACAAGAATTTACCGTTAAAAACGCATTTTATAATGGCCCGAACCTATATATATATATATATTAAAATATTATTAAGATATTAAGTTCGTACATGAGTCTGTGTTTGCACGAAATTAGATTTATTTCACATCTTTCCTCTTCCAAACAGTCAACCCTTCTTCCCTAACAACAAACCCTTGCTTCATTTACCTTCCCTTTATTGATTTTCACCCACTAAAGGCTTGGGTTTCGGATTTCCTACGGTTGGAGCGCCTCTTTGCATGGTTCCTTCTCCTCCAAAGGTAAGATCTATGAACGTTCGCTTTCCCTTTCTTCTTATTTGATGAGATCTTAATGGGATGTGTTGAGAATGGAGTATCTAATGGCTTTTAGTACTTATTTGGAGAGGAATCCATGGAAGTATTTGGGGGGTTTTTTATATGGAACTTTGTTTTGGTCTAAATCTGAATTGAAATTGAGTTTTGAACCCATGTGAAGGGAAGTAAATTGGGGAAAAGGGTCTAGATTTGGGGATTTTACTTTTATGCTTTGATTTAGCTTAATCGATGAACTATTAGGGATGTATTATGTTCTTTTTTATTGATTAGAGCCTTTGAACCCCGAACCTATTGAGGTACGACCGCAAGATCAACCCAAAACATCGTGATTTTTAGGTGAGGATTGCTACACACATATTGTATGAATGTATGTATGCTATTTCACTGATTTAGGGAATGTATTGTGTTATTGATGTGTTTAATGCTTGATAAATTGGATGGATGTTCCTAATAATATGCATGAGATGTTATAGACTCCCTGTGATTTGCAGCATGCCTATTATCCTTTTAGGATGATAGAGAATTGTGATATTTGTTGGTGTAACACCCCGCCTTTTCAATATAAATCAAAGTCTATTTTTTTTTTAAATAAACAAAGGTGATAAAGAGCGGAGTGTCACGACGCGAGCTAAGTTCGGACTTCCAAAGCCCGACCCTTAACTGGCCAACCATACGTGTGCGTGGACTAAATCCACTAAAATGGTTCACAAGTACTCAAGTTAACTTGCGGAATAAATCATGCGAAATAATAACATAACTGATTGCGGATTATAATTGAACCTACATCTACTCCATTTTATTAGATAGCAAAGTACATAGTCATTTATCCAAAGTTATCTTAACTTAATCATCCACACCAAACCGTTCACAAACTATAGCAACTATTATCTAAGTTATTACATGTCCACATCTCACTACTCAAATTACAAGTCCATGTAAACTTATCAAAATATCAATAATAAATTCCAATTCCATATCCAAGCTTCTATACTTGGTTCCTTTCACGATCCTCGAACACTTCTTTTCCTGTATCAATCACTAGGGTAGAAGTAGGGCGTTAGATCAACGCGCCCAGTAGGTGTTTCCGAATAGGGTTACCACAAGGTTAGTATAAAAACATGCAAATAATATAATAATACATGTTCATCAAAATCTCATAAAAACAATGCTATGTATGTAATGCACATGTAACGAGTCCCACCCATCACAAATATACATAGCCTCCTCTTGACTCGATTCTCATCGTCAAGGTACCCCACAGTGGTCTTTCGGATGCCCCGACGGAGTGTGGCCTCCGGATTCCTCTTGATGGGATTCTCATCATCAATTTACCCCACAGTGGTCTTTCGGACGCCCCGATGGAGTGTGGGCTCCGGTTTCCATAATCATCACCCCATGCCATGCATGAGATGTCCATGAGTTCATGCCATTTGTAAATACATCTTAACATACAAAACCATTTTGAAACATAATAACTTAGCACATATTTCATCAAAACTAAGATAAAACTTCAAATATAAAAGTGGTTACAAAAAGGTAGGAAATCTACTCAAAGTTCACTTAGATTGACTGCTCTTTAAAACCGTCACCTGTTCACGACTTGTATACCGCTCAAGAAGTCCCATTACCCTATTTATATAGCAGCAAGTCAAACATATGTCCATATAATTTCCAACTTAGTCGAAGTCCCAAAAACCACTTTGTGGGGTTCGGCCATACCCCATGGCCGAACCTCACCCACTTAAATTTTGGTCTCTCATTTATTTAACTAAAACCATGCCAATAACTTATATATAAACCCCCAATCCACCAAATGCAACCTTGTAGGGTTCGGCCATACACCATGGCCGAACCTCACTTAATTTTGTTTTAGTCCCTTCTTTGTATTCTTAAGCTCAAACACATCATTCTAATAACTTAATCTTCCAAATGAACCTTGGTAGGGTTCGGCCATACAACATGGCCGAACCTTACCACTTTGGTTTTGGCCCATTTTTCTTTTGAACATTTCATTCATTATTACAATCTTGCCACTATACTAACCCTTGTTTAATTTTTCCTTAAAAACCAAAGTTCATATCCCGACCACCTTAGTGGGGTTCGGCCATACAACATGGCCGAACCTCACCACTTAGTTTTTGGTCCCTTAAATCCTTCATTCACCCATTTCCATTTATATTATAAATTAACACTAAGTCCACCAAATGACCATTGGTGGGGTTCGGCCCCCTATGGATTTTTATCCCATATTCCATCATCTATCATGGTTGATCAATTTAATACTAAATCCATAACTAAACATAGGTGATTCTTAAATCAAAAGCATATAACAAATCATAATTTCCAACATGATCTTAATCCAATTATCCCATCAAAACAGTCCATGGGGTTCGGCCATACCCATGTCCGAACGCTATGGTTCTCTTAATTCAATTATTCCATCATTTAGGCTCAACACTTTAGCCATCACAACCATATGGTTCAGCCATCCCATGGCCGACCCAAGATATTAAACTTATCTTCATTCAAAACCCTTTTAACACCCTCATTACATGATATGGATTTTATCCCTTAAGAACCATAAAATCACCACATCCTTTCATGGGGTTTGGCCATCGAAAGTGGCCGAATCCTATGATCCATGTTTTGTCATTTTTAAACAGCATAATACTTGATCTGAACCCTTGATAGATTCGGCCATACAATGGCCGGATCATGTTCTCTTAACCAACTTATTTTATCAAGGGTTTGTAGTGCACTTACCAATACCGCGACTCCTTCGGTTCTTGGACTACTTGATCTTTTCTCCGGTTTGCTCTTCCGTTTCTTTTTTAGTCCTTCTTTCCTTCTCCTTTAGCTGAGACTGATCTTGCTTGGAGACTCCTTGAAGTTGTTCAACCAAGATATTGGTTTGAGAGAGAGGGAGATAGAAATTTGGTCTTGAATGAGAGTGATAAACCTTGATGCCAAACTCCTTTGCTCTATGTGTACTTTGACTTGGTGGAAGAATCAGCCAAGGACTGATTGGTATGAAAGACAATCAGCCAATGCCTTTGGTCTTGAGAGATGAACAACGTCCAAGAGAGGGAGAGAGGAAGTGAAAATGAAACTCCTTTGGCTAATGAAATGATGATGTCTCTTGATGTTACAACTTGTAACTCCCCTCCCCATTCATCTTTTCAATTATTCCATTTTGGGGGTTTCAACCTTGAGATGAAACCCTCCAACGGTTTTTGACCCTTGGCTGCCCTAGATGAAACCTTCTCCAAGTGTAAATCCACTTATAACTCCAATTTGTTTAATGCCTCCCTTGGGGTTTCATCCTTGAGATGAAACTCCCAAGGTATCCAACGTCTCCCAATGGTGTTTTGTTGTATCCTTTCCTCTCATCATTCATCTCTTATTAACATTGCATGTGAGAGTTTCATATTGAAATGAAACTCCCATAGGCTCCAACGGTATTGTCATTGTTTGGCTTGTGTAACCGCCACCTCTCCATTATTGGACTGTTTGGGAGTTTCATCCATGAGATAAAACTCCTTGTCCTTTCATCTCCCATATCCCAACAATATGCTTGATGCTTTATGTAACCGTCCACCTCCCTTGATTCTCACAATGCCCCATGTGGGGGTTTCATGCATGGGGAAATCTTCCCATGCAACCAACGTGTATAAGGTGGTGCATCTTGAAATCTTGGTGTAACCTCCCCTCAATTATGCTTTCATGTGGGGGTTTCATCCTTGAGATGAAACTCCCAAGTGTTAAACCATCCTTCCATTGGTTGTCCCTTGAAGTTTCATGCATGGAATAAAGCCTCCATGCTATCTAACGTGCATAATACTTTTGATTTTGAAACATAACCTCTCCATTTGGAGTCTCATGCATGAAATAATACTCCCATGCAATTCCAACGTGTATATGCATTTGAATTTGAAATACAGCTCCTCACATATGTAACTCCTAAAAATAGCCACCTCATTGATTATTTATCTAAGAGTTTCATGCATGGGATAACCTCCCATGCATTCCAACGTGTGATGGTATTGTTTAACCTTGAAACTCCATTCCTTCAACTTCACACCTCACCCTTTGAGATAAATATCTCCATAACTTTCCATCCAACTCATATGACACAACTCACCCATTTAACTCATCAATTTAATGCAACTCAACCCATAAATTCAACTCAACTAAACTCCATCATTTATTTCAACTCAATCTTCAATTTGAGTTATCTTAAACACTTGTTAACATTCCATTCAGTTCAGCCTAACCCAATTAAACTTTGAGCTCACCCAATGGTCAATCAAGTCAACTATGACCCATTGGGTCCCAATTGGGCCTTTTGACCCAAATAACCACCTTGACCCAAATAATTGTAACTTACCCATTTACTCTACATTGAACAACCATTCCATAACCTTTGGGTCTTAATTGAACAATGGGCCCCACAATTTACCTATTTAATTTCAATTGAACCTTATCCAATATCTATTGGATCTTAAATTGAGCCATTGCCCAACATCTTACCCATCTAAGGTCCATATCCAATGATTTACCAATTAAATGGACAAGTTCCACCTCACTCAATCGGCTGGAAATTCCACCCACCACATGTGCTAAAGACAACACTCTAGATTATTTATAGTGGTTCCGTAGCCAAGCCTCCTTAATCTACTTTCACTGGAAAAAAGTTTTAAAACAAAATTAAAGCCAAGAAGTACTTGCCTTGAAGCTCTTTCTCGAAGATCTGTGCTTCTCGAAGATCCACCCAATGTGTGCCTGACTTAATCCCGACGCTCCACCTTATAGCCGTCGTTCAGCAATCACAATTTCAGGGTGACTAAGAAACTGGTTCTACCTGTCTCTTTCATAGTTTGTATCTTTTTTTTCCTCCTCTCTTTCTCTCTTTCACTAATTCAATCAATAGATTGGTTGTATGTGATTCTCAGGTGTAGGCACAAGAGAGTTGACCATTCCTAAGTGTGTGACTCTTCTCAGTTCAAGGAAGATGATTAAAGGATCACACAACTCTCATATTTATAGAGGAGGTAACACAGTTTTCAAAATGTCCAGTACCAACAGGTCGGGGGAATTGATGGGTCGGTATTCATATTTATTACCGTTCAACCACCCGACCATTGCACATTAAATGCACTCCCAACGGCATGACTAATTCCCGATCGACAGCTCGGTGTCACCGATGGGTCGACAGTCATGGCACCGAGAGGTTGGTCCATACGAGGCTCTCGATCTGAGGCAACACTATGCAGACAGAGTTTCATGTCCAGAACAACTTGTCGCCCTTTACCGAAGGGTCGGTCCTAGTACTCTCGATCGGTCTTCAATTACCTAGATGTTTATTTTTTCGAGAGTCCATCTGAGTTCTAAGTTCCAGAACTCATAAGTTATCATCCACGAGTTGTTGACAATGAGGGGTCTTGTGTCATTAAATTCATCACTGAGGGGTCGGTGCATACGAGACTCTCGATCAGAGGCATACCTAGAATGATAGTTCTATGATCCAGAACCTTTATCAATCTGGCCGACTAGTCTTTGACCACGATGGGTAGTTCCTGTCTCCACCGAGGGGTAGGTGAGAAAGACTAGTCGAGTTGACAATGAACTTAATTCATATTTCCAAGCTCGCTTCCAGGTCACTGTCAAGCTTCCCCTCTAGGCTTTTTATGATTTTACCATTTGTTCAACTAAGCATAGGAATGGTCCTCCAAAGGCGTGAGTACCACCTAAAGTCATCTAACATCAAATATATGTATTTTGATTGCCATAACGATGAGCTTCAATCCGGTGAATCATGATCTTCAATTTTGATCATCTTGAGTCTTCAAGCTTCTAGCAAATGCTTTTTCTCGAGTCATGAAATTGACAAACATAGGGACTTGGCAAATTCGGGACCTAACAATCTCCCCCTTTGTCAATTTCAAAAAAAAAACCTAGACGCTAACCCAATTTCAACCCCACCCTTACATCAAATTTGAATACAAAAATATTACAGAGATTACATGTACATAATCAAATGGAAAAACAAGACTATGATCTTCTCTTATTCTTATTCAGCTTGCTTCATTTCATGTTTTCCTATTCAAGCAAATAAGCAAGCAACACTAGAAAATCATTAGATTAGTCCAAAATATAAATATGTACCCATGGACTAAAATAGATTTATATTCATGCTCCCTCATACACCATGATTTCCTAGAAACTAACACTACCCATAGCATATCCAAGCTTTGAGTTTGAACACCTAAACTCTGTAACGCCCCGCCCTTTTTCACTCGCTTTCCGAAAATCAGAGTCTATTTTTTAAAAAAAAATATAAAAGTGAGAGAGAGCGGGACGTCATGACGCGAGCTAAATCCGAGCTTCCAAAGCCCGACCCTTAACTGGCCAACCATACTTGTGCGTGGACGAAGTCCACTAAAATGGTTCACACGTACTCAAGTTAACATGCGGAATAAAACATAAATGTGGAATTGCAATAGGGTAACAATCCTATTCCATTTTAGATTGCAAGGACATCCATCACTTAAAAATAAATTCCTTAAGTTAGATATCCAATATTAACCATCCAAACCATAGCAAATATATCTACGTTATTACAATTTCGAATGCTAGCTATTCAAATACATAGTCCATGAATAACTTAAACAAAATATAACTTAATCATCCAAGCTCCTACGCTTGGCTCCGATCTCGTCCTTCGTTCTGTTTCCTTCCTGGGTCATCAACTAGGGTAGAAGTAGGGCGTTAGACAACGCGCCCAGTAGGTATTCCAATTAGGGTTAACACATGGGTTAGTACAAAAAATCCAGATATAATATATCATACCATACTTGTAAAGCATCGTATCCAAAACAATGTATGATAATAGAGATCCAATCATACAGATAAAAACCAGAAACCTTGCATGATAATAAAGATCATTATCATGCCGATTCAATGCCATGCCATGCTATCATATGCAATGAGTCCCACCCATCACAAACACATAGTAACCTCTTGATGGAAAACTCCTCATCAAGGTATCCCCACAGTGGTCGTACGGACGCCCCTTCGGAGTGTGGCCTCCGGTTACCTCTTGATGGCATAATGCACATCAACGTATCCCCACAGTAGTCTTACGGACGTCCCGTCGGAGTGTGGCCTCCGGTTATCTCTTGATGGGATAATGCACATCAAGATCCCGACAGTGGTCTTACGGACGCCCCGTCAGAGTGTGGCCTCCGGTTACATATCATCCCTCCCATGCCATGCATGAGATGCAAATGTCCACATGCTATGCAATTATACAAATCATATCATTTAAAATCCATATTTGAAACATAACATTTGATACAAAATAACTCATCAAAATACGAATTAAAACCATCATACATATCCCATGGTATCAATGAGGTAGGAATCCTACCAATGATCAACTAATGCGTCCTTACGTTTTTGTCCAGAAACCGATCACCGATCGTACACCGCTTGTGAGGTTCCGTTACCTTATTACATATCAATAAATTAAAACAATGATCCCTTTTTATTTCCACCCATGTTTAAGTCCATAAACATGCCTTAGTGGGGTTCGGCCATACAACATGGCCGAACCTCACTTACTTGGTTTGGTTCTCTTTTTAGTCCTTTGATCTTTACATTAAGTCCAAGATCATTCCATTAGTTTTACATTAACCAATCATACATGAGTTAATCATCTAACATTCATAAAAGCCCTAAGTCCATTAAAACTTTCCCTATGGGGTTCGGCCATACACCATGGCCGAACCCATGGTCCATCATTTTCACCCATATTTACCTCTTTGCCATTCATCTTTCCATGGCTACTTACTTAGCTTATATTTACATGACTTAAGTCCCAAAACCATTCCATTAGTTTTACATCAATTGAAGCCCTAAATCCATAAAACATTTTCTATGATTCATCATTCACTTAAGCCATTCATGCATGTCTAAAACCAAACATGATCCATAACCAAACATAGATCCATAAATGAATCCTCCATTTCCTAGCTTAATCATTCATTCATTTTAACATGTATAAGTCTCCACATGACCCATTAAAATGGTCCATGGGGTTCGGCCATGTTGGTATTCATCTTCATCCTCCCTTTGTATTATTTACAACATTTAAACCCATAAATAAAGTCCCTCCATGGGGGTTTAATCATACATTTAGGTTCATCCTTTTGGATCATCATCTTCCATATTTAAAACCTATCAAGATGACCACATTTCTCCATCATCTTCATGGTCTTGATACATGGAACACCTAAATATTTCTCCATGGGGTTTGGCCATACAACATGGCCGAACCCATGGTCCATGGTTCTCTACCCTTTTACATCATTTAGACCCATTTACCACCATTAACATTTACCAACATTCATCCATCATTCTCATCTTTAAAACCCTTTAAACCTCAACAATATACATGTAACGCCCTGCCCTTTTTCACTCGTTTTCCGAAAATCAGAGTCGATTTTGTTTTTCAAAATAAACAAAGAGTGATAGAGAGCGGGACGTCACGACGCGAGCTAAATCCGAGCTTCCAAAGCCCGACCCTTAACTGTTCAACCATACGTGTGCGTGGACCAAGTCCACTAACATGGTTCACAAGTACTCAAGTTAACTTGCAAAATAAAACATAAATGCGGAATAACAATAGGATAACAATCCTATTCCAATTTAGATAGCAAAGTAGTCCAACACTTAACCATAATTATCATAACTTAAATATCCAAACATTAACCATCCAATCCATAGAAAATATACCTACGTTATTACAATTTCGAATGCTAGGTATTCAAATACATAGTCCACAAATAACTTAAACAAATTATAACTTAATCATCCAAACTCCTAAGCTTGGCTCCAATCACGTCCACGTTCCATTCCCTTCCGGTGTCATCAACTAGGGTAGAAGTAGGGCGTTAGACAACACGCCCAGTAGGTATTCTAATTAGTGTTAACACATGGGTTAGTACCAAAAACCCAAATATTATATATATCAAGTCCAGATTTAATAAATCATACCATACTTATAAAACATCGTATCCAAAATCATGTATGATAATAGAGATCCAATCATACAGATAAAAACCAGAAACCTTGCATGATAATAAAGATCATAATCATGCCGATTCAATGCCATGCCATGCTATCATACGCAATGAGTCCCACCCATCACAAACACATAGTAACCTCTTGATGGAAAGCTCCTCATCAAGGTATCCCCCACGATTGTATTACGGACGCCCCGACGGAGTGTGGATCTCCGGTTACATTTCATCCCTCCACATGCTGTGCAATTATACAAATCATAGCATTTAAAATCTCATATTTGAAACATAACATTTTTACAGAATAAACCATCAAAAATAAGAAGTTAAACCATATTACATAACCATGGTTTCAAAGAGGTAGAATCCTACCAATGATTACTAGTGTGACCTTGCGTTCTCGTCCGAAAACCGTTCACGATCGTATACCGCTTGTGAGGTCCCCTCACCTTGTTACATATCAAGAAGTCAAACTAAAGTCCCATTTGATTTCCAATCTAAACATCAATCCATAAAGCAACCTTAGTGGGGTTCGGCCATACAACATGGCCGAACCTCACCCATTTGAGTTTGTGCCCTTCCTTTAATCCTTTGATCTTTTAAATTAAGTCTAAGGTCATATCACCTTTAATTCATTAATCTAATCATACACAAGACCCTGGGTCCACCAAACATTCCCCATGGGGTTCGGCCATACACCATGGCCGAACCCATGGTCCATTATTTTCACCTATTTACAACTTTGCCATTATCCTATCCATGGCTAACCTTTTCATTCATCTAACACATGCTTATACTAATAAATAACTCATTAACATGATTTCCATTATTTTCATAATCAAAATGCATCTAAGTCCATCAACATTACATTCATTTTAAACCTTTTAAAAACATCAACAACCTTCCATTAAAACATATCATATATCCCTTCATTTTTTCTTCCATGGGGTTCGGCCATACACCATGGCCGAACCCTATGGTTCCTTATTTCCTCTTTTAAATCCAATCACCATGATCATAACCTTTGATGGTTCTCATACATTTAAACCCTTTAAAACCTTTTTAGAAATCATATGCATACATCTATGATTTTCATCTTTCCAAAACCATTAAAACTAACTAATGTCCTTCCATGGTTTTCATCCTTCAAAAACCATTTACAATTACCAATAAACTCCCATGGGGTTCGGCCATACAACATGGCCGAACCCTATGGTTCATTAATTCCTTTTTAATTCACATAACCAAGACTTATATTCTTTGATGGGGTTCGGCCATACATCATGGCCGAACATCATCCACCACTTTTTGTCCTTGGTGGTCCATGCATATTAACCTTAGGGTTTGGCCATGCAAGGCCAGTCCATGATCCATAATCATAATCCTTATAGGGTCCATGCAAGAGGTCCTTTGCCATGATAAGTCTAGGGTTCGGCCATGAAATGGCCGGACCACTTTCCTTGACCATCTTACTTAATCAAAGTTCTATCAAGTGCTTACCGGTTTCGCGACTCCTCAGGTTTCCTTTCGTTCCGACTTGCTCTTCCAATCCTTTCTTTCCTTAGCCTCTTCTTCCTTGCTTCTTAATCCTTTGGCCGAGAGTGAGAGCTTGAGAGAGAGAGAGAGAGAGTTCGGCCAAATTATGTGGGTTTGAGAGAGAATCGGCCTTGAGTGAGAGGGAGAGGAGTTTGAAATGTAAACTCTAAGTCCTTTTCTCCTTTGTCCTTGTGAGTGATTGGCCAAGAGAGTGCTTGAGGGAGAGAAATAGCCAAGCCCTTATGTAACTCCCATAACTTATCACCTTCTCATTGATACTTACATTGGGGGTTTCATCCTTGAGATGAAACTCCCATGCCCTTATGTAACTCCCATAACTTATCACCTTCTCATTGATACTTACATTGGGGGTTTCATCCTTGAGCTAAAACTCCCAACCATTTTGCCCCTTGGTTACCTTGTGTAACAACAAAACCATCCCCTCCATTCATGACCCATTTGGGGGTTTCATCCATGAGATGAAACTCCCATCTCCCATCATGTAGCCTTGGTTTGAATTGTGTAACAACACCATACCGTCCATCTCCCTTGATGATTCATTTGGGGGTTTCATCCTTGAGATGAAACTCCCATGTCCCAACAATGTAAGTTGGGTAAGAATTGTGTAACTCCTATTTTCATTTATCCCTTCCTTAGTGCTCCACTTGAAGGTTTCATTCTTGAGATGAAACACTCCCAACGGTTTGGCTCTTGGATTTCCATCTTGAGATGGAAACCCCCATGCTTCCAACGTGCAAGCCTTGGTGTAAGTTTGTGTAACCTCCACAACCCTTCACCTCCCATTAATGTTCCATTTTGGAATTTCATCCCATGAGATGAAACTCCCATTCCAACGTGTATGCTTGACTTGGATTGTGTAACAACCACAAAACAGTCCACCTCCCATTAGTGATACAATTTGGAGTTTCATTCTATAAAATGAGACTCCCATGTTTCCAGCGTGCACTAAGGTTAAGCCTTGTGTAACCTCCAAAACCTTTCATCTCCCCATTAATGATTTATTTGGAGTTTCATGCATGAGATGAAACTCCCCTCTCTAACGGGTGACCTTGACTTGGTCTCATGAGATGTATCTCTCCACCTTCCCACTCCACACACTTGAAATTAAAGTTCCATTAGCTTCCATTCAACTCAACCTTTTAACTCAACTCACTTCTTTAATTCAACTCTTTTAACTCAACTTACCTCTTTAATCCAACTCATTTAACTCACTTACAAATCAATTCAATCATTTGATTCCATTCTAACTTAATTCAGCCCCAATTAAGTTAGGCTTGAACTCACTTGGTGGTCAACCAAGTCAACCATGACCCATTGGGTCCCAATTGGGCATTTTGACCCAAATAGCAGCCTTGACCCAATTGAATGCATCTTAGCCATTTACTTTAAATTGAACAATTATTCCATAACTGTTGAGTCTTAATTGGGCAATTGACCCAACACCTTACCCATCTAAGGTCCATATCCATTTTTCACAAATTAAATGGCAACTACCGTAAATATTTATAACTTGAAAATCCAGAGTGTTACAATACCTCCATGTAAAACCTTTTAAAATCATTATTAACCTTCTATGGGGTTCGGCCATACACCATGGTCGAACCCTATGGTTCAATACATCATAATTCCATGATTGATCCTTTTTAAAAAACCTATTAAGATCATTAACCAACTTCCATGGTTTTCATCCTTCAAAAATCATAACAATTACTAACATACTTCCATTTTAAAACCTTTTAATATCCTTAACCCTTTCCATGGTTTAACCACCTTTAAAACCATTTAAACCATTGATTTTTTTTCCATGGGGTTCGGCCATACAACATGGCCGAACCCTATGGTTCATCATTCTCATTTAAAAATCATGTATCCAAGATTATAATCCTTTGATGGGGTTCGGCCATACATCATGGCCGAACCTCATCTAACCTTCTTTTGTCCTTAATGGTCCATGCATGTCAACCTTAGGGTTTGGCCATGCAAGGCCAGCCCATGATCTTTGATCATAATACTTAATAAAATCTCATGGAGTACTTACCGATTCCGCGACTCCTCCGGATGCTTTCACTCCTTCTTGCTCTTCCAATCTTCTCCCTCCTTAGCCTCCTCTTCCTCCTTGATCCTTGGCAGAGAGTGCTTGAGTGGTTTTGAATGAAAACCCAAAGTGAGGGTTCGGCCAAAGGGTGTAGGTTTGAGAGAGAGAGAGAGCTTGAGATCAAAAACTACTCCAAGTCCTTTGTCTTTGAGAGTGGTCGGCATTGAGTGAGAGAGGGAGAGAGTGAGATAAAACAAGGAATTCTCCTTGCTGCCCAATGTAAATCAGCCAAGGGTGGTATCCTTTGGTTGATACCCTTTTGTAACTCCCATGGCTTTTCACCTCCCCATTGATACTTACTTTGGGGTTTTCATCGCATGAGATGAAACTCCTAATCTTATGCCCCTTGGGCTTCCATGTTCCAACGTGTAACCTTGTGTGTCTTTGTGTAACAACACAACTCTCCAACTTCCTCATCTTGATCAATGAGGGTTGGCCAAAGGTGGTGTCCTTTGGTGTTGCCCTTTTGTAACTCCCATGACCTTTCATCTCCTCATTAATAATACATTTGGAGGTTTCATCCATGAGATGAAACTCCCATGTCTCCAACGTGTATGCCTAGGATATGTTTGTGTAACAACAAAAACCCCTCATCTTCCCATTCCACTCACTTAAGATGAAGGTCCAATTAACTTCCCATCCAACTCACCATAACTCAATTATTTTTATTTCTTTTAAACTCAACTCACGTAACTCACTTAACTCAATTACTTGATTCCATTTCCAACTTAATTCAGCTCCAATTAAGTAAGCTTGAACTCACTTAGTGGTCAACCAAGTCAACCACGACCCATTGGTCCCAATTGGGCATTTTGACCCAATTGACAATTTTGACCCATTTAAATAAATCTCACCCATTTAATTCAATTGAATCATATCCACCATCCGTTGGGTCTTAATTGGGCAATTGACCCAACACCTTACCCATCTAAGGTCCATATCCTTTAATTCACAAATTAAATGGGCAATTTCCATAAATATTGATAACTTGAAAATCCGGGGTGTTACAAACTCCAAGCATAGACATTCCCATATGTTTTTGGCTTCTTCATATTCCTTCCCTTTATGACTCTCTCTTTCTAAAGGCTTCACCAATTACTCCACATAATTGATTTTGATGTCTTATAGCTTCTACTAATTTCTCCCCCATTTAGTTATACAATTGACAAAGGTGTAGTATGCAGACATCGATTGGATTTCAAGTACTCCCTCATGCTTCTTGCATTTAGTGCTTCCATGAGTTCATATCCAAACTCATTAAGTCTCCCCATAGACTAATGCATGCTTTATTCAATTTTATATGTCCCTTCATTAGCTAACTCCCAGCTTAGCTAATTTCTTCTATGGGACATGCTCATTTACCTAGCTTCCTTTGAAGTTTCTCCCCCCATTCTCAAAGCTCTCTTATTTAGCTTCTTCAACTCATCTCCCCCATGGAGTATGTAACAACCTGTCCCGCTACGAGTACGTCAAACTGGTACGAAGTCCCAAAACCGATCTGATACTAATTCAGGGGTATAATTTTTTTTTTTCAAAATAAAGGGAAGTACCACTCCCACAACCCACACTAAAATCAATAGCCGATAGTACCAATAAAATATTAATCATAATTGGAAACAATAACATCATTCCATTATTACATTCATCCAACTTAATAAAATGTACACATATCTCAAATACATTAACAGGTCCTCAAATACAAAATGAAATCATGACAGGTACAAAGCTGCGACTCACGCCCAATGTCCGATTGAGGGTCCATCTGACCTTTCCTCTATGAAGTGCCAGTGAGGCAAGGGGTGAGCTCTACATGCCCAACGAGGGTAACACACGCATCATGTATCACCAAGCATATAATGTAAATGATCATATGAACATATCAATATCTATGATGTCTACATGCATGACTATGCAGGCGAGTGCCCTACCCCTAACACACGGCCCCACCACTGTCGGGCCTCCAGTACATCCTTTAACCAACTCAATACAACTCTATGCATCCGCTGCAATTCACCCACCCTCGGGTACACATACTAACCTCCAACCGGATCAGGATCCTGTAATGCCCGCCCCTTTTCACCGTAAAATCAGAGTACATTTTTTTTTTTTTTTAAATAAAAGTGACAAAGGGCGCGGACATCATGATGCGAGTTAAGTTCCGAGCTTCTAAAGCCCGGCCCTTAACTGGCCAACCCTACGCGTGCCTGGAACTAAGTCCACGAGTACGGTTCACGCACAGAAAGTAAGCTCATGGAACATAAAAATAAATGCGGATGATCATAGAACTATCCTACCAGTTTTTCAGATAGCGGGGAAGTAAGATCCATTTAATTACTAAAATGCCACTGGACTGCACCGTCCAAAATAAAATATACAACATAGCAAGCCATCTAAGTTATTACATTTCCAACAAGCTAAATTATACAATTACACATTTCCAAAATGAAAATAATTCAACTTAAACAAAATAACTAGTCCGCCTTCCCAAGCTCCTAAGCTTGGCTTCCGTCTCGCCCTTCCGGTCCGCCATCTCCTGCATTGTCAGCTAGGGTAGAAGTAGGGCGTTAGAACAACGCACCCAGTAGGACTCCGAGTAGGGCTAGCACATGGATTAGTAATAACAGCATACTGATAATAACCCAATGAAAAATGATAAACCACGTATAGTGAAAATATACGATGTATGCCATGCCCTGGGTATCTATGTTATGAATCCCACCCATCATTCCTGCCATATACTGTCATATCCCTCTTGACGGAAACACCTCGTCAAGACATGTCCAACTTCAAAATATCCCCCTTGACGGCAAAGCCTCGTCAAGGTGTCCCCATGCCTGTTCTCGGTAGCCCCGACGGAGTATGGACTCCGGTTTGTTTATTTTTTTCCGCCCATGCCATGCATGAGATGTAATGCATTATGCTATGTAATATTTATAACTCATAACCTTAAGATATCATACATAGCCTTAATTTATAATGCATAACCTTAATCATAGTTCATAGCCATTAAATAAAATCCATCTTAAACATAGCATCCATAATTGTAAAAGCCCATAATAAGATAAATACTAAAATCAATAAAATATGACAAAAATACCATCACACATCCATGGCTTACAAATAGGTAGGAATCCTACCGATTACCGATTCGCGTCCTTTTTCCGTATTCGTCCGACAATCCGGCTACCGACTCGCGTACCGCTCACGCTATCTGACACCTTATTAAATTACCAAATTAGTCCATATTGTCCCATTTCCAAGCCCATAAATCATATTTTAGTGGTTTCTTCATTTTAGCCAATAATTACCATTTGTGCCACTACCCCTTTACATAACCAATTACTCATTCATTCATGCCTATTTAAGCCCAAAATTGATCCACAACCTAGGTCCATTAATGATCCCTAACCATGTTACAAGATCATAAAAAAATCAACCCTTAACTTAGCCTCATTTCTATTGATTTAAACACATCATATTTCCAAATTTTAGCCCCTTAGCATTCTCATTTGTGAGACTAACATGCATCAACCCCAAGCTTAGTTTAATCATTCACAAGGTCATCTTTATGCACCCATTTTCATGTCCAACACACATTGGGTTCGGCCATGTACCATGGCCGAACCCGCGGTTCTTCAATGTGGCTAATAATTACCACTTTGCCATTCTCTCTTCCATGTTTAATCATTCACCCATCCATGTATATTTTAAGTCTAAATTTTATCCATAACTTAAATCCATAAAAGATTCACTAACCATGACCCAACATGAAACAAAATCAGCCACCTAATTTGATCAAATTTTCCATCATCTGATCACAAACATGGAACCAACCTTAGCTCATACAATGACCTACAAAATGGGTCATGGGTTCGGCCACATACCATGGCCGAACCCATGATGTCTTGTTCCCCATTTTGCTTAGATCTTTTGACACATTTTAGATCTATCACAAGTCTTCCCATGAGAGGTTTACATCATGCATTTTAAATCACCATTCCATTGCATTTTTCATCCTACAACCATTTAAAACATTACTCCCATGCATTCATTAATCAAGAACCCACATTGCTTTCCATTCTTAAAACCCTAAGTAATTTAAACCAACCACCAATTCACCCACCATGGTATGGCCGAACCCTATGGCCCATGATTCTTATTTCCAAGTACCCAATTCCATGTTCAATTTAATCAATCACACAATGCACACAATATATTTCTCAAATTTCTTACCCTAACCCTAATTCACCCATTTAGGGTTTTCTCCATCTTCCACCCTTCCATTTAATGCATCTAAATTCCATAGTATAAAATCACCTATCCACCATTAATTTCACAAAAATAATTTCCATTTCTTAAACCCTAAAATCCAAAATTCTTTTATTTAAGAAATACTCATTATCCGACGTCTCCTCCGATTTCCGCCGCTCCCGTCGGTCTCCTTACCTCCTCTCTCCTTCCTCTTGATCTTTGATAGGTCAAGACTCTTGATTAATGGTGGCAATACCCAACCCTAGAATCAGCCATGGTAGGGTTTGTGTGAGAGAGAGATAGGGAAAAATCATGAGATGAGAGATGTTAAACCCTAACCTTAGAGTGATTTCCCTCCAATTTCCACTTCTTTCTTCTCTCCTTCTCTTCTCTTCTCCTTAACTCTCTTCCTCTCCTTCCTTAGAGCATGGGACGGCAATGGAGAATGGGAGGGATGGAGTTTGTGAAGAAAAGATGAGAATGAGATAACCAATAAGACTTATCTCCATTTTTCACTTTAATTTAATGATCCCACCAACCTTAAGATATTTTATTTGCTTTATGGTGGTGGTTATCCAAACCACCACCCAAGCCCAACGTTTTTAACATTTTGAGGTGGGGTAGTTTGGTCTCCATTTGACCAATCTAACCCCATTTAGCCACCAACTTATTAATTTAAGTATTTAATTAATTTGGTAATTAACTTAGGTTAATTCATTTTTATTTAACCTAATTCCCATTATTCTACCCATGGTTGACCAAGTCAACCATGGTGGCCGGCCCCACCAATCATTGGCCCACGCGCCACCTCACTTGATGAGGTGGAGGTGGGTCCCACTTGGCCACACCACCATTGTTTAATTCCAAATTGCTTAGGGTGATTAAATTTCAATAAGCCCACTCTAAATGAATCACCATTGGGCCCATGGCCCAATTACATTTCCATCTAGCCCATTTACCTTAGAGCATAACCATCTTGACCCATTGGGTCCCAAATGGGTATTTGACCCCATTTGACCATTCTTGACCCATTTAAATAAATTTAAATCCAAACCATAGTCTATTGGGCCACACTTGGGCCTTTATCCAATTTTGGCCCATTTACCATTTACTCCACCAATTTTCTAACTTTCATCACTAAAATAAATAATATTCACATTTATATTAATTCCAAAATTCCGAGACCTTACAGATCCATCCTTCTCGACCAGACCTATGATTCTCTCAGGACAACCAGCACACATGCCACGGCCAACCCAAAGCCAGACTCACTAGAGTCCCAAACTGACTACCACACGGGAGTAACCACCTCACCAGTCCTCAACGGACTGCCAACCAGACTCATCAGTGGTCTCCTCAACCAAGCACTGGAGTCTCAATAATCAAATCTATAACCTCGGACCCCATCTATTGGTCTCCACACGGTTGGCGTATCCATCCCCTCATAGGATTCTATAGGTCTTCTACCGAGTGAGCCGGCCGAACTCACTCGTTAGGCTCCCATAAATTCCTAGTGAGTCAACACCCACAAGACAAGTCTCAACAATGAACCCCAAAGTCAACCGCATGTAAAGACACTATCACATCACACCACAGGCTATCCCCACCATACAAGTGTCCTAGCCTGGAATACCATACCTAAGAATGTACCCACCCTGCAGGTGTCATAGCCTGGACTATCATACCTCAGACTGTACCCACCCTGCAGGTGTCATAGTCTGGAACATCATCTCACACCACATCGCAGGCTGTCCCCACCCTACCGGTGTCTAAGCCTGGAATACCTCATCGCACCATCCCTCGACCAATGAACGGGAGAGCACATCCAGTTGTCCCTCACCACATCATCCCTCTACCAATGACCAGGCGAGCACCTCCTCAGCCTACTCGGTCATTCGGGGATCACAAGCCATACTAGCGGGAGCGGTCCCTCACCGCATCATCCCTCGACCAATGACCAGGGGAACACCTCCTCAGCTAACTCGGTCATTCGGGGATCACAAGTCATACTAAAGGGAGTTGTCCCTCACCGCAACATCCCTCGACCAATGACCAGGCGAGCACCTTCTCAGCCTACTTGGTCATTCGGGGATCACAAGTCATGCTAACGGAAGTTGTCCCTCACTGCATCATCCCTCTACCAATGACCAGGTGAGCACCTCCTCAGCCTACTCGATCATTCGGGGATCATAAGTCATGCTAGCGGGAGTTGTCCCTCACCGTATCATCCCTCGACCAATGACCAGGCGAGCACCTCCTCAGCCTACTCGGTCATTCGGGGATCACAAGCCACGATCCCACCCTCTGGTCTCCACGCGGGCGAACTACTCAACCCATTAGACCACTGGGGATGCCTCATCCACCACGCACTCGGGTAGCGTGTCTGTAATGACCTTCAAGTCAGCCTTGGGCGAGCTAACACTCAACCCCAAAACTTCCCAGAGGTTTCCATGACCGCCTCACAACATGTCCCTCTTAGGACTCTAGGGCACCTCAACTTATGTTAAACAACCGGGTAGCCCATAATGCAATCACCCTCCCACTACGCGGTCCCACACAACATCCCCACCCTACTACCCGACAAGCTAGGGGGAGTCTCTAGATCCTGATGTTGCCTAGTACCCATGCCCCCACCGGCATTCCATTTACACTAGCCACATGCATACAAAATTATCTCTACGCATGTCGTCAATATGACAAATCGCAACATCATTAACTATATACATCATTATCTATTACATGCTACACATTAATATTCAGATATGGTATCAATCATGGCATGTTCCATACGAGCATAGAAAGTGGTATCATCTACTATCTACTGTACGCAATTCTAAAGCATGTTGATTAAACTATTAATCACATACATGGCATGTTATCACACGTCAACCAATCATGTTATCATACCATCAACAAGTCACGACATCCGATAAACTATTCATAGGTGCTCCGTGAGCAATGGGTACAAATACACCCGGATGAGACCCCCGCCACAGAATGGTATTAACAATTCCCTTGCCGAGTGTCTCATAATATCAGGGGACCCCATTCGCCGCATTTTGTACCCACACATTTGATAGAGGAGTAAGATGCATAGATGCATGCGAAAAGCGGTGATGAATTCCCTCACATGTGTGTGTCCTTGAAATTCAATGTGAGAAAACGAGTCTGGGGGTTGAAGGGGCTCAATCTGTTGAAACAAGAACATAAGGATAAGTAACCAGGCAAAACAGGTCAAACTAAGCATGGACTACAAACGGGCCTGAAAGCGAGTCGGTCCAAACAGAACTAAAGTGGGCCTGAAACTGAAAACTGGGTCCAAAATTGGGCCGGGCTCGAAACTAAGCCCAAAACTAGAAACTGGGTTTGAAATTGGGTCGGGCCCGAAACTGGGTCGAAACGGGTTGGGCCTGAATCGGGCCGGACCGAAGGTGGGTTGGCCGAACCAAGTCTGGAGAGCTGGGTCAAGCCCACAGGCGCACTGGGCTACACAGCGGACTGGGTCTGGGTTGCCCAGAACTGAACTCAGCCGAGTCAATTAGGTGACCCGACCTAGTCGACTCAGCAACCCAATTTGGAAAAACTGAGGGAAAGAGAAGGGACATCAGGGAAAATGGAGAAAAGGGAAAGAGAAGGGACATCAGGGAAAATGGAGAAAAGGGAAAGAGAAGAAGATGAGGGACGAGGTTATCAGGGTTCGGTCGAAGGGAGGGCCAACGGATCCAAGCTCCGACGACGGCGGGAAGGATGGAATCCGACGAATCTGGTGTTGTTGAAGCCGTCCGAAGAAGATGGGGGAGGAGGGCAGACCATCGGCAGAAACAGGAGAGAGGAGGCCGAGGGAAGGGGAGAGAGAGAGAGCGGCGGTGGCGGCTTGAGGGAGGGGAAAGAGAGGAGAGAGATTAGCATTAGAGTTAGGAAGAGAAGAGGGTGAGAGGAGGGAGAGAAGGAGAGACGGGAGAAAGAATAGCAGCAGCAACACTATAGCCGCGTGCTACAGTGCTCCGTGGAAGGGGGGGGTGTTTCGAGGGTTAGGATTTTAGGTTGGGTTTCTTTTTCTTTTTTTTAAAATTAAAAATTCAAATTTCAAAAATATTTTAAAAGCCCGAAGAAATCGAATGACAAACATCGAAGGAAAACGTGTGATTTTCAAACTTTTAATTATGACAGGATATTCAATAATTCAAAATTACCAAATTGGCCTCTAAGTCTTCGATCTCAAAATCGAGCAAACGAGGACCCACCACAGGGCCCACACTCACTCCACTACTACCAAGACCCTAAAACTCTGAAAAATCGAGTCGGGTCATTACAGAGTAAGCTATATTTTCTAGCTTTTTCAAAGTATCTCCCACATAAACTTAGCTGCCACTAAGTTTATTTTTCTCCAAGCTTCCTTTCAAGCTTACATCATCATTCCTCCTTATACTGTCATGACCAGTGACAGGTTTATTTGTGCTCCCCAAATTCCAAGGATGTGTGCAACATCACAGCTCGATCTCGATCTCCCTAACATGTCAATACAAAACCAACTCATTCAAACCTGCATGTAAACCATGTTAACCATAGACAAGGGATAGAAGGCAATACATACAATTCATCACACTCATCAAACTAAGGCAAACCACAACGTTAATGCATAAATAGTAGAGTTTACACCCAATGTGCTTAATGTTTACACGACCAAAAAAAAATGTGAGAAGCTAAGGTGGTGTAACATTAGGAGGAGCAGAAATAGAAGGTTGAGAGTCAGATGAAGGAGGTTGTGACTGGCTGCAGGTAATGGCAGCAAGAATTTGTTTCAGAAGGATTTCATGCTCAACAAGTCTATTTGAAAGATGGTTGAACTAAACTTGAAGTCGTTCTTCTAAAGCTATCAAACTTATAGGAGCAAAATCAGTTGTTTCTCCCTCTTGTTCTTCTTCATCTTCTTCTTCTGGTTCTTCAAACACAGGATGGTTAGAGGAGGAAGGATCATTTTTCCCAAAGATGGACTAAGCTAAACTTCTGGGAAGAGCTTTTTGAAGAATGGCCTCGTCGATGGGTCTAGTGAATCTTGGCACTTCCCCTTTTCTTGGTTTGATTTTGAAGTGCTCAGCTAGTTTATACATGAGGTAACTGAAAAGAGGATATCATTTCGTTGCTGATTTCAGTACATAGAGATGGAATGGCACATTCAAGTAGACAGGCAAAATTTCTTCTTGCGAGCAACCCTATCCAGGAGAATAATCATGGGAGGATTTAAATCAGCCATGTTCCCATGTCTAGGATACAGATTGGAGTAAAAGAGAAGATGGAGAACGTGGTATTGTGGTAGTAAGTCTGCACTTCTGATCCATATATGTTTCTTCCACTTTACTTCTTTTCCATACAGTCTTTTGGCAAATTTCTTTTGATCTGGTACTTTTATCTTTGAAGGAATGATGGGTAGAGTAGTATTTGGCACAAGGGGGATCCCAATGATTTCAGAAACAAGTTGAGGAGAGATTCGTACTAATTCTCCATTTTTAAACAGAATTTTGAAACAGTTTGCTTTTGAATCATCTTTGATGGAGCAATACATTCTCATGGCCAATGAAGAATACATTTTTCCACCCCAATGCACCAAATTCAACCAGCCCATATCATGTAGCAGTTGTATAGCCCCACATTTATGCAAATCAGTTGCACAACTAGTTCACTCTATATTTAAAAAATTGAAACATCTATGTCGAACAAGGGGTTGAAGATAGGGACCAGCACCATTTTTGTAACGACCCAACCAGAATACAGGGCTTAGGGCTTGACTCAGTATGATATTGTCCGCTTTGGGCCTCGCACACAAGCTCGAACCCGTACAGTTTTGTTCCTAGGCCCTGGTACACATGGCCATGCCCAAAAGGCCTCACCTGGTATCAGAGTACGTAGCGCGATATTGTCCTCTTTGGGTCCACCCCTCAAGGTTTTGTTTCCACTACCCATCCACTGGGCTGGAAGGTCTCACCTGCTATCAGAGTACGCAGCGAGATATTGTCCTCTTTGGGGTCCACCCCCTCAAGGTTTTGTTTCCACTACCCACACAGGGCTGGAAGGCCTCACACTAAAGTAGAGGTGGGTGGCCTCAAATAAACCCACCATCCTTTTTCTCCCAAACCGATGTGGGACTTCCCACATCAGTTTTTTGGTGTGTTTTCACCCAAAGGGGCAGGGTATCGCAATCACCCCCCTTAAGGCCTTGAGCCACCCTCGGCTCGACTCAGCCCAGCTCAACAATACCAGGGAAGGAGGAAAGCCCACACAGTCAGAGTGTAGAACTCGGCTCTGATACCAAATTTGTAATGACCCGACCCGAATACATGGCTTAGGGCTTGACTCATTGTCATATTGTCCGCTTTGGGCCTCGTGCACAAGCTCGAACCTGTACAGTTTTGTTCTTGGGCCCTGGCCCACGTGGCTAGGCCCAAAAGGCCTCACCTGGTATCAGAGTACGCAGCGCGGCCAGGCCCGAAAGGTCTCACCTGGTATCAGAGTACGTAGCGTGGCCAGGCCTAAAAGGCCTCACCTAGTATCAAAGCACGTAGTGCGATATTGTCCTCTTTGGGTCCACCCCTCAAGGTTTTGTTTCCACTACCCATCCACTGGGCTGGAAGGCCTCACCTGGTATCAGAGTACGCAGCGCGATATTGTCCTCTTTAGGGTCCACCCCCTCAAGGTTTTGTTTCCACTATCCACACAGAGTTGGAAGGCCTCACACTAGAGTAGAGGTGGGTGGCCTCAAATAAACCCACCATCCTCTTTCTCCCAAACCAATGTGGGACTTCCGACATCAGTTTTTTGGTGTGTTTTCACCCAAAAAGGCAGGGTATCACACTCTTCATCTAAGGATTCTCCTTCCTCATCACTTAAACCAGAAGCCTTAATTCCTCTTTCATTCCTAATCTCGGTGCTTTCTTCTTCTTCATCCATGTCTCTTTCTTCTCAGACTTCTTCATAGTCATTGTGTTCTTCTACAACAGTTCTTCTACCCTTTCAGACGGGATTTGACGATGAGGTTGGTGTACGGACTTGGATTTGACAAAAGGAAGTTTGATTAGAGGAATGTTTTCAGAATCAGAATCGCTAAGCTTTAGAGGGATTTGGGTAGGTCTTGAGGAGGCTTGTGTTTTTTCCCAAGAGGTTTCGGTCTGTTGGGAAGTGGAGCACTAGCCTCTGCCTGTTCCTCCAAATCAAGAGTTCGGAAGTTCTTTGGCAATCTCATCTTTGGCATGGTTTGCTTTTGTAAAGAAGACTCAAAAAAAACTAAGAAGGCAGGAGTTTCTGATCTTACCTAAACAAAAAAAAACACAATATTCGTGACACCTTAGTTTTTTGAGGTGAGAGGAACAAAAACCCCAAGTTTTTCTGGTGAGAAATCACTCCGAGAGGTAGCAACTTTGGGTCTAGGGCACGGGATGAGAAGAAGAAAATCGCCAGAGCCGAGGGAGGGACGAGAGGAATTTGATTTTTGATTTTTGATTTTTGATTTTGTAACACCCCATTTTCTCAATGAAATGATATTATGAAAATGCCCCTAGATTGGTGAATTTAATAATTATGATGTTAAATGAGAAAATAGTGGGGCTCATTGCTCAAACTAAGATCCTAAGAACATATTATAAGGGTTAAATTAAAATGAACGGATAATGTACATCAATTGGGTCAATGGACCCAATTGGGACCCAATGGGTCATAATGGACTTATTAGACCATTGGGTGAGCCCAAATTTAATGGGGTTAAGCTGAATTGATTGGGAATTAAGTGAAGCATAATGGGTAGGCTTGATGTACATGTGAAAACCAAATGCAAATGGCTAAAACAACCATAAATGGGTCATGGCATCAAAACGGGTCAACAAGCTAAATGGGGACCCAATGGGTCGAATTGACCATGTTGACCATGGCTGACCGTGTGGACCCTTGAGTGAGCTCAATTGTGATCAAATCAGGTTGAGTTGGATTAGAATGAGTTGCATTTAAATTAAATGGTTGGGTTGACTCAAGAGTAATAAATGAATGGCAATTAATGTGGTGAGTTAAGCCATTGAGTTAGGTGAGTCAAAATGGAAATCAAAGGGGCTGTAAATTCAGTGAATTAAATGGAATATGAATAGTTACTTGGTCTCAAATAAACCAAAACAAGTCCCACACGTTGGGGACTTGTAATGGTAGTTTCCATGCATAATGATAAATGGAATTGAATGAGAATGAGATAAAAATCTCATGGGAATATGGAGGGGTTTCCATCTCATATGGAAACCCATGCCTCCAACGTTGGGATGCCAATGGGTGCATTGGTTGGCAGCAAGTGTCTCATTGGTATGAACAAGATTTTATGTGGGAAATGAGTGGATTAAGTGGCTGATTTAACAAAAGGAAGACACACCCCATTTGGCCGAATTTCATTCCAAGAAAAGCCTTAGAATTCCATCTTCTTTCTCTCCCTCAAGAACACCTCTCTTGGCCGAACCAGCAGTGGTGTCTTTCACCATAGATCAAGTACTAATTCGGCTAGAAGCTAAGGAAGAAAGAAGGAAACAAGAGGGAAGAAGGCAAAGAGCAAAGGCAAGAAGAAAAGCTTGGAATTTGGTAAGTATTTCCATGGATTTTTGTTTAATAAAATGGGATAAATGAAACATGATTGGGCCATGGGTTGCCGAATCTATTAAGGGTTAGACCTTGGTTGGTGTTTCATAAAAGTGATGAAAAATGTATCATTGGGTTCGGCCAATTTGGATGACCGAACCCCATGAAAAGAATTGGTTAATTTTGATGGTCTTTGTAACATGAAACCATGCAAGTGTTGGACTGTTTTAGATGTTTAAGATGCATGTTTTGAAAAGGTTTAAATCATGATTTTGAGTGTCATGTTTTGGGCCTTGGAATGGCCGAATACAACAAGGAATTTAACCTTGGATAAGGTTGCTTAAAAAGGTCAAAAAAAATGTATCATTGGGTTCGGCCACCTTGGTTGGCCGAACCCCATGAAAAGAGTGGATTAGGTTTATGGTTTTGAAGTCTACAAACCATACCTATGGTGGAGGTATTTACATGTTTTAATTGGGTCATGTTATGGCTGAATCCTACTATCTTATGGCTAAGATGCAGTGGATAAACTTTGTGGAATTATTGGAAGAATTGCATCAAAAGAACCATATGGTTCAGCCATGTGAATGGCCGAACCCCATGGGTCTTCTTATGGGATGTTATGTGATTTAAAATGGAGATATGGTTACTGTTTTGGGTCAGCCATTGGATGGCTGAACCATGTAGTTATCATGGTTAAAATGGTAGAGCCTAACTTAAGTACATAGGATGGGATTATTGAACCAAGGGAACCATTGGGTTCGGCCATGTGTTTGGCCGAACCCCCTGGACCATTTTATATGGACTGATTTGTTGAATAAAAGGGTTTCAAACTTGAAGATCATGGAACAATATGATGTGTTCAAAAGGGGTCCCAAGTGAACATTTGGATAAGTCATGAGGGTTACTATGGCTAAGTTGTGACATGAAGGTTCAAATGTGGTTCGGCCATAAGTATGGCCGAACCCCATGACTATGACTATGGGTTTTATGAATCCATTTCATGGAAATAATCGGTGGTTTTTAAAGTTAAAAGCATGATATAACTAAGTATTGGTAGCAATGGCAGTTTTGTGAATAAGGGTAACAATCAAGAGATGAAATGAGGGACTAAACTTAGATGATGTGGTTCGGCCATGTTGTATGGCCGAACCCCATCAAAATAAATGCTTGGGATTAAAGTTGATTCATGGTTTATGTGAACAAGGTGACGGCACGCTAGTCGTGAACGGGTGAAGCTAAAGAAAGAACAAACACTGAAGTGAATCTTCAGTAGGTTTCCTACCTACTTGTAACCACTGTTATATTGTTTTTATCATGATTTTTATAAGTTATGTTGTTATTGATATTATGTTTCAAATTGGTTTTGAATGATGAATTATGTATTTACAAATGACAGACATATACATTGACATCTCATGCATGGCATGGGGTGATGATTATGGATTACCTTATCGTGTGAGTCCCAATGAAAGAACACTGTGAAACAACTCAATGATGAGAGTCTTTCCACAGGAAATGAGGATTATTGTGGATTACCTTATCGTGTGAGTCCCAATGAAAGAACACTGTGAAACAACTCAATGATGAGAGTCTTTCCACAGGAAATGAGAATTACTGTGGATTACCTTATCGTGAGAGTCACAATGAAAGAACACTGTGAAATAACTTGATGGCTATGTATACTGGTAATTGGTGGGACTCATTACATATGGACTTACATACATAGCATTGTTTTCAGATGTTTTATTGATAATCAAGTACTATGATATATATGCATGTTTTATATGCTAACCATGTGGCAGCCCTGATCAGAAAACCTACTGGGCGCGTTGATCTAATGCCCTAATTCTATCCTTAGAGGATAATGCAGGAACAAGGAAGGGGAAAGAGAAAGTCGATGACCAGGAGGGGAGCCAAGCTTAAGAGCTTGAATGACATATGGGATTTTTATATTACTGTCTTTTTGAGTTACATTTTTATGGACATGTAATAAGTTGATACCTTTGCTATGGTTTGTTTATGATATTGACAATGGATGGTTGGATTAACTGTTTTAATAATTGAGACTTGTACTTGCTATCTATTCAGTTTAATTCCGCAGTTAGTCTAGTTTATTCCGCATAACTTGATTAGTTCCATGTGTGGTTTGTCTTTCATGGGTTTAGTCCATGCACACATGGGTGGCCAGTTAAGGGTCGGACCTTGGAAGTCCAGACTTAGCTCGCGTCGTAACGCCGCCCGCTCTCTTCCGGTGTTATTACATTATTATAAAAAAAAAAAATTAGACTCTAATTTCTCGGAGAGGGCGGGGCGTTACAGATTTTGCATTGGAAGATATCTTAACTTAAAAGTTTCGTTCCATCGACATGTCGTTGAATACCGACCTCTCTATCTTCTCGACAATTTTCCCTCTTTTTGACAGTGCTTGATTTAGCATAGTACCAACATGTCTATCACACCGACTAGTCTATTCACCGACATGTCGACTATACCGAAAGGTTTAGATAGTAGCACAATCATCCCTGATTTGTGCAACTTGATCAAATCTTATTCTAGGCACAGATTTATTCCAATATGATAAAACACAGATATGCCAAAAATAATTCGTCAAATGCACAAGATTAATATCTACATTCCAAAACACATAAGGTATAAAATACTTTGAATGTAATGTATGGCTTTCCAAGTAGAACATGTACTATAGCCAGAAATAGTACATTCTAGACTTGTAGTCACCAAAAAATCTATCTTTCTGGGAATACCTTGAAGGTTTCTGTTGTAACACCTCAAATTTTCCTCAGCTTATAAATTTATTGGATGGGCCCACTTGGATTGCAATGTAATTGAATTTGAAATTAAAAAGTTGAAATGGACATTAGATGGGAAAGGAAATGGGTCAATTACCCAATTAAGACCCAATGGGTCATAAGTAATCTTGATTTAAAATTAATTGATGAATTAGATCATCATACATAAATTACATAATAAGAGGGGATAATAGAATTAAAGTAACAAAATAAAATGGTATATGGAAGTTTGAAAATAATTGGGTAAATTTAGTTAAGTTAGTTGAATTTGGATAAGTTAATGCATTAAAGTCCACCTCATCAAGTGAGGTGGCATGTGGGTGATGTGGCATCCATGTCATCACATGGAAGCCAACTAAGCAAGGATGCCATGTCATCAAGTGAGGTGGAAAGTAGAATTGAGGTGGCATACAAGTGGAGGTGACACATCAAGTGACATGGCCAAAGTGGGACCCAGGTGCCATGTGGTGACCAAGTCACCACATGCATGGTCGACCATGGCATGGGTTGACTTGGCAACCACTTTTGAATTTTAAATCTTGAATAGGGTTTTGCTTTTAAGAGGTCTTAAGTTGGGAAGATGAAGGGATAAGATGGAAGGCTAGGATTTCATCTAAGGAAATATCAAGGGTGGAGATTAAGAGTTGGGGTATCATGCCTAGGTACATTGTACCTAGACACTTGGGAATCCAAGGGTCTTCACCTCAAAAGCAATGAGGCCACCATTGGTAAACCAAGAGCGTCCTTGGTTAGACCAAGTCATTATGAGAGATTAGGGCCTTAAGATAAAAACCCAACCCAAACCAAAGGGGACTCCAAACCCCTTGGCCGACGCCCCCACAGCCACCCCCCCCCCTCCCCTCTCCCCCTCCCTCCTGAACAACCCCCCCCCCCCCCCCCCCCCCTCTGTCTCCCATCTCTACGTCCATACACTTGAAGATTTTGAAGATCAAAGAAAGGAGAAGAAGAACTAAGTAAGAAGAGAAATATCAAAAGAAAAGAAGGAGATTGAAGAGCCAAAGAGGTTGAGCAACTCATTGAAGGAAAGGTATGTCTAGATGCAATAAAATCATTGGGGATTAATCTAAGGAAGCCATAGGTTCAGCCATGGTGTGGCCGAACCCATGGGTTCCATGCTGGTTGGAATGAATGGCCAAAAATGTTATAAGGCCATGGAGTTGGAAATCCATCTAAAGGACGGTTATGGGTTGAAACAAAACAACCATAAGATTAATCCAGATCATCATGGATTCAGCCATGATATGGTCAAATCCATGGGTCTAACGTTTTAAGGGTTTTGATGAATCCTTGTTAAGAACTTGTAAGAGGGAGGAATGATCAAACATGAGGGAACATAGGTTCGGCCATAATGAATGGCCGAACCCATGCTATGATTATGATTGGATTGATGGATTAAGAAAAATATGAAAAATGAGTAAGGTAAAAGGATGAAAATCCACCATGATGGTTCGGCCATGTTGTGTGGTTGGACCCTAACCTTGGCTAGTGGGTAGGATAAATATATATTGAGTTAAGTATGGAAGATGGAATCCATGTTCAACCTTGATTAAGGATGGATTTCAAGGAGAAAGAATCAAAGAACAAGGTTTTGCCTCTTGCATGGCCGAACCCTATTTTTGTATGGGGACCATTTGAGGACTAAAAGAGATACTAGATGAGGTTCGGCCATGTTATATGGCCGAACCCCATCAAGTGACCTAAAACATGTTTGATGTATTTTTTTTAAGAAAAACCCATACTCAAGGTGATGTAGGATGGAAAGGAGATGAAAAGGAAGAACAATGGGTTCGGCCATGTTGTATGGCCGAACCCCATGGATGATTTTATGGATCTATGTATGTTTAAAGTTTAAATGACTAACTTGGGATTATTAGATTAAGAAATGAGAAAAAATGAATGATGATTGACTCACATTATTTAAAATAATATGAGGATTAAAAAATGGGTCAAAAATAAAGAATGAGATTCGGCCATGTTGTATGGCCGAACCCCATTGATGGTTTCTGTGAACATGAACACATTTTTGGGACAATAAGGTTCAACCATGTTGTATGGCCGAACCCCATTGAGGGTCTTAACGGGTCTAAGGACTATGATGCATAAGTGCGTTAAGAAATGAACATAGAACTTAGATGGAAATAGGGATGATGAAATTAAAATAGAAAATCAAACTAATATGTATGTTTGAATTTGATCAGGTAAAGAGGCTCGCAAAGGGATTGCGATTCGTCTCACGCGACTGTTAGCGTTATCATTGCAAGACAAGAAAGGATAGTATATCAGACATTGGTAGGATTCCTACCTCATTGAGAACACTATGGAGTATAATATGACACTTGTTTTATTCAAAATATGATGAATGCATTGACTAAATAAATTGTATATGATTATGAGTTGATTTTTAATGATATTAGATATTTTAAATGAAGTGGCATTCTTACATACATTACCTCATGCATGGCATGGGAGGGAACACATATGACCAACAAGCCAAGTCCTGAGAGGTCCGGACAAGTCTTGGGCTTGAGATTAGCTTATATGAAGCTATATTGACCGTTGAGATTTGGCCGCTTCCGGTTGATAGAAAAGTAAGGCGTAATTGGGCCAAAAAGCTACTGGGTAGTCAGTCTTGAAACCCTGCATAGAGGGAGGAGCCCATACTCCACTGGAAATCCCGGTTAATTTGTGGCTAGGTATAAAGTGCCCTAGTGGTTGCCGCCTCAAACACTGTGGACATAATTGGCCAAGGAAACCATTGATTGATTTATGATGTGATTGGGTATGGACATTGGGTGGGATTTCATTTGGCATTGACACCCATGACAGGATACTTATGTTAGCATGATTATGATATGGACATCATGCATTGTTTTATTACTTACAAGATGTTCTTACAAATATGCCATTAATGATGTATAAACCCTTGATTTATGATATTCTAATATTACTCCTATGTGTACCCTAACCCTAATTGGAATACCTACTGGGCATGTTGACTAATGCCCTACTTCTACCCTATAGCTGTTGGAACAGGAAATGCTAAGGAAAATGACGTAGGACCGGAAGGGAGCCAAGCGTAGGAGCTTGGACGATTGAAGTTTAAATTATTTAGTTTTGATTTCAATGATATATTCGGAGGACTTGCATTTTGGGTTGTAATAATTTAGACTATTTGGGACAACTTAGAACTTATTTGTTATGGTTTGATAATCCTTAGTTTTATTGAAATTTTATGGTGATTGGCTTTCCTTGCCTAATGATGTTAAGAAAATGAATAACATCTTATTCATATAAATTATTCCGCAAGCAATAAGATAAACGTGTGTAAATGTTTTGTGGACTTAGTCCACGCACACTTAATAGTGGCCAGTCAAGGGTCGGGTTTTGGAAACTCAGACTTGACTGGCCTCGTAACGGCCCGTCCTCTCTCACTTATCAAAAAAAAAATATACTCTGATTTATGCAAGTGAAAAAGAGCGGGGCGTTACATCTGTATTGGATATCTCAACTTCTTCAACATTTGATCAAGTTGTCTTAACAAACAGTCATGCTTTGGGTCCTCTTTCATTGGAGGTATCCTACCATTAGGCCTTGGTGAATAAGTATTAGTCTTTACTTTAGGATTCTATGGATGTCTTTTAGCTTTAGGATTTGGAGCTTGGTTTTGGGCTTTATCATCCATGTACCTCTTTCTAAGATTGCATTCCATGTTCTAATGTCCAACCTTATGGCAATAGAAACACTTACCCTTGACGGTTTTAGGCACATCTCCTTTAGCAAACACCCTTTGGCCAATAGGTCCATTAATTTCCAATGAGGAACCAAGACCCGACCTCTCGCCAAACCTTTTACCCATTTTTAAGAGTTTTTTCCAATTTTTCTTCGTCTTGGATAAATTTATCTTGAAACTTCTCTTTATGGTTTCTTAAGTCTTGTACCTCTAGAGTCAGTTTCATCACATGATCTTCAAGATCTTCTTTGACATTATTCAGCATCTTGATGTCAACCCTTTGTCTTTTTAATGTTTCTTGAAGGTATACTTCAATTTCTTTGATTTTCAAAACTTCTTCATTTGAAGAAATTAGTTCTATGGTGAGAGTCTCATTGTCATCCTTCAAGGTTTCAAATTTATTTGCAAGGTTTAGTTTTTCAGACTTAACCTTATTTATCTTCTTAGCCAACTACTTATTTTATAGACACAGGACATTGTAGGATTCTCTGAGATCACTATCTTTACCAAGATCATTTTTACTATCCTCATCTTCACTTGAGGATCCCCCTTGAACATCATGAACGGAGGCTATGAAACATTTCAAATTTTCACCTCTCTCATGATTCTCCAATTTGTTATGAGAAGTGGAGCCTTCTATTGAGCTATCCAAAGATGTACAATATTTTACAATAAACTCATCTTGGATAGAGGTCCATTCTTCTTCATCATGGGATGCAAATTTATTTTCTATTTTTGTTTTCAAGAAATAGTAAACAAACAATAGAGAATAGTGAGCAAATTTTGGAGTACCCATGAAGGTGTTGTAGCATGGATCAACTCGGATGGTTAAATCATTTGTGAAGAGCACTTAGGCTCTGATACCAATTGAAAGTTCTCCCTTGGTGCTAGAACACGATTGACCTAAGAGGGGGGGTGAATAGGTCAATCTAAAATTGTTGTTTTTTTTTTTAAATTGATTAATTACGTGCAGCGGATATAATAATCAAGTGTGTGTGTGTGTGTTAGCAAATGTGATTAAGAAATCAAAACAAGAAATTACCTCTAATACCACAAGCAGAAGAACACAAGATATATCGTGGTTCAGTTAACCAACCTACATCCACTATTAGGACTAGCTCAACTTTGAGCTATCCCCAAATTCAGTAAGTAGGGATTAACACTCTCACAATTAGAGTCGGAATTTCACCTCACTCAATCGGCTGGGAATTCCACCCACCACATGTGCCAGAGACTACGGTCTAAATTATTTATAGTGGTTCCGGAGCCAAGCCTCCTTCATCCACTTTCACAGGATGAAGGTCTTAAAACAAAATTAAAACCAAGAAGCACTTACCTTGAAGCTCTTTCTCGAAGATGTGTGCTTCTCAAAGATCCACCCAATGTATGTCTACCCGATTTAATCCCGACGCTCCGCCTTTTAGTCGTCTTTCAGCAATCACAATTTTACGATGACTAGGAAACTCGTTCTACCAATCTCTTTCCTAGTTTGTACCTTTTCTTTTCTCCTCTTTTTCTCTCTCTCACTAACTCAATCAATAGATTGGTTGTATATGATTCTCAGGTGTAGGTACTAGAGAGTTGACTGTTTCTTAGAGTGTATGACTCTTCTCAGTTCAAAGAAGATGATTAAATGATCACACAACTCTCATATTTATAGAGGAGGTAACACAGTTTTTCAAACTAGTTAGTACCGATAGGTCGGGGGCACCGATGGATCGGTGTTCGTATTTATTACCGTTCAACCACCCCACCATTGCACATTAAATGCACTCCCAACGGCTTAATTAATTCTCGATCGATAGGTCCGTGTCACCGATGGGTCGACAGTCATGGCACGGAGAGATCAGTCCATACGAGGGTCTCGATCTGGAGCAATACCATGCAGATATAGTTTCATGTCTAGAAACTTGTCATGCCCAGAACGACCTGTCGCCCTTTACCTAGGGGTCGGTCTTGGTATTCTCGATCGGTCTTAAATTACCGAGATGTCTGTTTTCTCAAAACTCCAACTGATTTCTAAGTTCCAAAACTCATAAGTTATCAAAGACGAGTTGTTGACCACAAGGGGTCGTTAAGTTCATTACACAGAATGACAGTTCTATGATCCAGAACCTTTGTCAATCTAACGACCACTCTTTAACCACGATGTGTCGATCTTGTCTCCACCGAGGGTCGATGAGAACGACTGGTCGAGCTGACAATGAACTTAATTCATATTTCCAAGTTCGCTCCCAGTTCACTTTCAAGCTTTCCCCCTAGGCTTTTTATGATTTTACCACTTGTTCAACTAACCTATGAATAGTCCTCCAAAGGTGTGGGTACCACCAAAAGTCATCTATGACAAAATATTTGTATTGTGATTGCCATAACGATAAGTTTCAATCCGGTGGAGCATGATCTTCAATCTTGATCACCTTGAGTCTTTAAGCTTCTAGCAAGTGCTTCTTCCCGAGTCATTAAATTGACAAACATAGGGACTTGTCAAAGCCTGGGCACTAACATTTTATTTTATCTGAATTAAAAAATAAATAAATAACACAAAAGGAAGTTGGATTTTTTTTAAAAAAAATTTGAAAACGTAAATATCCGCTGATAGCGGTCGATATTTTGAATATCGGCTGAGATATCGACCCGGGCCCTTCACAGTTTTGATTTTTTTTTTTTTTTTAAAAAAGACCGATGAAAGTTCTCCCTTTGGTGTAAGAACACGATTAAACGTAAAGGGGGTTGAATAGGTCAATCTAAAAATCATTGGTCCTTTTAAAAATTACTTAATTGATTAATTAAGTGCAGCTGATATAACAACCAAGTGTGTGTGTTAGCAAATGTGATTAAGTAATCAACCCAATGACTTAGCTCTAATACCACAAGCAAAAGGACACAAGATATATAGTTGTTTGGTTAGCCAACCTATACCCACTATTAGGACTAGCTCAACCTTGAGCTATCCCCAAATTCACTATATGGGGACTAACACCCTCACAATTAGAGTACGAATTCCACCTAACTCAATCGGCTGGAAATTTCATCCACCACATGTAAAATAGGAATTCCACTTATTTGAATTGGCTGGGAATTCCACCACCACGTGTGCCAGAGACTACGCTCTAGATTTTTTACAATGGTTCCGGAGCCAAGCCTCCTTAATCCACTTTCACAGGACAAAGGTTTAAAACAAAATTAAAACCAAGAAGCACTTGCCTTGCAGCTCTTTCTCGAAGATATGTGTTTCCCTAAGATCCAATCAATGTGTGCCCGACTTAATCCCGACGCTCCTCCTTGTAGCCGTCGTTGAGCAATCACAATTTTAGGGTGATTAGGAAATTGGTTCTACCAATATCTTTCCTAGTTTGTATCTTTTATTTTATCCTCTCTTTTATTAACTCAATCAATAAATTGGTTCTATTTGATTATCACGTATAGGCACAAGAGACTTGATCGTTCCTTAGAGTGTGTGAATTTTCTCAGTTCAAAGAAGATGATTAAATGATCACACAGCTCTCATATTCATAAAGGGTCAACACAATTTTTCAAACTGTCCAATATCGACAAGTCGGGGCATCTATGGGTCGGTGTTCATATTTTTTACCGTTGTACATTAACTGCACTCCCAATGATATAATTAATTCCAGGTCGACAAGTCGGTGTCACCGATGGTCAACAGTCATGGCACCGAGAGGTCGATGCATACGAGGGTCTCGATCTGAGGAAACACCATGAAGACAGAGTTTCATGTCCCTAAACTTTTCCTGCCCAGAACGACTTGTAGCCCTTTGCCGAGGGGTCAGTCCTGGTACTCTTGATCGGTCTTGAATTACTGAGGTGTCTGTTTTCTCGAGCGTCCAGTTGAGTTCTAAATTCTAGAACTCATAAGTTATCATCGACGAGTCGTTGACTGCGAGGCATTAAGGTCATCGCCGAGGGGTTAGTGCATACGAGACTCTCGATTAGAGGCATACCCAGAATGATAGCTCAATGTTCCAGAACATATGCCAATCTAGTCGACCAGTCCTTGACCACGATGGGCCAATCCTGTTTCAACCAAGGGGTCGGTGAGAACGACTGGTCGACCTGACAGTGAACTTAATTCATATTTCCAAGTTCGTTTTCAATTCACTGTCAAGCTTCCTCTCTAGGTTTTTTATGATTTTATCACTTGTTCTGTAACGCCCCGCCCTTTCTGAGATTCAGAGTCTAATTTATTTTTTTTTTAAATTAAAATCGGACAAGGGCGGAGATACGTCACGACGCGAGTTAAGTTCGGACTTCCAAAGTCCGACCCTTAACTCGCCACCCATGTGTGCATGAACTAAACCCAAGATAACGAACCACACATGGAACTAAACAATGTCTTGCGGAATAAACTAGACTAACTGTGAAAATAGATTGAATAGATAGCAAGTACAAGTCTCAATTAATAAATAATATAAACCAACCATCCATTGTTAATATCATAAACAAACCATTGCAAAGTATCAACTTATTACATGTCCACAAAATATAACTAAAAAGACAGTAATAAAGAAATCCCAATCAACAATCAAGCGCTTAGACTTGGCTCCCCTCCATGTCCACAACCTTCTCTTTCCCTTTTCCATTTCCTGCATTATCCTCTGAGGATAGAATTAGGGCATTAGATCAACGTGCCCAGTAGGTTCCCGATCAGGGCTACCACATGGTTAGATTATAAATCATGCATATATCAAATGTATGATTATCAAAAACATATAAAACCATGCTATGTATGTATGCAAATGTAATGAGCCCCACCCCATCACACATACATATAGCCATCACTTGACGTGTCTTATATCAACATATTAATTCTCCTGGAGGGACTTTCACCGCCTAAGGAGGCCCCGCAGTTGCATCACGGGCATTCCGACGGAGTATGGGCTCCGGTGTCCATAATCATCTGATAATCCTCCTGGCAGGACCCTCATCGCCTAAGAGGCCCCACAGTTGCATCACGGGCATACCGACGGAGTGTGGGCTCCGGTTTCCACAATCATCATCCCATGTCCATGCATGAGATGCCAATGTATATATAAAACATGTAAATAATATCCATCATTCAAACCCAATAAAATAGAACATGAGTCTCATAAAAACCAAGATAAAACTGTGGTTACAAGTAGGTAGGAAACCTACTGAAGATTCACTTCAGCGTCCGTTCTTTCTTAGGCTTTACCCGGTCACGACTCGCACGTCGTTCAACTTCCGTTACCTTGTCCATATAACAGTAAATAAATCATACTATCATTTAAATGTTCATTCACATCTAAGACCCAAAAACATCTTGTGGGGTTCAGCCATACGCATGGCCGAACCTCACCCACTTTGGGATTTAATCTTCCTTTTTCATTTGATAAACATTTCATACTTCAAACATGTCTTGGTAGGGTTCGGCCATACACCATGGCCAAACCATACCACTTTGGTTTTGGCCCACAAATCAATTCCTTTGGTCAATCCTTTCATATTGAACTTTGGCTAGTATTTATGGTTTTGCCATTGATCTTAAACCATATTGAAACTAACATCCATAACCAGCGATTCTTTCCATGAAATGGATTCATAAAACCCATGGTCATGTCCATGGGGTTCGGCCCTACACATGGCCGAACCCTATGGCTTTCCCATTTAAACTTCCATGTCCTAACTTAGCCATATAATCCCATAGATCGGCCATGAAATAGCCGACCCATGACTTGTCCAATTGTTCACATAAAAATCCTTTACCAACCACTCAAGATGTTCCATGATCTTTAAATTTGAAACCATTTGAATCTACAAAACAGTCCATATAAAATGGTCCATGGGGTTCGGCCATACACATGGCCGAACCCAATGGCTCTCTTGATTCAATTAGTCCATCATCTATCCATGATTTGGATCAGCAACTTAACCATAATATTAACATGGTTCAGCCATATATTGGCCGACCAAAAACAGCAAACATATTTCCATTTTAAACCACATAAGCACCCATAAAATGACCCATGGGGTTCGGCCATGCATATGGTCCTTTTGATGCAATTCTTCCAATGATCTTACATAATTTATCCACTGCATCTTAGCCATAAAAACAGCAAGGTTTAACCATCCATTGCCGATCCCATACAGTTAATTAATTTCATTTTACAATCCTTTTAAACATCTATACACTTGGTATGGTTTTTATCCCCAAAAACCATACCATTCACCAATGATTTCCATGGGGTTCGGCCATCCCAAGTGGCCGAACTCCATGCTCTAAATTTCCATTCTTTTCAACCTCATCATCATATTTCAAACCATTGATAAATTCAGCATAACATGACCTAATTAAAACATGTAAATACTTCCACCACCGGTATGGTTTGTGGACTTCACAACCATAGCCCAACCAAATTCATTTCATGGGGTTCGGCCAATCATGGTGGCCGAACCCAATGGTATATTTTTCTTACCATTAAACACAACCTTTATCCAAGATTAAATTCCTTGATACAATCGGCCATTCCATGGCCCAAAACATGTTCCATTTGTCCCATCTTTTTAAACAAAAATCCATGGAAATACTTACCAAATTTCAAGCTTTTCTTCTTGCCTTTGCTCTTTACTTCCTATCTTTCTTAACCTCCCTTCCTTTGCTAGTTTATGCTTGATCAATTGGTGCAAACACCACTTCTGGTTCAGCCAAGAGAAAGAGTTTGGAGAGAGGGAGAAAGAGATGGGGATTCTTAAGATTTTCTATGTGAAAATCGGCCAAATGAGGTGATCTATCTCTTTTGTAATTCAGCCACAAAATCCATTCATTTCCCTCATAACTTCTTGACAAAATCGATGGATCATTGGGTGCCATCCAAGGCACCCCTTGGTACCAACAGTCACCACTCTTGGAATCAACCATTGCACCCATTTAGTTCTCCATTAAATCTTACCTCATTTCCATACAACCCATTTAACATATGCATGGGTATCGCCATTACAAGTCCCCAACGTGTGGGACTTGTTTTGGTTTGTTTGAGACCAAGGCACTCTCCATCTTCCCTTCAACTCACTCATTTTTACAGCCCCTTTGATTTCCATTTTTGACTCACCCAACTCACAAGTCCAACTCACCACATTTAAATGACACTCATTTAATGCACTTGAGTCAACTCATTCTTAATTAAAACTCACTCCAAAATCAATCCAACTCGAGCTCCACTAACTCATACTTGAGCTCAATTGAGGGCCCACACGGTCATCAATGGTCAACCCGGTCAACCCGACCCATTGGGTCCCCAATTAGCCCCTTGACCCATTTTGACCCCATGACCCAATTATGGGTGATTTAGCCATTTTTAAGTGGTTTTCACATGTGCATCAAGCCTACCCATTTTTGCTCCACTTGATTTCCAATCAATTCAGCTTAACCCCATTTAATTTGAGATCACACAATGGTCCAATAATCCCCTATGGCCCATTGGGTCCAATTGGGCCCTTTGACCCATTTAACCATTTTCGACCCAATTGTTGTACATTATCTGTTCCCTTCAAGCTAACCCTTATAATATGCTCTTAGGATCTTAGTTTGAGCAATGGGCCCCACCATTTCCTTATTTAACATCACAATCATTTAATTTAACAAACTAGGGGCATTTTCGTAATATCCATTTCATTGAGAAATTGGGGTGTTACATGTTCAACTAAGACTAGAATGGTCCTCCTAAGGTATGGATACCACCTAAAGTCATATATGGTCATATACATGTTTTGTGATTGCCATAACGATGAGCTTCAATTCGGTGGAGCATGATCTTCAATCTTGATCACCTTGAGTCTTCAAGCTTCTAGCAAGTGTTTCTTCCCGAGACATGGAATTGACAAACTTAGGGAATAGGCAAAGCCGGGGTACTAACAATCTCCCCCTTTGCCAATTTCATGACAAAACCTAGAAGCTAATCTAATTACAAACCCACCCTTATTACATCACATTTGAATACAAAAATATTACATTGATTACATGTATATATTACGGAAAAGCAAGACTATGATCTTCGAATATTCTTGTTCAGTTTGCTTCATTTCATGATTTCCCTTTCAAGTATATAAGCAAGCAACACTAGAAAATCATTAGAGAGGTTAGTCCAAAACATAAATATGTATCCATGGACTAAAATAGATTTTTATTCATGCTCCCCCATACACCATGATTTCCTAGAAATCGACACTACCCATAGCATATCCAAGCTATCAATGTTGAAAAGATTTTCTCCCCCAATCATCTTTGAGTTTGAAGTCTCAAACTCCAAGCATAGACATTCTCCCATGTCCATTGTTTCTCCCCATTTTACCAATTACTCTTCTTAATTGGCTTTGTTGTCTAACAGCTTCTACTAAAATCTCCCCCATTTTGTCATACAATTGACAAAGGTTTTGTAAGCAGACGTCGATTTTCCTTTCATTTTAAAGGAATTGGATTTCAAGCACTCCCCCATGCTTCTTGCATTTAGTGCTTCCATGAGTTCACTTCCAACTCATTTAATCTTTCCATTAATCAATGCAGGCTTCTCATGCATTCATGCATTGATCTCCCACAGTACAATGCAAATTGCCATTGCATTACTGTTTTTATTCTTCTTCCCCTTTAAGAGTTGTGTTGTCTTTAAGGTGTTCTCCCAATGGGGTTAAGCTAACTTACCTGGCTTCCCTTCTTGGAGTCTTCTCCCTCATCTCCAAGCTATCTTTTCTAGCTATTTTGACTCAACTCCCCCATAAACTTAGTTGCCTCTAAGTTTATTTTTCTCCATGCTTTCTTTCAAGCATACATCATCATTCCTCCCTACACTGTCATGACTAGTGATAGGTACTAAAAAACACATATTTTGTACTCCCCCAAACTCCAAGGATGTGTGCAACATCACAGCCTGATCCCTATCTCCCTACTATACCACTACAAAACCAACTCATTCAAACCTACATGTTTGTCTATTTAACAAAAACCATGTTAACCATAGAAAAGAGATAGAAGGCATTCAAACACAGCAATGCAAGCATCAAACCATATCATATCATTGATAATCAAAATGTGCAGTACATATGGTTTTGGAGGGGGCATCATGGATGCTTAGATAAAATACCAAAAATATACAGTTTTTCAGATCAAGCAAAATGTGAAAAAATATCCTAAGCAGAGTCATCCTGTGCAGGTGTTGGAGGAGAAAGGGATCGAGAATCTAGAACTGTGCTATCAGATCTAGCAGAGGAGGAGATAGTAGAGACTAATTTGTGGACAGACAACCTGATGTTATCTAGATTTCTTTCAAGGTTGTTTATTCTCCTTTCAAGTGTGTAGACCCTTCTGCCCAGACTGATATTCTCTTGAGAGGGATATTGGTATTCTTCTTCTTCCTTAGGGTCTCTCCAAAAGTCCTCAAAACGATGAATTTCTTCTTCAATACTGTCATCAGGGATAATGATATGGTCTTCGTTACTAGTTCTAAGACCATTCTCCTCTTCTGCATCTTCTCTCCTTCCCTCACGATGTTCTTCCATGAAGATGACATCTTTGTCAATGATGGGGTTTTCTTCAACCTCTAGTCGGGTTTTCTGATGAGAACTGGATTCTGATCTATGGGGAGCGAGTGTGAACTTACCACTCTGAACAGACGCAAGATTTCCAGAGCTAGGGCCACAGCAAGATCGAAAGACTGATCTTTTGGTTCTTTTGGGTCACTGACTGGTTTTTTCTCGTTCTTCAAAGGTCAAAGGGCGTGATTGGGCTGCCATCTTTCTAGGCATGATTTTTCCAAGAGGAGATCCTCAAACAGTGGCTTGGATGTGGATGAGGTGAAGATTGAGCCTAAACTAATCTAAGAAAATCACAAAAATCATGATTTTCAGGCTTCTAGAGACGGGACGCACAAAAAATTTATGGTTTTTCGGTGAAAAATCACTACGAAAGGTCGCGTCGACTGGTCTAGGGCACGGGAGGCGAAAGGGAGATCACCAGACCTTCACAGGAGAGGAGACGACAAATTCAAATAAATTATCATTTTCGTAGAAAGGGTCCCTTTTAATTTAAACATTCTGTCTCACCGACATGTCGTTTCTATCAACAGGTCAAACCTTTCGACAATTTTTGCCCTTTTCAACAGTGCTCTATTTATCATACTACCGACACGTCTGTCACACCGACTAGTTTATTCACCAACATGTCGACTATACCGAGAGGTTTAGATAGCAGAGCAATCATCCCTGATTTGTGCAACTTGATGAAATCTTATTTTAAGCACGGCATACACAGATTTATTCCAATATGATAAAACACATATGCCAAAAATAATTCATCAAATCATTAAAACATGCACAAGATCAAAATTTATATTCCAAAACACATAAAGTTCAAAACACTTTGAATGGAATGTATGGTTTTCCAAGTAGAATATGTACTATAGCCAGGAATAGTACATTCTAGACTTGTAGTTAGCCAATTTTTCTCTCTTCATATGACAACACTTTTCTGCTATATGAACTCACATGATCTCTTGTGAGTCCATTTGTCGTAGTCTAAGATATGGAAGTGAATCTTAACCAAAACAAAACATGAATGGTTGTCTATCTCCTGGGTATAAAGATTGTGGCATTTGGTATTGCATACACACCCCTATGATCGTACCTTTGATGACCAAACTTGGGATCCTTCAACTCTTTTAAGACATGATTCAGCTGTCTCAACAAAGAGTCTTGCCTTGTGTCCACCTTCCTTGGGTTTCTTTTAAGGTTAGGTGTTAATGGATGTCTTTTAGGTACAGGCTTTACTGGATTGTGCCATTTAGCTTGTGCTTGTCTTTCCAAGTGTCTCTTCCAATGGTAGCAATTTCTTTTGAAATGCCCAACCTTTTGACAGAAATAGCATTTCCCATTGAAGGGTGAGAGACACTTGCTTTTCCAAACACCCCATGGTTCATAGATTCTATGGTGGATGAGGCACCAAGACCAGACCTATGACCATATTGTTTACCTGAACCTAAGAGTCTTTTAAGTCTTTCATCTTCTTGGGTAAACTTATCTTGGAATTTTTCTTTATGAATTTTTAATTCCTTAACTTCCAAAGATAATTTTTTAACATCCTCTTCAAGAAGGTTATTGTGATACCACAGATTCTCTACATCCTTGCAGTGAATACTTATCTCTTCTTGAAGGTTTTTATTATTCTTTTTTAGTTTTGAGTTTTCATTGTCAGAGAATTCCAACTTAAAGGCTAGGAGATATTTTTCAGTTTTTAAACCCTCCACTTGATTAGAGAGGTTCAGGTTCTCATTTTAACCTTGTCTAATTTCTTTGCCAACCTCTCACTTTCAAGGAATAGAGCACTGTAGGAGGCTTGAATATTTTCATCATCTTCACTCTCATCATCCTTCGTTACAACTGTGGGATTTTCTTGATCACAATGATCGAGGCTATGAGACTTTTTGATACATCAACTTTTCTTTGAGTCTCTTTATCGGAATCACTCTCTGATTCAGAGGTTTCCACATGGGTCACACCCACATTCATAGGCTTCTTAATTTTATCTGAGAGACATTCGTTCATGAAGTGTTCTCTCCCTCCACAATTATAACAAGTTTGCTCCTTGGCAACCTCTCCCTCCTTCCCTTTCCCTCTAATTTCTTCTTGCCTTTTAGGGTATCTTTTACTTGATTCACCTTTTTCCATTCTTCTCAAGTTGTTTCTTTTAACAAAGTTTTTATAAAACCTTTTGGCAAACATTGTCATTTCATCACTTAAGAACTCATCTTCCAAAAAATCATTTTTTTTCTTTTGTTTTCTTTTGTTTTAAGGAAGATTTCAAGGCAATGGATTTGTCCTTTGGTTGTTCAAAGTGTACTTCATAGGTTTGTAATGAACCAACCATATCATCGATGTTCATTAGAGACACATCTATGTTATCGTCCATAGCCACAACATTGGGCTTGAATCTTTCTAAAAGATTCCAGAAAACTTTGGTACATACCTTGTCCTCGGGTATCACTTCACCTAGAGCGTACATTTGATTCACAATGTCGCTTATCTTGGAATAGAAATCCATGAAGACTTCATCCTCCCTCATTTTAATAGTATCAAATTGATATTGGAGGAGCTGAAGTTTGGACCTCTTAACTATTAAGGCGCTTTCATGAGTTCTTTCAAGAACTTCTCATGTCTCCTTTGCAGTTCCACAGGTCATAAGTCGCCTGCACTCGCTATCAGATACTACAAAGTTAAGGGCATTCATGGCTTTGCCATTAGCTGTCTGAGCAGTTTTTTCAACAGAGGTCCAAGAGGTAAAATGTTTGGGAGTCATAAACATGGTTGTGGTGGATGTTGTCATCTTCTCTTCCATGGGTTCCTGCCATCCAGTCCTTACAATATCCCATACCGATTAATCTATGGAAACTAAGAAACTTCTCATTTTGACTTTTCATAAGGCCTAGTTTGATCCATCGAAGTAAGGGGTTTAGATATTGCATAACTGTCTCCCATGGCGTTTTATCTTGGATCAACTCGAATGGTTAATCCTTGTAAAGAGCACTAGGCTCTAATACCAATTGAAAGTTCTCACTTTGGTGCTAAAACACGATTGACCCTAGAAGAGAGGGGAAGGGGGGGGGTGGTGAATAGGTCAATCTAAAAATTGTTAGTCCTTTTTAAAAATTACTTGATTGATTAATTAAGTGCAGCGGATATGACAATCAAGTGTGTGTGTTAGCAAATGTGATTAAGCAATCAACAAAAGAAATTAGCTCTAACATCACAAGCACAAGGACACAAGATACATAGTTGTTCGGTAGCCAAACTACATCCACTGTTAGGACTAACTCAACCTTGAGTTATCCCCAAATTCACTAAGTAAGGACTTACACCCTCACAATTAGAGTAAGAATTCCACCTAACTCAATCGGTTGGAAATTTCACATACCACGTATAAAATAGGAATTCCACCTATTTGAATTGGCTGGGAATTCCACCCACCACGTATGCCAGTGACTATGCTTTACATTTTTTATAGGGTTCCGAAGTCAAGCCTCCTTAATCCACTTTCACAGAACAAAGGTTTTAAAACAAAATTAAAATCAAGAAACACTTGTCTTATAGCTCTTTCTTAAAGATGTGTGCTTCTCAAATATACACCCAATGTGTGCCCGAGTTAATTCCGACGCTACACCTTTTAGCCGTTGTTGATCAATCACAATTTCATGGTGACTAGGAAAATGGTTCTACCAATATCTTTCCCAGTTTGTATCTTTTCTTTTCTCCTCTCTTTCTTTCTTTTACTAACTCAATCAATAGATTGGTTGTATTTGATTCTCAGGTGTAAGCACAAGAGTTGATCGTTCCTTAGAGTGTGTGAATTTTCTCAGTTCAATGAAGATGATTAAATGATTACACAACTCTCATATTTATAGAGGAGTCAACACAGTTTTTTAAATTGTCCAGTACCGCAAGTCGAGGGCGCCGTTAGGTCGGTGTTCATATTTATTATCGTTCGACCACCCGACCATTGCATATTAAATGCACTCCCAACAGTATAATTAATTCCCAGTCTACTAGTCAGTATCAGCGATGGGTCGATGATCATGGTACCGAGAGGTCGGTCCATACAAGGGTCTCGTTCTGGGGCAACACAATGCAGACAGAGTTTCATGTCCCGAAACTTGTCCTGCCCAGAACGACCTGTCGCCCTTTACCAAGGGTAATACACTGTCCTAAAAAGTCCCACATTGCCAGTGCCATTGGAAATTCCCTGGTATATAAGTAGTAGCCTTCCTCCTTCTAGCACCAGGCCTTTTGAGAGCAATAGTAGGTTGGCTCGCCAAAGCAAAGCCGTGAGGGTCCGTGTGTAAGCCTAAAGCGGACAATATTGTGCTAGCGGGACTGGTTGTTACAGAGGGGTCGGTCCTGGTACTCTCAATCAGTCTTGAATACCGAGATTTCTGTTTTCTCGAGAGTCCACTTAAGTTCTAAGTTCTAGAACTCATAAGTTATCATCGACGAGTCGTTGACCATGAGGAGTCGTTAAGTTCATCATCGAGGGGTCGATGCATGCGAGACTCTCTATTAGAGGCATACCCAGAATGACAGTTCAATGTTCCAAAACCTTTGTCAATCTGTCCGACCAGTCTTTGACCACGATGGGTCGATCCTGTCTCCATCTAGGGGTCGGTGAGAACGGCTAATCGAGCTGATAGTGAACTTAATTTATATTTCCAAGTTCACTTCTAATTCACTATCAAGCTTTCTCTCTAGGTTTTTTATGATTTTAACATTTGTTCAACTAAGCCTGAGAATGGTCCTCCAAAGGTGTGGGTACCACCTAAAGTCATCTATGGTCAAATACATATTTTGTGATTGCCATAACGATTAGCTTTAATCCGACGAAGCATGATCTTCAATCTTGATCACGTTGAGTATTCAAGCTTCTAGCAAGTGCTTCTTCCCAAGTCATGGAATTGACAAACTTAGTGACTCGGCAAAGCCGGGGCACTATAATGCCCGCCCCTTTTTACCGAAATCAGAGTCTATTTTTTTTTTTTTTTAAATAAAAGTGACAAAGGACGCGGACGTCACGACGCGAGTTAAGTCCGAGCTTCTAAAGCCAGGCCCTTAACTGGCCAACCCTACGTGTGCGTGGAACTAAGTCCACAAGTGCGGTTCACACGTAGAAGTAAGCTCGAGGAATATTAAACTAAAATGCGGAATTATAATAAAGACTATCCTACCAATTTTTAGATAGTAGGGAAGATACATCATTTAAATTACTAAAATACCCCTAGATTCATAATTATGTCTCAAAATGATAATGTCCAAAGTAAAAACCAAACCATAGTAAGAAATCTACATTATTACAGTCCGACGAGCTACATTACACAAATTACATTTCTAAAATAAATCTTAAATAAACTAAGTAGTCCGCCTTCCCAAACTCTTAAGCTTGGCCTCTGTCTCGTCCTTCGTGTCCGCCATCTCCTGTGTCATCAATTAGGTTAGAAGTAGGGCGTTAGACAACGCGCCTAGTAGGACTCCGAGTAGGGCTAACACATGGATTAGTGATACCAAGCACATAAGGTATAATATAATGAAAACCATAAAATGAATGCCATACCATAGGTGTTTTATGTCATGTGTCCCACCCATTATCCATACCATCATTGTACAATGTCCTTTTTCAACCATATACAATATCCCCCTTGATGGCAAAGCCTCATCAAGGTCTAAGTACAAATACGAATATCCCCCTTGATGGAAGAACCATCATCAAGGTATAATAATAAATACAACATCCCCCTTGATGGATGAACCATCATCAAGGTATAATAATAAATACAACATCCCTCTTGATGGATGAACCATCATCAAGGTATAATAATGAATATAACATCTCCCTTGATGGAAGAACCATCATCAAGGTATAATAATAAATACAACATCTTTGTTTGAATAACCTTATCAACATATCATAGAGCCCATAGTAACCTCCCTGATGAATCAAACACATCAAATATCCCCATGTTTGCTTCTCGGTCGCCCCGACGGAGCTCCGGTTATGGGACATCGAGCTATCCCCATGTTTGCTTCTCGGTCGCCCCAACGGAGCATGGACTCCGGTTTCATTTCATCCTTCCCATGCCATATCCCTCCCATGTCATGCATGAGATGTAGATGCCATATGCCATGTAATATATATGATAGCACAAACCATGGCATTTAAAGTCCCACCAATAAAATATAATTTGATTATAAAAAATAGATCAAGTAAAGCATCAATATACACATCATAGCCTTAAAATCCATCTTAAAACAATCATATGCTTACCAAAATAAATCAAGGAAAAACCCATACATAACACATAATCCATGGCTTACAAAAATGTAGGAATCCAAACGAATACCGACTAACGTTCTTTTGCGTTTCTCCGTCCACAAACCCGGTCGCCGATCGCGCACCGCTTGCGATGTCCGGTACCTTATTATACATTACCAATTAGACTCACGTTTTAATCATTTAAGTCCATTAATCATACCTTAGCGGGGTTTGGCCATACACCATGGCCGAACCTCACTAACTAGGTTTGTGGGTCCCATTTTAATCCATTGATTATCTTAATTTTGTGAGTTTAAAAACTAGCACCCTAGGCTTTATTAAACCACACATAAGGTTATCTTAAAAGCTTTTAAGTCCATGATCATCCCCCATGGGGTTCGGCCATGTACCATGGCCGAACCCATGGTTCTTCATTTTGGCCAATATTTACGGTTTTGCCACTACCTCTTTTCCATGACTAATTACTCATTCATCCATGCATAATTAAGTCCATAACTTATCACAAACTTAGATCCATTAATGATCCATATCTTAGATCCGTTAATGACCCATCAACCATGTTATATGATCATTAAAATCATATGATCATTAAAATTAGCCATTTAATTAACCTAATCCTTATTCACTTAATCCTATACAAACCCCGTCCTTAGCCCATAATTGATCCATAATCTTGGATCCATTAACGTTCCATCAACCATGATATGTTCATTAACAAATTAGTCCTTAACTTACCTAATTTTCCATTCATCTAATCACGTACATAATCCCAAATTTAACTCATAAAATGACTTACAAAAGGGGTCATGGGTTCGGCCATACACCATGGCTGAACCCATGATGTCTTTTCCCCAATTTTCTTGGACCTTTTTTTTTTCATCATTTAGATCCACCACAAGTCCCTCCATGAGGGGGTTTACATCATGCATTTAAATCATCAATTTTGATCATCACTAACTACATTTAAAATCCATTAAAGTTGCCAACATTCCCTCATCATCACTATGGTCCAAATACCTCTAAGTTCACCAATCACTCTCTATCAATTTCCATAATTTTTACACCCATTATCATTACACATACATCACCATAGGGTTCATCTTCCTCTACTACCTTTGAGGCCATTAAAAATCATTAATACCTTCCATGATTTTTCTTCACTAAGATCCCTTTAAAAATTGCAAACATTTGACCCTTTTTAGCCTCCAATTCATTAACACATTACTCCATATTTTCCATCCTTTTAAACCCATTTAAAACCATCAACATTCTTAATCATTTTCCCTCTTTTTATACCCTTTAAATTTACGAACACATCACTCTAGGGTTCGGCCATACACCATGGCCGAACCCATGGTTCATGTTTCATTCCCATCTACCATTTTTTTTGAGGCCATAAACATCATTCACATCACCCATGAATTTCCTCATTTAAAATCACTACATTCATTCATTTAAAACTTTAAAAATCATTAATCACTTAACATAGCCTCTATTCTCTAAACCCATTAAAATTCTAACACCATCACCATAAATTCATGGTCCATCATTCATTCATGTCTTTTAAGGCCATAAACCCATTTACATATTCATGAATTTCCTCATTTAAAATTCTTATAAAAATCACTACATTTAGTCATTACCACCTTAAAATCATAATTCATCCTCCATGTCTTCCATTCTTTATAACCTCATTAAAATCATTCAATCACCTACCATGCTTAAGTAAATTTTAATACATAAAATCCTTAATGCATCCTTCCTTTCTTTCTTTTTTTAACCTAATTTACCCATTAGGGTTTGCCTACTCTTCCTCCTTTCATTGGATGGATTTGAGATCCAAGGCCCATGACAATTTGGCCACCAACCAATCCAAGAAATGGGTTCCATAATTACCTCTTAACCCTTAAAATGTAAAATTCTTGTTTAAGAATTACTTACAATCCGACGACTCCTCCGGCTTTTCTTTCTCCTCTTGATTTCCTTAGCCCTTTCTCTTCTTCTTCTCTTTGATTGGTCGGCCAAGATGATCTTGATCAAATGAAAAACATCAAAGCTTGGGTCGGCTAAGATGGAGTTAGATTTAAGAGAGGGAAAAGAGGAGATGATGAGAAGAACTACCCCAACTCTTGATCTTGAAGAGGTGGGCCAACGGTTGCACTTTTCTTCTCTTTTCTTCTCTTCTTCTCTTCTTATTTTTCTTCCTCTCTTCTCCTTGGGGTTGAGGGACGGCAATGAGAGAGCAAGAAAGGGAGAGAGTGAAAGAGTTAGATGGAAAAAGATGGAGAAAGGGATAAGATTCATCTCATTGGTTGAGTGACTTACACTCCACCCTTAACTTTTCCCACTAACCAACATGGGATATTTTTTATGCTTTATGGTGGTGGTTGGGATAAACCACCACCCAAGCCAACGTTTTTTGGTGTCTTAGAGATAAGATGGTTTGGGTTTTCCATCTTTTGACCCCTTTGACCACATTTTGGATGGTTTAATTATTTAATTAATTAGATAATTAACTTAGGTTACTTAATTCCTACTTAACTCCCTTTAATTCTTCTCCATGAATCCACCCATGGTTGATCAAGTCAACCATGGTGGCCGGCCCCACCAATCTTTGGTCCACACGTCACCTCATTTGGTGAGATGGAGGTGCGTCCCATTCGGCCATGTCACCTTGGTCAATTCATCACCAACTTAGGTGATTTAATTTTAATTAAATCCATTCCAACTAATTGGATTACCATTGAGCCCATGGCCCAATTACATTCACCCTTACCCATTTACCTTAGAGCTCACATCATCTTGATCCATTGGGTCCCAAATGGGTATTGGACCCAATTTGACCATCCTTGGCCCAATTGACCATCATTGACCATTTAAATGATTTTAAATCCAATCCATGGTCCATTGGACCATACTTAGGCCCTTGTCCATATTTTGATCCATTCACCATTTATTCCATCAAATTTCCAATTTCCACCATTAAAATAATTAATAGCCACATATACATTGATTTACAAATTCCGAGCCTACAGGCACTAATAAGATATTAATCATATCGGCTGATATCGAATCGCCGATATATCGGCCATATCTGCCGAGACACAGTGTGTACGGCCGATACAATACGTATCGGCTGATATAATGCGGTGCTTAAAAGTCGATATCTTTACGTAACTCACTCGTTTTTACACGTTTCACCGTGTCTGGCGCATGCAGCTGTGAGCAGCTTTTGGTAGAGGGACAAATTTCAATGGAAAAAAATAAAATGTAAACTTTAACTTAACTTATTTATTTTTAAAATAAATTTTTTTATTAGAAAAACCTTATTAAAATAAATTAGAGATTCAACATTCATATTATGAATAAAAGATTAATATAATTTTTATCAATTTTATTTTAATAAATACAATTGAAAGTTTAAAAAAATTGTTCAAGTTCAACTGTTTATTTTCTTTTGTTTAAATCTGGTAACTTTAGATGCTTTATGATGCGCACATCCCACGAAAAAATAGGAGTGATAAAATCTTCGATGTTATCGTGGCAAGTGTGGGACCAGCCAGTCAGTCTAGGCTCTGAATTGGAAAGTTTGGAACATGTCGACCCACTTTGGACTTGAAGTCCATTTAGCCTCATGTGGAGCCCACATGGTGGACGGCACACGTTTTAAAACCCTTAAGGGGAGCAAGGAGTTTGTGGAAAGATTGATAAATTGACAAATGGCATTAATTAAGAAGCTAGATTTAAATTGGATACATAAAAATTGTTGTCACTTGCAATGCAGATTTTAAGTATAAAAAAATTTCAGAATTTAATGAAATTTATAGGTTAGGCAAAGAGTTTTCGAGAAAACTTAAGAATACTTAAATCCGAGTTATGTAACTCAAGTTATGATAATTTCCACCCAAAAGTGAAGAATTTTTCCAAACTTTAATCCAAAGTTCCTCATTTAGAAGTTCCCAAATCTAACAAGATCAAACATCTCCAATTCCGTGCAAGCCTTTTGGGAATTGTTTATTTTCTTTTAATTTTATTTCTGTGGTTGCATTTAGAATTTAGAATGAACCTAGAATATTCTAGGCAAGGAAAAAAGTTGTAATTTTTAATTTTTTTGTGTTTAGCAAGCATGGTCGATTGGACCTTAGTTAGGTTTGATTTAAACCCTAGTTTGGGTTCACTTTGTAGCCTATTTAAAGTCATGACCTATGGCCGAATTTTGAATCCAAGATAGTGATCATATTTTACTCAAGAGATATGTATTTGGAAACTTACAAGAAGTAAGTACTAATGTGAATTTGAATTTTTTGTTCTTTTATTTGCTTTAAATTAAATTAACTAGAATTGGAATTTGATTTTCTCCTCTCGGCAGAATTCCCTATTTTTTAATTTAACCCTAAGGACACTATATTCTTAGAAAATTTGTTCACCGTTGACGTTCATTGATGTTGTCATCAGTATAAAAACGGTTCGTAAATATTCAGACGATACAAAACTCCACTAACCATATGATTGTGGACCTCATTATCCTGGCGAACCTTGGACGATTTTCGATACCAATCGGGATTACATCACTTTATGATATTAATTTTTTTTTTTATATTTTCATGTTAATGATAATTTCTTTGAATCCATCAGGTTTTAAGAATAATAATCTTATATTATTATAAAAATTATTTAATAGTTTAATACAATTTGAGTATAACTCAATTATGTTAGCACCATATGCGCTCTTTAAATCATTTGATAATTTTGATATTCTTTACAATGATGAAAATAATTTAGACTAGATTTTATTTGTATTATTTTATTTTAAAATATTGTCCATTGAAATAAATTATAAGCGAGTAAAAAACAATTTAAATTATTGAATTTTAACTTAAATTAAAGAGGTGAACAAAGATACATATAAAATACAAAGTGACAAATGCTAATTTTTTCAGAATTAGTAGAAATGTTAAGCTCGAAAACTTGTTCTTAAATAAACAAGAAGAGGTCTAATAATGATAATCATTAATTTCTGTGTAAAATCATTTTAACTTAACTGTTAATATGAACATTTTTATTTTTATATCAAAGCATTCCTATTTAATTTAACCAAAACTATAGATAATTTCAGTTTCACATGATAAATAAAGTTTTTTTAAATTATTTTAAATTAAGAATATGAAGATAAAAATAAAAGATATTTCTATCATTATTTTTAATTAAGACTAATATTCAATGAGTAAATCATTAAATTCAATGAGATCAAAATCTTTGGACCAAATGACTTAATTCACTCGTTTGAAAATAAATTATTTATTTAAAAAGGATAGTCTATTATATGAAAAAAAAATTAGATTTACGTGTGGGAAACTCAGACACAGTCCTACTAAAATCCCCACAGATTAGTCCACTACCTCTAAGACACACCACATTAGGCCATGTGGGCTCAAACCCACAAACATCTTCCTTCCTAAGATGAGAGGCAACCAGTTAAACTACACCCATCTAGTCTATTATAATTGAGTCAGAATATTTTCATAACTCAAATTAAGTTAAATAAGTTTTTTTTTTAATGATATAGAATATTATCTTTACTGATTTAAAGAAATTGTTGTTAGCATGTGAATGCATGTAAAGTTAGTATCTTCAAGCATCTGCAGCCACTAGATTTAAACAATTGAGGTGGAGCATTTTATTAACTCTTAATTTTATTTAATTAAATCAAATGGATAAAACATTATATAAAACTTTTATTTTAGAATATTAATATTGAAAATCTTTAATTATTTTAATAAGGTTTTTAATAAATCAATATATTTTTAAAATAAATACATTAAATTAGAGTTTATATTTAACTTAAAAAATTGTCTCTTTAAAAAAAACTCACAATGAGATGCAGCTATCATAAGCTTCCATGAACAAATTGGCAATCAAGAAGATCGGTTAGTGGAATATGAGACATCAAAGCTTACTTGCTGGATTTATTCCTTAGCTGTAGAAAAATAATTGATGGATATAAGAGAGGACCTCGAGAGCTTTCCAACGCATCAAGAATCATCTCAATCGGATCTCGGATGAGTGAGATTCAAGCATACATGGTTGTATGGTGAAGCAACCACCTAAATGGCATCATATGGGACCAATTGCTTATGTGGCAGCCACACTGACGAAAATCCACCTCATTACACACATAAACGATGACATGACATGAATCTCACCAAAATGACAATTACTTGGGTGAATGGAACCAAATTGGGCATGAAATTGATTTAAAAACTTAGAATTTAGAAAGGAAATTAGTGGCATAAAACATGACCCAAGTTTACAAAGGATTTGAGGTGTCATACGACATTAGATTTTGATGAAATTAGATTTGTTGGAAACTTTATTCAATAACCTTTCCAAGAAGACCAAGTTAGAAACTTCCGATTTATGTAGCCCGAGTTATGACCGACTTTGTATATAGATGTCAAAAGCACTAAAAGTCGGCCAACCCACTTTGGCTAGTTTTTGAATGAGCGGATGGGACTTGTTTATATTTTAAGTGAGTGGAATAAATGGTAGAGATGGATGACACTCTTATAAATATTTTTTGCAACTTTGTATATAAATAGAACCCCTGGGTTCTTTGTAAAGACACATAAGTTTGAGAAACCCAATTGAGAATTTTAGCCCTTGGGCGAATTTCTTTTTCTCTTTCTAGTTTGAGTTCTAGTTGAGTTTGGGTGTTGTGTCTTTTAGTTTTCTCCTTAGTTTTGAAGTCCTTTGTTCAAGAAAGAGTCTTGGTCAAATTCGCCCTACCTTGGGTGAAAATTGTTTCTAGATCTCCAATTGAACTCTAGTGTGCTAGAATTTTTAGTTTCTTTGGTGACTTTCTTTGTGTCAATTGTATCTAAGGAAGAACGTTGACCTCATCTCCTTAGTTTGGTGAGAATTTGGAGATTTTGATAGTCTCTTTGAAGCCCCGTTTGTCATAGATCCAGGTGGGTGATCAAAGAGCGTTACTACGTTGAAGTTGGTCTGAGAATCTACCTAAATAGTTTGATCCTCTCGGTCCAAGTTCTCTCAGAATTTTGCGAATTTCTGAGTCAGTTCTAAAAAAAAAGGTTCTATCTCATAAGATGGATACATAAGTACAGGTTAAACCTGTCTCTACCTTTCACCGGTGCGAATTCTCTAGGATACATAAGTACGGGTTAAACCCGACTGTACTTTTCACCTGTTCGAATTCTCTAGAAATGGACCTCCATGAGGAAGAACATATTTGTTGTGTGTCGTGTTTAGACTCAGTGGACTCAGTGGAGCTTGTACAAGAAGCCGTAGGAGGACATGGTACAGGATTTTCGGCTGGATCTTCTGGATAGGCTCTGGCTAGAAGGCAGCATGGGCAGATTGGATTCAAGTCAAACTGGCAGATTAGATTGGATTTGGTTTTCCTTTGAATTATTAGATTAGATTAGATTTGCATTCCTTGAATTTTAATTTTCGAATTTTCCCTCTTCATTAGTTGTAATCTCCTCCTCCATTTTAGGAGAGGACTTTTATATTTGAATGGAAGAAAATAAGAAAGAGATAGAGAATTATTATCCCAAAAGAACTTAAGTAGGAGGAGGAGACTGCCTCGAACTAGTCTCATTGTGTTTTCCCTTTCACTCATTCTCGATAGACTCACCCGAGTCTGTTCTTCTCTTTATTCTTAATTCCCTGGTTCACTGCAAGGTATCAGAGCCAGGTTGAAATGGCCAACGGTACCTGCCTCGAAAAGATCGATGATACCCTTCATCTTCTATACAAAACTTTAGAAGCCCATACCAAACAGATGGATGAAATGGTTGGCTAGATGGCTGCTATGAGCACCGGTCTACAGACAGTCGATACACGTCTTGACGGGCTGTCCAATCTCGACTCCATTGGCGCGGGGGAGTCATCAGTGGATCTTTTCAAAGGGCCACCACCAAAACATGGTGATACCGACCTCGGCTTCAACGGTCAGACGACTCGGCTGGAATTCCCAAGATTGATGGGACTGACCATTCGGGTTAGACTTATCGTGCAGAACAATTTTTCCTACATCGGCAAACTCCTTTAACCCAACGACTGCTGATAGCTTCGTACCATCTAGAAGGGAAGGCCTTGCAATGGTTTCGTTGGATGGAGCGGTCTAATGACATTGCCAGTTGGGACAAGTTCACTAAAGGGTTGATAACTCTCTTTGGACCATCACGTTACGAAGATACCATGGCCACCCTCACGAAAGCTGAGGCAAACGTCATTAGTTGAAGATTATCAGACACGGTTCGAAGAGTTGGTCAATTGCACAAGTGGGCTCAACGAAGCCTTCATGATTAGATGCTTCCTGGGAGGTCTTAACGAGGACATTCAGCTCAGTGTACGCATGGTACAGCCAACGACCTTATCTGATGTAGTTGGGAGAGCTCGCCTCCAATAAGAGAAAGTTAATGCAAGGAAGCGCAAATCACGGTTTGAAATGAGGCTCTTGAGCTAAACTCAACCTGAGGGCACCCCGACAGCTCTAATGCCGCCTATTAAAGGGCTCACCCCTATGGAGATGAAGGAACGGAGGTCTAAAGGCCTCTGTTATAACTGTGATGAAAAGTTCACACCCGACCACAAGTGCCGGACGCAAAAGCTGTACTTAATGGAAGGTCAGTGGCTCAAAGATGAAAGTGAAGGAGAACCATGCAATGACTCCAACACTAAAGAGGATGCAGGAGACCAACTAGAAATATCTCTACACGCCATTACCGGAGGTCATGCACCCCAGACCATGCATGTGAAGGGTTTTGTTGGATGAATACTCGTTACAGTTTTGATCGACTCAGGTGTTGTAACGCCCCGCCCTTTTCACTGTAATTTTCAGAGTTTATTTTTTTTTAAATATAATCATCAAGTGATAGAGGCAGAGTGTCATGACGCGAGTTAAGTTCTGACTTTTAAAGTCCGACCCTTAACTGGCCAAGCCCATGTGCATATGGATTAAGTCCATAAAAATGATCCACACATGATACAAATACAACTTGCGGAATTAACTTAATGTTAATCTAACTGAAGTTATAATAGAACCTATGACTATTCTAATTTTCCATTCTTAGATAGCAAAGTGCAAGATCTTATTCTCCAAAATTACTAATCAATATTAATCTACCATTCAATCCAACCATCCAAAATAAACCAAGCCATAGCATCTACTTAACTACTTATTACATGCCAACAAATCTAATTACCAAATTACAATGCCCAAATAATTCAAATAACAAATCCATAAATAGTCCATTCAAGTCCATTCAAAGTGCCTAAGCTCCTATGCTTGGTTTTCTTCTAGATCCACGTTCTTCCCTTTCCCTGCGTCATCCACTAAGGATATAGATAGGGCGTTAGATCAAAGGGCCCAGTAGTGTTTTCTAATAGGGCTACCACATGGTTAGTCAAAAACATGCAAATAGTATAATAATAATACATGTGTGACAAAATTCCATAAAAACATGCTATATATGAAATGAACATGTAATGAGTCCCACCCATCACCATTCAACATAGCTATCACTTGACGAGATTCTCATCGTCAAGGTAACCCACAGTGGTCTTTCGGACGCCCCGACGAAGTGTGGCCTCCGGATTCCTCCTTATAGGATTCTCATCATCAGGGTACCCCATAGTGGTCTTTCGGACGCCCCGACGGAGTGTGACCTCTGGTTACAACACCATCATCCCATGCCATGCATGAGATGTCTATGCAAACATGCCATTTGTAAATATAACATTTCATTCAAATAAACTTATTCAAATAAACATAAAACAGCAAATAACATATGTGGTTACAACAAGGTAGGAAACCTACACAATGATCACTTAATTTGACCCTTCTCTTGAACCGTCTCCCATTTACAACTTGTACACCGTTCAAGCAAGTCTCGATACCTTATTTACATATCAGCAAATCAAACATTCATCCATATCATTCCACCTTGGTCTATGTCCTAAAAATCCACTATGTGGGGTTCGGCCATACCCCATGGCCGAACCTCACCCATTTAAACCTTAGTCACTCTTTTATTTAATTAAAACCATCTAAGTATCCCAAACTTTCAAATGAACCTTGGTAGGGTTCGGCCATACTACATGGCCGAACCTTACCACCTTGGGTTTTGGCTCATATGTCCATTCTTTTGATCATTTCATCTTTTCATCTATATTTACAATAACGCCACTATACTACCCTTTGCTTAATTTTTCCTTAGAAAACAAAGTCTATCACCAAACCACCTTAGTGGGGTTCGGCTATACAACATGGCCGAATCTCACCATTTACTTTGGTCATTTAAACCCTTTAATCATATATCTCATTTGCCCAAATTCATTATGAATGAATCACCAAGTCCATCAAATGACAATTGGTGGAGTTCGGCCACACAACATGGCCGAACCTCACCCTAGAGATTTTAATCCTATGTTCCATCATCCTTCATGTTTAATCACCTTAATACTAAGTCCATAATTGATATGATTTCCATCTTCTTGAAAGCCAAACCAAACAATCAAATACTTACATGGGGTTCAGCCATCCAAGGTGGCCGAACCCTATGTCCATGTTTTGGTCCTCTTAAAAATGTTTTAGGTCTCATTTAGACATATGGTAACAGTATAATGTTACCATGTTTTTACCCTTCAAAACCATCCAAATAAGTTCATCACTTTGTATGATTTCCATTTTGTAAAACTCAATCCAAATAACCATAATACTTCATGGGATTCGACTCCCAATGGTCCATTTCATCAATTTAAATCTATGATTTAGACCCATGATACCTTTAGTCCTTATGTCATTCAAATCCATGTTTTTAACCCTCTTTAAAACATGCATTTGAGTCTTAAAGAAACATTAAAAACAGTCCACAAAATTCATAGTTTCTATGTTTCAAAAACATCAAAAACAACCAATCTTTTCCATGGGGTTTGGCCATCCAATGGGGCTGAATCCTATGGTCCATATTTTATCATTTTAAACATCATAATCCTAGATCTAAACCATTGATTCTCATTTTCTTAACTAATCTATTAAACAATGGTTCAAAACGCACTTACTAATACCGCGTCTCCTTCGGTTCTTTTGACTCCTTCTTTGACCTTTTATTTCCTTGACCTCTCCTTCTCTTTTACTGTTCTTTGGGCTGAGACTGATCTTGTTGCAAGCTCCTTGAGATAATTCAGCCAGATGACAAGGATTTGAGAGAGAGAGAGAGAGAAAAGGAACTTTGGTCTTGAATGAAATTGATAACCTTGTTGCCAAAACCCTTTTACTGATTTTTGTCTTGATGAAAGGATTCAATCCAAGGACTGATTAAGCAACCAGCTGCTGCTCTTGGTTTTGGAAAGATGGAGGACGTCCAAGAGAGAGAGATAGTGATAGAAAATTGAACCTCTTTTGGCTACTTAAATTCAGCCCAAAGTTGCCTCACATGTAACTCCCATATTAACCCCAAGTCCTTTATGCTTACTTGGGGGTTTCATCTATGCAATGAAACCTCCCCAAGCATCCAACGTCTCTTTGGGTTGGATTTGTGTAACCCCCCTCCTTAACTCCTTCTCTCATTACCATTACATGTGAGAGTTTCATTTGAAAATGAAACTCTTCTAGGCTCCAACGGTTTTAGCCCTAGCTTAGTTTGTGTAACCTTCATCTTCCATTAGTGAACCATTTGGGAACTCCATGTCCATTCATCTCCATTTTTGGAGTTTCATGCATAAGCCATAATTCCCATGTTTCCAACGTTGTGGCCATTGTTTGGCCTAAGTTAACCACCACCTCTATAAAATGTAACTCCATAAAAACGGCACCTTCCATTTATTTCCTATCTTGGAGTTTCATGCATGGGATGCCCACCCATGCATCCAACGTGTGGACCATCTTATTTGAATATGAAAACCAGCCCTTCAACTTCATACTCCAATCATTTATAATTTAAAACAACTCACTTACTCATAACTTATTTCAAATCAACTCACTCATTTATAATTTATTTCCAAATCAGCTTACTTATTTAAGTCAACCATATGATTTTATTTCAAAATCCAAACAGCCCCAATTTAATCAATCTTGGACTTACTTAGTGGTCAACAAAATCAAACCCGACCCATTGGGTCCAAATTGGCCATTTTGACCCATTTCACAAACTTTGACCCAATTAAATAGAACTTAACCCATTTGTTTCACTTGGACCAACTCAACCTTTCAACTCCCCTTTAACTCTCATGCATAAAATAATTCTCATGCAATCCAACGTGTTTTACATCTTACATTTAAAACATAACCCCTCTATTTGGAGTTTCATGCAAAACATAACACTTCCATACAATTCCAACGTGTATATGGATTTAAACTTTGAAATACAACTCCCCACCACATGTAACTCCCAAAACCTCCACCAACATTTAACACTTACGTAGGAGTTACATGCATAAGATAACTTCCCCAGACAGCCCACGCTTTTCTTTGTTTTACACTTGAAATCAATCCATTCCACTCTCATTCACACACATCACTTACTTAAAATTAATTTAACTTCCTCAACTCAACCCATTCATTTAATTCAACTCAATAATAAATTCAACTCCACCTTTTAAACTCAACTCATCCATTTAATTTGAGTTAACTAAATACTTGTTGACACTCCCATTTACTTCAGCCTAAACCAATTAATATTAAGCTCACCCAATGGTCAATTATGTTCACAACGACCCATTGGGTCCCATTTGGGTCCTTTGACCCATTTAACCTCTTTGACCCAAATAAATGTACCATACCCATTTAATTTAGTTTAATCCACATAACATGTACATTGGGTCTAGATTGAACAATGAACCCCATAATTTACTCATCTAAGGTTATATCCTTTTAATTCACCATTTCAATGGCAATTTCCGTAAATATTGCTATATTGAAAATTGAGGATATTACAGGTGTCACCCATAATTTCATCACTCCTAGGGTGGTAAGCAGGTCTCGTCTTCACACCATCTTCGATTAGCCCTTTGATGTGGTTATAGCTAATGGCGACCATATCGAGTGCCAGGGAATGTGCAAGGATGTCAAGTTGTCTGTCCAAGGTTTAGACGTCATAGCTAAATTTTAGGTCCTTCCTTTGGGAGGGTATGAGGTAGTGTTAGGTGCACAATGACTTAGGACATTGGGATCCATTACTTGGGATTTCCAACGCCTCACGATGGCCTTTCAAACAGCAAACCGATCTTACACTTGGCAAGGCGATGGAGTATGTGAACTGAGAATTATGGAAGCCGAGATGGCCAAGAAGTGCAAGAAACGACTACCACGTCGGCTTGTTTTGTTTGTCAAAGACACTACCCAAGTGGAATCTGTGGACTTGAAGTTTTGGAGCCAAACTGAAACTTTGCAAACTGTAAAAGATAATTTAGAACGGGCTCAAAGCCGCATGAAACCATATGCGGACAAAATATCGATTTCGTCATCGTCGACGATGACAGTTCTCAGTAGGGGGAATGTTGTGTGTCGTTTTCGGACTCAGTGGATGGCGACTCAGTGGAGCTTGTACAAGAAGCCGTAGGAGGACACAGTACAGGATTTTCGGCTGGATCTTTTGGATAGGTGCTGGCTAGAAGGCAGCATGGGCATATTAATTCAAGTCAAACTGCAAATTAGATTGGATTTGATTTTGCTTTAAATTATTAGATTAGATTAGATTTGCATTCTTTGAATTTGAGTTTTGAATTTTCCCTCTTCATTAGTTGTAATCTCCTCCTCCATTTCAGGAGAGGACTCTTATATTTGAATGGAAGAAAATAAGAAAGAGAGAGAGAATTATTATCCCAAAAAAACTTAAGCAAGAGGAGGCGACTGCCTTGAATTAGTCTCATTGTGTTTTCCCTTTCACTCATTCTCGACATACTTAGGTGAGTCTGGTCTTCTCTTTATTCTTAATTCGCGGGTTCACCGCAATATTCTATTGTAGGTGGAGAGGAAAACGCTAGCGTAAGAGCTCAATAAGGTGAAATTAGGCAATTGGGACTACTTGATGTATGTATGCGTTTAAAACTTAAATGTGATTGTTGGATTCGGTTGACCATTTCGATCTCAGTTGCAATCGTAAAAAATAAAACTCGAGACTTCTTTTTCACCCTCGCACAAGAAGCTTGGACCGAACCGTCAGTTTGAAGGAACGGGTAGTTTGGTCATTTGGAAGTGGAATCCAACCCGTCCCTCGTCGCTTAAAACAACTCCCCTCCGTTCCTTTTCCAATTTTGAATCAGTCGCCGTTGTTACTTTTAGGAGGCAGACGACCGTTGCTCTTATTCAAATTTCCAAAGGCAAAATTCCGGAAAAACCCGTCTTCTCTTGTCTCTCCGTCCCCTGAAAGACTATGGGTGGCGACGCTAATTCTTGTCTGGATTTGATCCAATGGCAGAAGATATTCAACAGCATGGTTGAGATGCTGCACTCGCAGCAATCTCAACTCCAAACCCTAGCCGATGAGCGGAAGCTTCTAGAAGATCGAATACTTATGCAACATCAGCGATGGGTTTCTGATGTCTGCCTTCTCCAAGATCACATTTCTAAGGTAACCAAACAACCAGACAAGTATGAGGAATTAATTGAAACTTTCTTTTTTTTCTTTTCGGTGTTCTTTTAGGGGTTTAGGGTTTTTACCCTTCTTCTGATTTCAATGTGGGGTGGGGGGATACCCATGTTATCCTTTTTTTTTTTATTCATATTATTGCAGTTGCAAGATAAATTTACGGAGGCAGAGATGGGCCGCTTACTTGATGCTGCCAAGTCCGAACTCGTTGTAGGTTTCAAGCACAAGGAGGGTTTCTTCCACAAAATGATTTCAGGTCTGCTTGTGGGTTCGTAACCTTTTTCCTGTTTTGGCTTTTTCCCCACTTTTTCAATTTTTAGAATTTTGTGACTTGTTCTGCTTTTTCATTGGATTGATCTGTTTTGCTCATTCTTGTTGTTTAGTTAATTCCAGTTGGGATCAATCTGCAAAACCTATACTTTATCTGCGAGATTAAAAAAGAAAAAAAGAAAAGAAAAGAAAAGAAAAGAAAAGAAAAGAATGGTTTTAGGAACATATTAATATAAATTGATGATAAAATTTTATCACCAAATATTTGTCAATAAAGGATAAGGCTAGATGCTTTCAGGTCTGTTCTGTTCCTAATACGCATTCAATTTTCTATTCTTTTCCCACTGTTAATTTGGGGCTTTTATCATTCAAATAAATTTTGGGTAATTTAGTTCTGTTTTCCTTCTGTCATAGTCAATGCAATTGATTTTTTCCTTTTTTTTTCGTGCTATTTTTAATTTCTTTGTAATCCATCTGGGAAGATTTCCTCAACTACCATCACCACACCACCCAATAGAAAGCACTCAAAAAGGAGGAGCAAGAGAATAGAAGTGTTCAGTACATATTAGTAGAAATTTATGGAACTTTGTTACCAAACACATTTCAAGATGATCCAGATTGTTGACATGGAGCCCCCATATGTGACTGGTGATGCTTCCTATGACTTGCAGATATGATATGGTTAGTTTCTTCCACTTGGTGGAGGTCTTCGTTGATGGTAGGAAGTGTTGAGATTTATCGATGACCTGTCACGTGCTTGGTGTGGTCTATCCTAGGATATAGGCATTAGGTTGGGCCAACCTACCATGTGATAGGCTTAGGGATTGATTTTGCACGTTTCATTAACTTTAGAACTTTTAGCGCATTGGTCAAGTATCTAACATTGGTGTCAGAGTAATTACCATGTCCCATGTTCTGAGTTAATCCTTGTGGGGGCATTAGGGCAATTTAGGGAAACGGCTACTTGGAGCTAGTGTAAAAGCTGCCACAGAGGTGGAAAGGGTTATCTACTCCAAAGTGAGAGCTGCCATAGAGTGGCCATTGGGATGTGTTAGGGAAGCATGATGGTGGTCTATTATGTGAGGAGTCACCATTGAAGGGGAGTGTTGAGATTTGTTGATGACTTGCCACATGCTTGGTGGTGTCTGATTTGGGGTATAGGTGTTGGGTTGGGCCTGCTTACCATGGGATAGGCTTAAATGGCTTGGTTTTCCGTGTTCCATAAACTTTGGCGTTGTTAGTATAATGGTCAAGTGCCTAATAGGAAGGACTCATTCATTTAGTAATCTGGATCAACAAAGTCTTGAACAAAAAAAAAATAAAACATACAATGTTGGTTATTACCCCCACTGGATGCCTTATCGTTAGAGAAGTTTTGGCTACATTTGTTTGAAGAACTGAAAAACTTACTGTAACTACAATAGTATATCCATTGTGGTCTATCGTCATCATTGAATAACATACACTATTTTGGATTGCTGAGGGTTTTTATCCTGGGTTTCCTGATGTTATATTTGATCATGCAATTGGTTTCTGTCTTCTTGGTTGATTTTTTTTAATTGTTTGTAGAATTTTATCCTTTAGGTTTTATATTGGAGTAAGAGAATAGTTATTGGCTGTTATTTCCTGCATCCGCGAGATTGCTATTTCCTATTAGAGAAATCCATAGAATTTGTTAAAATATAGAGATATAGACAAAGCAAACTAGATTGTATAACATTGATAAAAGCAGTGACAACACATGTATCTTTTTACATACTGCTACGACTTTAAAAGTGTTAACCCAAGTGTAGATAGAGAAGTAAAATACTCGGTGAGACTGAGGTCGAACCACATGATTGAAGGGAATAAGACCACTAATCAAGGAGAGAAAAGTAATAATTGATTTCCACACAGAGTATGGAGCAAAAATATGGTGATGAATTAAAACAGTAATAAAAAGGCACTAAGGTTTCAAGGATCCATTTAATAATTTATAATGCTATTTTTTATCAACTTGTCTCAGTTAGATTCAAATGATGATTCTATTGAACCATAGAATTTGACAATTTAATCAATGATAACATCCACAAAATTCTTTTGAATATTGATGGTTGAAAACTATTAAGCACTAATTAACGCATGTCATAGTGATTTTCCAGCGTTCAACCTATTCAAAACTCACAATGAATCAAGAAAAATATATAGACATGTAATAAAGATCAAAACTACATCAAACCATTCAATTAAACAGGACTTGCATTAATACTTCGATTATTGATCTAAAAATAACACCATAAAACATTAAACTTCACCTCTAACCTTAGCCAGTAATTTAGCCGACTATCTTCAAAATAATTGCCATCAAAATAATTAACTAAACTTTCAAAGAAAGTTAAGACATCACTTAAGAATTCCTCTCAAAGGGAGGAGAATAGAAGAAAAAAAGGAAAACTCCCTGGCTGTGTAAAACCCAGCCTCGTCGCCTCATGCAAAGGGATGATCGTTGTGGCTCAAGGACGATGAATATCAGAATAGGTGGACAGGCTTCGGCAGAGAGATCTAAGCTTGCTGCCTCCATACGCTAAAGATAATCCCTGCTGCTGGCTAGATGGATCGCTGCTGTTGCTTGAAATCAATGTTTGTGCTGCTGGTTGGCTTTCTTCTGCCTCTGCACGTTGGTTCCTCCCGTTGCTGCTGCCGTTTGCTCACTACTCGCTTCCAGAGAAGAATAGAAGGGAGAAACTCCCTCTCTCTGTTCCACTCGTTGCCTCTTGCCAGTAAAAAAAAAGGCCTTCGCCTCTACCTCTCCTAGTCCTTCTGGTCGGAATTTGCACACAAAGATAAAAAAAAGGGAAAACGAAGAAAGGAAAAGCTTTTGCTCGAACTCTAGTCCTGCCGATGGTTCTCCAGTTGCTCTCTTTGTTCCTCTCGGTTCTGGACGCTCCGAACGTTTCCCCAGGTTCTCTGGTTCCTCAAAGACGAAAGGAGAGGATCCTCTTCCTTCAATGCTACTTCCGAGGTCCGTATTTGTCGGCCCGCCCCCTCTCCAAGCTCTGTTTCTTCCTCCCCGAGGAGAAGATATCCTTATTCTCACGATGGTTGCCCCTTCTTGTAGGAGATTTTTCCCAAAAGAAGGCAACGACTACCTGCTAGTGAGTTGCTGCAGGCGCTGAGTGCTGCAGTGTTTCCACTGTTTTGTCTTTCTAAGCTTGCCTTTCTCATGCTTCACTTCTTCCCATCCTCTCCTTTCTTCTACTCCTTTCCTTACTCGTTTTTCATTCTTCTCATGCATCCAGCCTCAGCTGAGAACCAATATGCGAAAAGAAGTCTAATTTCAAGATTTTGACTCTTGATTTTGACTTGCTTGAATCTCTCAAAGTCTCTCTATTGATCTTGACCATTTAATTCGTTTAGACACTTGATCTCCACTTGATTAAATTGGTTGCTTTTGATTTCCTGAAAGAGAAAACACATGTAATGAGTCTTAAACTTTGCATGATGGTTATTGAAACTCATATTTATACGTATAAATACTCCACTTTAATCAGAACATTTTTACATTTATATGTGGAATTGTGCGCAGAAGAAATGCGATAATGCCTATCGGAATTAGGATAATACTGCAATTTTAAGCAATTATCACATACAGACCCTTTCAAATATGATCCCAAATAACGTGATTATCGTTCATTGTCCTGTAAACCGGATTCAGGGAAACTGTCTACAGTGCTAGTCATATGCCTTCTTTTTTCTTTACCAACATGACTGCAAATCCACTCAATCAAAACCATTCTTAGGAGATGGTCATTGTTGCACACTTGCATCCAAAAAAATTGTGTCTTCAATTCATGTTATCAATTCAAAATTAAAAAAGAAAAAAAATCTAAGAGATCGTCATCATCTAAGCAGTTTACCCCAATACCTATTATGTAACGTATATTTAATCCAGAACAATGTAGATCTCTTGATTCTACAATGATTACAAACCCATATATGGACTCATAGTATCAAATTTCTATCCCAGTTACAACTAACATACAATTTTTTTTTTGAGAGAACTCACATACATTTCATTCACAAAACTGACAAAAGAAAATCAGTCAGTGCTTTAATATGTGGAGTTCATTCACAACCAACTTCTCCAATTGCTCTGCATGGATTCATGCCTTCTTCCAACACAAGGAGAAGGCTTTAACATCCAAATCTTCCAAGATAGGGAGCTTCACACCCAAAGAACTTCTAGTAGGGTGATAAAACAAACAATCATGATGAAAGTTTCAACATATATGTTTGGGTTTCCAAGAAAGATGTTCTCAGTTTAAGTGAAATCCTTGTCAAATTATAACATACAAACCATTTTTTTATTCCCACAATCTAAACTAACTGAAGGAAATAACTACTTAAACAAACTGATGCTTTAAAATAAAAAATAATAGAAAAAAATTAAGTAGTCAAAAGTTTGCATGGATGTTGATTTGTTCATTTGTGGATGACATCATCTTATAATTGGACCTCATGGCCGAGCAAGATGACACCCTATCCATTTTCTAGTTCTTCTACAGAATCCCCCATATGCCCATACAAGACACATGCTTCTCACCATTTCTAGGCATAGGATCTGAGGTGCAAAATAACCTGTTACCTTTAAATATCAGTTTCCACACTAAATTTTTTCTCAAATCTGTTCATTGAATGTTTACACCACAATCTAATTTTTGGTATTCCAATTATCGCTGGCATGTGGCATTGCTTTTCTATACTGTTTTGATTTAGTGTGGTTTTGAGTGACCTAAATATGTAGCAAAATCAATAATTTAGAAGGCAGAAAACAGCCTATTCGATGTGGTCTTGTGATTTTATGCTGAAAAGGTGGAAGAGTGATTAAAAATTTCAATTGTTCATAGCTATTTGTATAATCACTTATCATTAATTAGATTGAAACATGTTGTTAGTTTGATACTCAATTTGTTGTTTTTCACCATATGTTTGCTTCTTTTATTCGTTTTTTATGGAGAGATATTAGAAGTGGAGTTAGATTTAATATATAGTAGATTGCAAAGAAGGACTAAATAATGAAACTATTTGATATTAACAGATAAAGACGTGGGGGGCATTTTTTAAGTGGATATGTTGTTAGTGGACTCGGATACACAACTAGAAACTAAGGAGAAAATGGAATCTATAAACCTGCTAAGCTAATTGAGAGAAGTAGAGATCTAGATCATATATGATGTATAAAAGATGAAAACTAAAAACTTTTAGTAAGAGATAAGGAAATAAGAAATTGGTGGGAGATATATTTCAGAGATTCTTTTTGATACAAAAAATGAAATTGAGCAATTCATGGAAGTTGGGGCAAATGAAGACTTGGTGAATAGAATATTGAAAATAGAAGTCAAACTAGCCTTAAAAAGATAAAAAAACGTTGATCACTAGGACTAGATGGTATTTTTGTTGAGATTTGGACTGTATTAGAAGAAACTAGAGTTGGTCAACAAAATGCTAAAAGCAATTGGAACAAGCCTTAGAAAGATGAAGAAATGTTGAGCATTGGAACCATATGCTATTTGTTTAGGTTTCGATTTCCTAATGAGTGGCACAACAATATGACTGCTCCTTTTTTTAAGGATAGAGAGATATTCGGAAGTGTTCTAATTATTGAGGTATTAAACTTATAAGTCACCGTAAAACTTTGAGAGAGGATAATAAAACAATGGTTAAGGCAAGAATCAAATATCTCATGTAATTAATTTTGATTTATGCTTGATAGCAACATAAATCACTTTTATTGTATTAAGACAACTCATGGCAAAGTTTAGGGATGAAACATGTAACCTTTTATAATTTTATTGACTTGGAAAATGGATTGCAATAGGGTACCAAGGAAATTGATATGGTAATACATTGAAAAAGAAATGCATTGCTAACAAGACGTTGAAGTTATAATGGATGCGTAGAAGGAGTGACAACTAACGTAAGTGTAAGTGCCCCGGCTCGTCCGAGACACCCATATTGTCAATTACGTGACTTAGTTGAACCTCGCCTTGGAAGAATGAGAAGATCTACAACGCATTGAAGAATCTACACCGAACATGTTATTGGCACACAGGTAAGTGAACCTTAGGAGACCTTAGGCTAAGTCAAATACCTTAGAAGTCAATTATTTATAAACTGGAAAATTAGAATTTAATTGACTTTCAGCCTCGAGGCCTCGTGCAGTCTGTTGAGGTCTCGCAGACAGTCTTTTGCTGAGTCAAAATTGGGACAACTGTAATTCAGTTTGAGCTTGTGTCACTTGACTGAGTATCTTACAGATTTAATTAAATAAATCTGTAAGGGTTTTTCTGATTTCTAAAAGATCCTTGATTGGAAGTTTTTATGGAAATAAGAAATAACCAAGAAACTCAAATTTGCCACCTCATACAGATTTGAATAAATCTGTTGGAGCCTCATCGTTGGGGAGCTGGCTGTTTGTGACTAAATTGGAAAGGCTCCTCATTGTGATTAAAATTGATTTACAATCATCAATCTCTCTTGATGTAAATCCTTGATTGATGACTGAAATAAATGAAGCATCAATCATGCACATGTGTCATCCTAACTGGTTGGACATTCACTGTTTGACAAACAGAATAACTTATGCAGATTTTGTGCTGTCTTACCATATACCACCACGAGGCCTCATTGGAATCCTCGAGGCTTCGTGTGCGTGACTGGTTGAAAAGAACAGACAGTCCTATATATATATCAGGGAGCTGAATGAAATTAGGATGGACACAGAGAACAAATTGGAAAATCTCAACAGCAGCCAGAGACCTTTATCTTACCTTTCCTCTCTTCTTCATCATCTTTTGCAAGGACATGAAAAAGTATTCGATGCTTAAATTATGAAGAAGATGAGGACTGATTTACTAGGACCCAAAAATCAGTAAAATCATTGTCCTAGAATCCATGTTCTGCTGTGCCAAAGCTCATTGAAGAATGGACCAGATTTGAAGGAAGAGGTGCGGAGACATCAACAAGAAAAACACACATTTTGAAGAATTGTTAAGCAAGTGTTCTTTGTTTATCTTTTTTTTTTTCATTGTATGGTAGATTAGATCAGTGTGATTGAACCACCTTAAAAAATAGGTGATAAGGATTAGACCAGGGCGGTTGAGCCTTTCAAAACTAGGTTGTAGTGTTTGGGTGTGGCTCTCATACGTAGTGGATTTGGGATAGCCCTAAAGAGGGTGAGTCCAACAGTGGATGTAGGTTCAGGTGAACCGAACCACTATATATCGTTGTGCATGTGTGGTTTGCTTTAATTGTTTGATTCATTTGTTTATCACTTGCACACACGTTTATTCCGCTGCACATATTGTTAAATTTGATAAATTATTTAAAAGGGAACTAAAATTGAAAACCGACCTATTCACCCCCCTCTAAGTCGTGCATACTTCTAGTAACGGAATTTCAGTAAGAACGGTTTGTAATGAGACGATGGAGTTCTTAATAGGAATGGGGCTTCTCTAAGGATCTACTTAGAGTTTGTATTTGTTTGCTTTAGTATTGGACAAATTAACATATTTAATCCAATAGGAGGTGTCATGGTGTATCCGTTTCAAATATAATATAGTATTAATAATTGAGGGCAGTGTTGTTAAAATCGTCCGAGTTGAGAGTTGGAGAGTCAACTCGTATGAGTTGACTCTACTCGGATGGTCCAGCGAGTCAACTTGCAGAAAAATCGAAATTTGCCCATAATCGTACGAGTTTTGGGTCAATCGCAGATCGTGCAATTCAATCGGAGTGAATCGTTACATCGTGCGATCCAAAAGAAGAAAAAGAAAATATGGAAAAAAGGAAAAAAAAAAAGAGAAATCGAAGATGGGAACGAGAGATGTACCTATCGATATTGCTGCTTGCTTGACCAAGTTCAGTTTCTTCCTCCTTTTCTTCTTCTTCTTATTCGTTTCCTTGTCTTCAGTTCTTCGTCATTTTCATTCTTTCGCCGCCAAAGGTTCGTTTTTGTATTGTGCATGTCGTTCTCTAGTCATTTAGGGTTTTATCTTTTTTGTGTTTACATGTGAGACCTTTTAGTAGCGAGATTGATTGTTTCCGTGAGTGGGAGCTTACAGTCCTCGCGTGCGAGGACTATTTGTGTGAGTGAAGAGGCATTTTTTATTTTAATTAAAAACATCTCTAATTTTTCAGTCTTTTGTATCTATTTTTTAAAAAATAAAAAACTAATTTTTATTATTTAATGAATACTAATAAAATTTATTTAAATACCTTCGATTTAAATTAGTGTTATCAGAATCGGACTCGGCTGCGGTCGAACCGGAAGCTCGACCTTGTCCGTCATCTCCGAGGTCTGGTTCGATTAAAAAATCTTTTGAGAAGTTGGACTGCAGAAAACTCTTATGGGCCGTGGTTCAACACGATTGTACAAAATAAACTGTGAGTCGTGACTCGCGGTTCAAAAATTTGGAAAGAAGAAGAAGAAAGAAAAAAAAAATCACTTGAATGGCTTCCTACTTTAGATTCACCTTTACATTTGCTCCTCATTTCTCTTGTTCTCAGAAGGGTTAGGCTCTTCTTCTCCACTTCTCCCTTTTTCACTTTTCGACGATGGTGGTGTTAGGGTTTCTTTGGAACGGTTGAAGTAGAGTGGGAAAAGTTAGGGTTGTTGTGTATGTACAACAGTAGTGGGAATGTGGGATGGAAATGTATCCAACGTGTTAGGGTTATTAACTTACGACTTAACCCATTTATATTTAAAGTATTTTTTTTATTAAAATCATTATAACTTGATAGAAATAAGTTAAAAAAGGAAGAACTTGATAGAAAATATTAGTTATTAGAAAGAAAAAAAAATACTAACTTGACATCTAACTTGATTTTTATTAAGTTGTTATTTTTATATTTTATTATTTTTCTTCATTTAGGTGTTAACAAATTAAAAAAATATATATAAAAATATTAACTTAATAGAAATCAAGTTAGATGTCAATATCCTGTTTCCAAATAAAGGATTTTTTTGAATGATTGAAATTTTTTTATAATTAAAATGCATATTAATAAAATATTATATTTTTATATTAATAATATGATAATATGTTAAAGAACTACAAAATGAGTTTTAAAATTTTAGACATTGTTTTAAGAATTGAGATTATTTTATTTAGTATTTATAATTATATTAGAGGAACAAGAATATTTTTTATGAAAAAATAACTGTATTTTATTATGAAAATATATTTTTTAGTATTTTATTGGTGACACGAGTTTGACTGGGTTTGACTACGGTTCAACCAGTTGAACCTTATTTAACCCAACCTTCCTTTTAAACGGTTCGGTAGACGGTCCGGTTCTGATAACATTGATTTAAATGCTAATTTTGGGATAAATACGCTACATCCATACAAGTTAAATTTTATAATTTAAAATTTTAAAATATAAAATTTATATTTATATTTTGAATACCTTTTTGCTAACTATTTAAAAATATCTCAATTATTTTTTATCATCATACTATGTCTAATATTAGTATTTAAAAGCCTTTCGCATAATGTTGGGCTGATGCGGAGCATTTTGGAGCATATGATTCTATCATTTTTATTTTTATTACTTATTTGGTTTGATGTATTTTTTATTTATTTATCTGAGGGTATTTTGTTTTATTTTACATTTAGGGGTATTTTCATCATTTTGTTGGTGTGTTTATTATAAATACATTATAAGCCTCTTTAGGGCAATCAGTTGTTGAATGAAATTGAAGTTTTCTTCCGCTTGTGCGACGAAATACTTGGGAGCGATTCCTTTGGCGTGAGGCCCTTGTTTTGGCGTGAAGCCTAGCGTGAGGCTACCATCCTTTCATCTTCTTCAGGTACATACCTTTCTATCTTCTTCTTCTTCTCCTCTCTTCTCCTTGTTTTTTTTTCCTTAGCCACAGCCGACACCATCCCTTTGCTGTCCTTTGCTGCTGACAACCTTCCCATGTCTCTTCCTTGCTCTCGCCTCCTCTTCTAACCCTTCCCATCAGTTTTTCCCCTCCCTGCCTTGAGCCAGATCTGTTTTCGCCCCTCTCCTATCCCCCAGATCTGCCCCAGATCTGCCTCCAGACCTGGCCCATTCCCTAAGGGTGCTGCCGTCCTTCCTAGATCCCTCATTTGCTGCTTGTAACCCTCCTTAGCCTGCGTTCTTGCTGCCATAACCATTACCCATCTCTCCTTGCTTCCGTAAGTCTCCCCAATTCCAAACAGTATTACCGCAACCCATATTCCACTTTTGTGTCTTCCGTAACCCCCATAATCTTTTCCCACATCACCGTAAGCCCCCTTTGTTAACTTATCCCTTCTTCCTATTTACCAAACTGCCATACCAGCCATTTAAAACCATCTCAACTCATTGTATTTTTGGTATTTGCATGATTATTGGTAATCATTCGTATATTAGTTAATTGCATTTATTAATTGAATTTTAATTTCAGCCCATATTAGTTTTAGGTGCATTATTTTCATCTCTTTTAACTTGTAGGGAACCAATTTAGGCATTTAGGGTTATCCTATTAGTTGTCCTACATCATGGGCTCTCTCAAAATAGCCCTTTATAGGTCCTCTGGCGAGACAATTTTAAACTTAATTGAGGACCTGCAGATATTTTTTATTGATTAAAATATAAAATATTTATACACTTACTAATTAGGATTAAATCTCATATTGATTAAAATACAAAAATATTGATTAAATTTGATATTGATTAAAAGTCTGATATTTTTAATTGTGAAACCCCTGCCAAAAAAAAAAAAACAGCAGCACCTGGACCGATGTGAGAGAATCCCACATCGGTAGTGGAGAGAAAAAAATGGGGGTTTATTTGAGGTCAGCCCCTCTTAACTCATGTGACGCGTTTTGGGCCAGGCCATGTGGGCCTGGGCCCAAGAGCAAATCCGTGCGGGCTCGCTTGTGTGCGAGGCCCAGAGCGGACAATATCATACTGAGTTAGACCCTAAGCCCTGTATTCGGGTCGGGTCGTTACATTAATACTGTATTATATATATTATATTGACTAAAATATAAAAATATAGTTTTCTAATAATATAAAACAATTTATACACTTAATAATTATGATCAAATCTGATATTGATATTTTTTTGTGTCTTTTTTTGTGGATGATTATTTCCGATAGATGACACAAATAATTATATTTAATTGTAGCATCAATAATAATTATAGAAGAAAGTAAAAAATGTTATAATTCTTACGATTCACGATCCATACCCCTACACCGATTTATGATACGATTCGAGTTTGACAACATTGATTGAGATATGACATCGATTAAATAATAAACTAGGTATATGGAGGAATATGTTTGAGATAGTTTTAAAATTAGTGGAACAAGAATGAAATTATGGAATGTTGCTTTAATGGTTCAAAAGAGAATGAGATGACCCAAAAAAAAAGGGAATGACTTAGGCTCAACTGTAGAATGAAAAATAGAGGCTGATTTAGATATAATTGATAGGATGAGATATGGTGGATGAAGTGTATACAAGCCTGTTTCTGTGATAGAAGAGTCCTGTATCATTTAAAGGGCTACTTTCATAGATGGATTACCAAATTTGCAATGCTTTATGGAGAATAATGGGCAATGGGGAAAAGACCAATTGACACAGTAACAGTAACAAAGATGTACATTCTTAGATGGGTGAGTTGAATAATGTAAAAGACAGAATTAGGAATGACCACATTAGGGAGTCCTAAGGAATAGCCCCAAAAGATGACAAAATGAGAGAAATTAGCTTAAGACGGTTTGGTCATGTTCTTACAAGTCTTGGAAATGCCACTAGTGTGTAAAGTTCAGATGTTACAAGTTGAAGGTACAAGGAAGAGACGTAGTTGGGAAAGTGGCAGTTAAAGGAGGAGACATAGGCCTTTAAGAACTTGGTAGAAAGGGATAAAGAAATATATGATAGATTGTAGAGCGAAAAAAGTTATGGTTTATGATGGGGTTTGCTTAGAGCTCAGAAAGGCTACACCAAATAGATAGGAAGTGGAATTTGATGATGATAATGATTTGGTATTAATGTTAGCAATTGCTTAGAACATGCTTGATGATTCTTCAGTTATTTTCTCTTTTTAGTGCATACGGCTGTTCAATGTTACGACAGCTGTTTTTGTAATGAAATGCTGCATATACCAATTTCATTGGTTAATATTTCTTAATTTATAACTGTTGGTCTTGAATATATGAAGTATATGCAAGCCAATAAAAATGCTTGCATGCCTTTCTTGCTAGATGATTTATTGTTTAAGTTTGAAAGGAATATTTGGAACTAGGGTTTCATTTATGACTTTATTAACCAATTATTGTATCCTTCTCTGTTCTCAATGTTTCATAATTAGAACAAGCAGCTGGTGATTTGGATGACATGCAAAAGGTTGTTGACTACTTGAGTCACCAACTCTCAGAGCAAAAGGTTTGCTGGGAACATCTTTGTTGTGTTATATGAATCCTGAAATCATCTGTATATCTTTCAATTGAGAATGCCCATTGATCTTTCCAGCCATCATTGATTTTGTAGGAAAAATTAGAAAAGAAAAACAATGAAATTGGCAGACGAAGGGGAGGGGATAGTGACTTGATAGCTCCAGGAAACACCAAGGAAGAGGAGAAACGTACCAAGACCTTACGAGAAGAAATCAGGAGATTAAGAAATGCCAATGAAAAGTTGAGTTCTCAAAGGAAAACTGAACTTTCTGCACTTTTGGCAGAAAGGGATTTCGTCTGGAACCAGTTTAAGAAGATGGAAAGTGATTATACTAGTCTTTCAAAGAGTAGGCACGTTGAAGTGGAACAAGCAAAGAACCATATATCAGAGCTTCAGCAGAACATGGAGAAATTGCAGTCATCAACCAAAGAAAAAGACGATATCATTGTAAAACTCAAAGCTGAACTTGCCAAACTTGAGGCAGACTTGGGTACACTGACTGCAGAAATAGCAAAGCTCTCTAAGGAATTGGAGATGCTAAGAAGTTCAGAAAAAGCTTCAGAGACACCAACAGTGAATCATCCAAGGCTAAAGTTGCTGACACCAGTAGTAGGTCCCAAGTTAGAATCAAGTACTGGTAGCTTGAGAAGCGAAAGTAATAGTAGGGTTCAAAAAGTGCACCAAGTTAAGAAACAATCCTCTGAAATGCAAGCCTCTGATACACCAAAGGCTAGTGAGAAGGTAAGTGGAAAAAGTACTGAACGTTTTTCAAGATCATTTTAAAGTGTTCCATATTACTTAGATATATTGGTGCTATCTGCTTTCACTTCTGATGATGATGATGACGATGTTATAAGTTTCGATCAGTGCATCAAAACATAGAGGTTTAATAAGCTGCTTTCTTCATGCTGTTTTTATTTTCTTTGTTATTTTGAAATTGAAGAAATCCTATCCTTGCTGTTATTCTTTCCATTGGAGAATCATTCTTTCATTGCTATTCTGATTCTTCCTGTTGGAGAACAATCCAAGAATGACTGTAACTTAATTTAAATCGGAAGGAACCACATAGCAATCTTTATGTACCAATCCAGTAGCTGATGCTGGCATTCCTTGAACATCATGAGGACTGTTTGCTAACTTAAAGTCATCTATATTGTACTTTAAAAAAACGTCATTTATTGTAAATAATCTGATAGGTTTGTTATGGAAGTCGATGTAATGATAAAAAAGGAGTAAATTGACCAGCATTGTTTAGTTTTTAGCTTGGTTCAACAACAAAAAATATGACTATAAAAGTCAACTGGATTGAATCAAATCAAAGTGTTGGATTGGCCTTAGCCAAATCCTGAAAGCCAAAGTTACATGTTTAAAATTCTTAAATAAATAAATGGAAATATCAGTAACATATGGTAAGAGTTACAAAATTAGAGAGTCCAGAAGATTGGATTCTTCAATTTTCTCATTTACAAATTCTGAAATTAGAGAGGGAAATTAAAAGCTTAGGATTGAATCGCAAAATCTGAGGATCTGTTTGATAAATAAATGATGACATTCTGATTTGGAATTTAAAGTTGCTAGTGATTTTGCTTTGGCAATTGAGGCAATATGGATGACATCTATTTATGTTACAAATATCTTTTTATATTCGAATCTTTTTAGCACTAATTATTTACTTTTTATTGTTGTAACTGTTGATTATGAAATATGAGAGTACAATTTCAGGGCATGAAGAGAGAAAACCAAGGACATGCTATAAACTGTTATAGTTCACAAATGGGCCAAGCAGCAATGAGGTCTTGGACTCACAATTTTACATTAATGGATCTCATAACCATTATTGGCTAGTTTTTTATGTCTAAGGTATATGAGCTATGTAGGTGGCCACAAGCATTGGGCCTTTAGATTCGTAGCTAAACATTAATTGATCTAGGGCCTAATGTTGGCGTGTTTTTATGTCAAAGGCTTATGAGCTGCAGCCAAAAACAAACAGCTTCACATTTTAGAATACCACATGTTAGAAAGTGCTGATGGTCTCCTGGATTGTCAAGTCTGTAGGTCTATTAGAATACCTATTTGTGTAGCAACTGGGCTCTTCACCTTACCTGGAATTCACTTGACCAATGTGCTGATTCTTAAAATTGTTGGGACACCATTCTCCCATCATCAACTTATCCCCAGTTTGCTAGTAGTTGGGGTTTGAGCTAAGTTGAATAAGCAGTTGTTCAAGTAAATTGGGAAATTATTTTTGAAACACCAAATATGCTGCTCTTGAGAACTCAAAACTTTGCAAAATCATTTCCACAAATTCCAGAATGGGCTCCTTCCAGACTGAAATAGATTCAGTTATGGATTAAGGATCCTTGTATCAGCATTACAAACTGGAGGAAACATCCTATTGAGGAGTTGTTAGACTAAACGTGTCTAAGAGGCATCGCCTCTTAGACCCATTGGTGCCATTCTATGTAACTTTGTATCATTAATATAATTATTCTCTTCGTTACCTCGAAAGAAAAAGGACTAAACGTGTCAGTGTTGCAATGTGGATTTCTTTAACATTTATGTAACATATCAGCTTATGAAATCCCAATTGTAAACAATAATCATCTAGTCGTGCTGATCAGAAAACAAAAAAATCAACCTGTAGTCAGGTAATGTTTGGAAAATGGTATGTGGCTGCTGATTTCAGAAGGAATTTTAATGGATCATGAAGCTGTACAGCTGGAACCCATTTGGGTAGGATAGACACTGGTAAAATCATTAGGAGAGATTGATAGGAGGGTGTGGGGTATTTTCAAGTAAATCAATGTTTTCATTATAAAAACGTGTCAGTGTTGCAGTGTGGATTTCTTTAACATTTATGTAACATATCAGCTTATGAAATCCCAATTGTAAACAATAATCATCTAGTCGTGCTGATCAGAAAACAAAAAAATCAACCTGTAGTCAGGTAATGTTTGGAAAATGGTATGTGGCTGCTGATTTCAGAAGGAATTTTAATGGATCATGAAGCTGTACAGCTGGAACCCATTTGGGTAGGATAGACACTGGTAAAATCATTAGGAGAGATTGATAGGAGGGTGTGGGGTATTTTCAAGTAAATCAATGTTTTCATTATAAAAACGTGTCAGTGTTGCAATGTGGATTTCTTTAACATTTATGTAACATATCAGCTTATGAAATCCCAATTGTAAACAATAATCATCTAGTCGTGCTGATCAGAAAACAAAAAAATCAACCTGTAGTCAGGTAATGTTTGGAAAATGGTATGTGGCTGCTGATTTCAGAAGGAATTTTAATGGATCATGAAGCTGTACAGCTGGAACCCATTTGGGTAGGATAGACACTGGTAAAATCATTAGGAGAGATTGATAGGAGGGTGTGGGGTATTTTCAAGTAAATCAATGTTTTCATTATAAAAAAAAGTCTTCATTTTCTTGTTGAAAGAGCAGTTTAGGAATTGGTAACCCCACCTTGGGTTAAGGTGTTCAAATACCCAAGTTATCATAAATATTTCTATCCCATTTTGGTAGGCTAAACAATTTGGTACCATCATTAGGAGAGACTGATATGAGGGTATGGGGTTCTTTTCGAATAAGTGTTTTCATTTATCAAACTAAATCTTTATTTTCTTGTTTGTAAAGGTAGTTCCGAAATTGATAGCTTGCTTTACGCTGTTTTCGTAGTAATGTCAACAAAATCCTAACTTAGATCACCACACAGTCTAAAAACTGAGTTCTCACAATTGTATTATCCTCTGTGGACCTCTGAAAAATCGGTTGATCCACCTATTTTGCATTGTCATTTGTATCCTTTTATTCTTTTCAAGTACGTATTTTCATTTATCAAACCAAATCCCACCTTGCTTTATGCTGTTTTGGTAGTAATGTCAAACAATATCCTAACCTTAGATGACCTCGAAGTCCAAATGCTGAGTTTTCACAAATGTATATATCCTCTGTTGGACCTCTGAAAAATTGGTTGACAGTACAGTATATGATTGAATGGGTGATTTGGAAGGACAGAAACAGGATAATGCTTCAAGATAAAGAAGCATCCCATTGTTATCTATTTTCTTCTGATCCATTCACACTCATCCCATTGTTATCTATTTTCTTCTGATCCATTCGCACTCTGTTTTGCCAGCTGAATTCATCAACAGTCAGTTATGGACTATGCTTATAATACTGAGATGGTTTATTTGACTGATTTATTTATTTTTCATTTTCAAACTAGTGTCCACATTGTTGATAGAATTGGTTACATTGCACAATGAATTGAATTGTGTCTCGAGATTCACTAATTTTCCTTGTTCTCACCCTGTTTTGGAGGGGCAGTGAAGGTTTCTTAACAACTCTCACAACAATGTTACCTCTGGAAAAGGTGGAAGAACCCTTTTATAACTGATTATAGGTTGATGCAAATTGCATTTCCTGGTTCACCCTTTTTGGATGTCTTCTCTTCTGTCAGAACAGTGTTGTCCATTACCCACTTCTTTAGGGGTTATTGTTGTTCTAAGGTGGAATAACCCTTTTAGAACTGATATTGTTCATGCAAATTGCATTTCCATGCTCACCCTTTTTTGGGTTGGTAAAGATTTCTCGACTGTATGAAGAGTCTTGCCTGTTGAAAAGGCTGAACAGCCCTCTAGGGATGATTATCGTTGATGCAATGTAACAAAACCCCTTCTTGATGACTTAAAGTAGCTAATATTTTTGGTGTTGGAGCAGAGCTCACTTTTTAGGGCCAATTTTGGTTTCCCAATGTGAAACAGCCCTTTTAGAAGTGATTAATTGCATTTTCTTGCTCACCCATTTTTTCAGGTGGTGAAGGCTTCTATTGTCAGAACAGTCTTGCCTGTGGAAAAGGCAGAACAAACATGTTTAGGGCTTGTTAATTGTTTGTTGATGCATCATAAGAATAACCCCTCCTTTTTGTGGCTAGCATTTGGTGGTTAGCAGCCGAGACTTTCAGGGTTACAGAGCCCATTTTTTCTTGCCTAAAAGTTTTTTTTATTAGTGTTGAGGCATCCTATCCTACTCCCAAGAGTCTAATTCTTTGTTTGTTCAAAAATATATGGAAAAAAATGGAAGAAAACCCACTTGTTAAGGTTAGGGAGTTGTACATGGATCACTTCCAATGGTCTATAAGATCAACTCGTACATAATGACACAAATTGGTTATATTAAACTGGATACCAAACCAACTTGTCATAGATGTCTTATATCATTTGTTCCTCACTTCTACTAATTTCAGAATGATTTATCAGTTCCATATAGATCAAATCAGATTTGGTTTAAGTGTATTTAACTACCATCGGAATAAATTGATGCAATATGCAGAGTAATAACGTTTCTAAAACTTGTGGTAAGGTGTAGTGATGCCAAGTTTGTCATTTTGTTCTTTTTTTACCTCACTTCTAAGAAACTCTATTATTTTTTTATGGGTGTAGCTGATTGATAACTAGTTGACATGACAAACTACGGCTAACAAACTGTCAGAGAACTAGTAACTCTTTAACTGTTTGAAGCTTATAATGTGCTTATAATGTAGAATTTTACATGTGTGTATTATGCCTTGTACCTCTCTCTCTTTCTCTCTCATATGTATATATATAATATTAAGATCACCTACATATAAGTGCGAAATTGATATTTGTTCTCATTACCTAAATATGTCCCAATCTTATTAAGCCTTCGTAACTAAATCCGCAGTTACTGTACAAAACTTCTTTTTGAAGGTTAAAACAAACTATGGTTTTGGGTGGTTTTTCATAAAAGCTGGAACAAATTCCTTCCGTCCCTCTTCTTCTTCTTCTTTCCCTTGCTCTCCTCTTCCTCCGAAAATGACAAGCATAATTTGCACCGGTTTAGAGAAGAATGACACATATTTTGACCAACACCATGTCATCTTTTGGCAGGAACCCAGTGGCTATGTTGGCATTGCCGATTGTTTACATTGCGTACTCCACTTGGTACAAAAAGCAGGGATCACCGCAATCCTCTCCTTCGTTGAGAGAGAGTTTCACTCTCAGGGATGAACAGAGGAATTGAATAGGAAAAATCTCCTTTTAGATTTTGTGCAAACACGTATTAGCATTTGCTCTTCATTTGGATGATCTAGGAATAGTTGTGTGACGGGAGAAAGATGAGCGAGAGAGGAGGGAGGGAGGGAGGGAGTTCCATTATCAGGGATGAAGAAAGGAATTGAATGGGAAAATTCTCCTTTTAGAGTTTGTGCAAACATGTATTAGCATTTGCTCTTCATTTGGATGATCTAGGAATAATTGTGACAGGAGAGAGATGAGCGAGGGAGAGCATGGGAGGGTGAAGGAGAGCAAGCATACCTATAGCAATAAGGGGAAGGTAGGCAGAACCACTAGAGGAATCATGACAATGTTGATGGCGATAGATGACTAGGAAGAGAAACCATGGAAGGGCACCAATCACCTTTTTCATAGCAAACTTGCTGGACCCAATGACCCGAAGCTGGCTGCAGGGGTTTTTCAAATAATGTGGAACGGATTAGAGATGCTTTCGTTCCGAAGAAGAAAGATGCAACTGGTAGGATCTTTGTCTTTGTGAGAATGGCTAACAGAGATCAGGCAGAAAAAACAGGCAGAGGGCTCAATGGCTCTTGAAGGCAAGCATCTGCAAGCTCACCCTGCTTAGTTCCTAAGAAAATTAGTCCTTCATATGTAAGGAAGGATTCAAAAGCTGGTAAGAAGTCATTACCACACCCAACTAGAGTCAAAACCGCAACGGGGACACAAAAGGGCA